>MU105760.1:0-320043 GCA_012274485.2 Sinapis alba
CGTGGACCCTTGCGGAGTCCTTAAAATTTTTTTTTTTTTTGTTTTTCAGATTTAAAAAAAAAAAAAAAAAAAAAAAAAAAAATTTCAACCAATCGCGGATCGCCACGTGTCGCAAATAGTGCAAGGACCGATCCTTATTTAGAGATTTTAAGGATCGAATCCTTAAGTTTTGGTGGGACCCACTAATTATTTAATTATTTTTCCGCTAAGGACTCCTCCTTAAGGACTCCCGTTGCGGGTGCTCTAAGAGGGAGAAAGATTCTTGCAGACAATGTCTGGCATGTTGAACAGGTTTCATTAATAATTTGACCTTCAAGATTCTTTCTTTAACTTCTCATAAAAACAATAATCCCTTTGTGACCTCAGCCCTAGTTTTAAAGTTTTTTTTATTTGTTGTTAAAAGTTTGAAATTTTCTTAAAATGCCCTTTGCATAAATAATGGCTCTTTATTACTGTTTCTCTAATTCTGTTTCAGAATTTTCCATGGTGTCACATATATTTATGTATACACATGGATTTATACAAGGATGCAAATTAAATAATTACCCAGTAGTCGCTCGAGTTTTGTATTGATTTCAGTACCAAACAGGTTAAACTATGTTATTACCCTTTATATATACTATATATTTAAAAAACTTTATGCTTTTCTTAAAGTTAATTCCAAGCTTTTGAATGACCTCCATGTGAGTCCGATTCATGGAAGAAGATAGTGAAATAGGTAGGTTTCTTCAATCTGTACAATGATTCGTTCACTAGCTGATTACTGATTGCATTTTAATTTTTAGTTTCTAAAATTTATAGTTTCTATGATAAAAAGTTTCACAGTAATTTGTTATAGCAAACCTCTTTTTCCTTAATTACAATGATACGTACTTTTCATCTTTCATGATAGATATAAAGAGTAATCATTCATAAATTACTTGAACTATATATATTGAAGTTCAATGACAAGTAGTCTTCTCCAGACATTTAAGTTCTTATTATTGAAATATTTCGCATTCTTTTACATAGAAAATAGACTGAACATATGAGACGTGCAAAATTTGAATATACAGATAAGGATTGAATCACATAACTGTCTCCTATCATGAAAGTTAAATGTGAAACGCATTTGTTGAAATGAAAGATAAATCATATGCTTCAAATGCTCATTTGAAAAAATCATAAAAATTATAAATTATAATGAAGCTGATGGTAATCTTTCCTTGATTACTTCAATAAGAAGGGACTAACTCTAATAAGTGTAATTAATAGTGTGACAAAGAACTAATTATTAAGAAATATATTTTACTTGATTGGCTTAATAATAGCTGAAGTCAGAGTAAATAACTTTTCCTCCTAAAATATTTTGCTATATGTGACTAACAATCACAACCTATAAGTATTTCTAGTAACTTTTTTTGAAATTAAATTCGCTACACTTTAAAAATATCAAGAATCCATATATTTTTGAAGAGTTTTGAGAAGACAATCAAATGATATTCTCTATGATATTACTCCCTGGATTGGGTTAGACTTTGTGATTAACTTTTGGAGATAAAAATTAGCCATGTGACCACTAGGCATATGAGTTCTCCGTCTTTGCCTAATATTATATGACATTCAATATATTACTTACCAGGGTTTGGAAGATGATATCGCTCATTAAATGGTTGATTGGAAAGAATTATTGGAAAGAGTTATAGATGCTGTAGAAAGTCGGTTTTATTTCTAAAGCCATATTTTGTAAAACAATTATACTTTAGATTTAAGAAATAAATTTACAGCTTTTTTTTTTTTAAAAAAACAGATGATATATCTAAAAATCATTTTTTCTACAGTTTTTATTTAGTGTTTTCAATTATCTTTAAAATAAATTTACAGCAAAAACTAAATCAACAGACAAAAAAATTCACAGCTTAATTTTTTTATATTTTTAAGTTACTATCTTTCCCAATCAACCTCTAAAGCAAATGTTAAATAAAAAAGTTTTAAAATATCCTGTTTGTGTGGTAGCTGGGCATTGGATTCTTCTACTATAAGAATAAGAAGAAAAACATTTAATTGTTGCAAACACACGAGCATATTACTAATTTTTTGTCTTTTTTTTTTTAGTCATTCAACACGAGCATATTAAACTGGAGAAGATATCATGTTGAAACAAACACACAGTAAAGCGATTGTGAGGGAATACTCGTGTGGTGAAGTAAATACTTAATCCAGAACTTGACAGGAGATATTGTTTAACCACATACGTATAAACTTCTGATTGGGTATAATGTACGTATAAGTAGATCCCTGCGACTTCAACATGTACTTTGAGAATTTCAACATTATGTCATGTATCATCCTCCAATCCAGTCTTATACACATGCTCTTCCCAATTTATCAATTATAAAGATCATCCATTAGAGAATCATAAGTATATGTATTGTATATTATAGAATAAATATAAAATAATTGCCAAAGAGCCAGAGTTTGAAAGGATAGAAGATTGGTTGAGTTAAGCCACTTTGCTCCAAAAAGTAAGGATCAAACGGCTCTCAGTGATCTGAGGAGCCACCGTCCCTTCCTCGTCGTCCGATCCCCGGCTCGCCGCATCCAAGACCTGACTTAATAAAATGGTCATTTACTATAACCTTCTCTTACTTTAATCTCCATTAATCAGTTGAAATCCTTGTGTTTAATGGTCACTTATAAGTTTTCTCGTACATACTTTTATTAGTATACTAACTAGTATAAGAAATATATTGTCGTGCACGAAAGCTCTCTCTATTTTTATCAATAAAATAAAACAGCACCCAAATTATCTTACTGGAATTCTTTGTCTGAATCCGGCAGACCCTACACATGTCGCTTTTCTTGAAACACTAGTTTCACTCCTTAATTACATGGTTTAACCTCCTTAATTATTAGTTAAGACTTAGTCGGAAGACTTTGATAATTATATGAACGTCATATAAGTATATATGTGTATGTACATGCAAACTTGTTGACATAAATTTGCAAGTGGCGCTAAATCTTTAAGGGAAATGTTAATTAGTAGTATGTAACTAGTTTACTATTACTAATATCGCACAAGTACTGGTTGCTTTAAAGATAATAAAATAACATAAATATAATATTATTTGTGTAGGAAAGCCAGCGATAATGGAAGATGAGGTCACGCCGTTTAATGACTTTTAAAATGAAAGCCAAGTGATTAAATATTGCTTTGTCTCGCCACCCCCTGTGGCATCACACTAGAAGTTAAGTAGATAATTGTTATGTAATTACAAATTGCAATTTTTGATCTCGAAAAAAGTTTGCTTAGGTGTAAAGCCTGGATTAAAATATAAATTAATCCCGCTCAAGAATCCACTGAATATATTTTGATTAGTATAGTTTATATAAATTAATAATTATATATCTGTTTATCTTAAAAATCATAATGACGTGCTTACCACATAATCAAATGGCTACACAGTTTAGTATGTATATATACTCTACCGTATGTATCTTGTACTGACAGCTTTCTAATCTCACCTTGATTACTTTTTCATTTCGGATCTCAATTTAATTAATAAATTACAGTTTGCAGTACTTAAAGACATGATGTTTAGTCAAAAATAGTATATGTCATAAAACTAATATTTAGATTTCATATTTCGTTTATACTATATTATGAAGATAAAACAACATCGTATTATAGATCAGCAAGCATCAGCAATCATGGTTCCTCAAATTTCACCATATCTATCACACATTTTCTTATGAAGTCACCCCAATTAATGTGTGTGGATTATATAATAGTATTCAGTTGTAGTACTGATTTAGAATAATGATTTTACATAATATAATATCATCTTTGTTTTTTTTTTTCATACAGAAATTAAGCTTATATTGTTCATTAGAGAATACAGTATTACAAATCATGCAATGCTTTTATCATTTTTCTATAAAACATATAGGTATAGCCTGGTTATCATAATATTGAAATAATTTCGTTAGTGTGAAAAGTCTTAACAATGATGTTTTTTTTTTCATAAATCACTCTCCCTTAAATTAATCAGTAAATAGGCATATTGTAAATATCTCGAAATTAATATTTTCTGTATAGGCAAAATCGAATTGTAAGACGTTTTCTAAGTTCACTGCTATACATTAATGCATGTCAAATGATTTGATTCTAAATAAATAAATATACTGGTTAGATATATTTAGCCGATTTTTTTCTTTAAAAACTAATTTTCAGCATATTGCACCATTTTGTGATGGGAAAATGCTAATTAAAGATGCAAATAACGTGCAAGGAGATAAATCGGTCAACTTCAGATTACGTAAGCCTTCATATCTAACATTTTTAAACATAGTGATAAACAATTCAACAACATATAAAATATTATGATGCAGATGTTATATTTTTATTTTGTCAACATGATGCAGATGTAGACATGAAAATGAATACGTGTGCAATTTTACAATATTTTTCTCACGCGCGTATGATTTGCACGAGCCAGTAGAATATCAAGAGCTATGGAGATTAATCGTTTGAGGAATTTTGTTTTGATAATATTGCATTTACACGAAATATTATTAATAGATTTTTAAAGAAAAACTCAGAAGAAGGTTCTTGTTGTTTTTGATGAATTTATATATACCAACATGCATCGCTGTAAACGATAAGTATATGTTATAAAACAAAGGTTGTGTATCGCACTAGTTTGAAGGACAGTTGATTAAATGTTTTTTTTTTGATTAAATATTTGTTTAGCAGCTTCGAGAAGATTAATTGAAAACTGTCTCGGATTAGGGTTCGTGCATGTTGTAATTAGTTCCGCGTGCTTACCTATAATGCATCTGAATCTTCAGATTACTAGTAATAGTTTTATAAGATTCAATTATACAATGTTAAAGCTAGCTGTTATCTTGGATTAGATATATAACACTAAGTTCTTTAATTAGCGGAAAAGATTTTAATCCATATATTGTATAGTGAGATCGTGGTGGGTTTGAGATCACGTCAAACAACGAAACTTGGCAAACAATAATACGAATTAATCTTTTGCGAAACTAATTTTGTTAATATAAGCATATTACGATTACAAATGAAGAATTAAACATATTTATTTTTTTTTTTTGATAACCGAGTATCCAACCGCTAAACGCGATTGACTAGCCCACCGGGCCTTAGCCCACGCCATTACAGGAATTTTTTAAGCCTCCACTTAAGGGCCCCTGTTTACGCTAGCGGTCTCGAGGGCCACACCAACTCCCCATGTAAATTATTTATTAAGCATATATAGAGAAGATCGAATACACCCCAATATCCTAAATACATTATGTATCCAAATCATTGAAACACAACATTCAACAACATCATCCTGAGATATATTAGAAGCAAACATCAAATATATATATATATATATATAACTATAGATATACATATTTAGTAATTAAAGTCCTAACCTAAGATCTAATGAACACCCTGATGTGTCCGAAGTAGAGAGATCATGTGTTGTTGTTACATGAACATTCAGATCCAACGCACCAACGAGCATTGTCTCCCTTTCCCTCTCCCAGCAGTGGCATCTCATGTGACCCCTTAAAGCCTGACCACTTGAGTACACTCGATAACATATATTACACTTATGATGCGTAACCATCTTCCCCTGATGATCTTGGTTACTAGTTACGGTTACTGGATCACCGGTTACGTTTGTGATTGCGAAACATCCTTTAACGTTCTTGTGACTCGCTCTGTGTCCTCCTAAAGCCTGATGCGATCCAAACACTTTCTTGCATCCTCCACACTCGAACCGCTCACCACTACTTGATGATAATGGCGCGGCCTCCGACAGCATTAGGAGATAAGAGGCGACTTCATAGTCTTCCTCGGACATAAGTGAGACTAGATTTGGTGATCTTTGGTTTGATGATATAGCCGGGGTGAGGCTGCCTCGGTGGTTAGGTGGAGGATTGATGCCACGCCATTGACGCTCAGGGTGACATCTCATGTGACCAAAGAGAGCTTTCAAAGACCAAAACGTTTTGCCACATTCAGTACACGGACGTGTGATTTTGGGAGCATTTGGGTCTGGCTTTTTAGTGTGTTTTGGTTTTGGTGAAGAAGTAGAGGGTAATGCAACGGTTTTGGTGCGTTTCTTTCTAGGGCTCTGATGGTAACTTGGAGATAAAGCAAGTTGGAGATTTGGATTAGGGAAGATAGGGATGATTGCGTTAGAAGTAGGAGGAAGTTGATTGCGAATCATTGTGATCATATAGAGAAAAGTGAAACCAAGAAAAAAAAGTAAGAAGTGAGAGAAAGGATTTGCTTTAGTAGTAGAAGGAGACGGTTACGTGGAGGGGAAGTTATGGAGGAACATGGAGACAGTTAACATCAGTTGAGGAACAGAGCGGTTTTCTTTGTAATAAAACATTTATCCCTTTTTGCAGTTATGAAACCACGTTTTTGTCTATGTTGCTTCAGTTATAGCCCAACATCATCACAACTATATATACAATATTCAAAATTAAAACTCCATAACAAAAACACAGTCGAGGCAAATGTGGGGAGGTTGAACAGAGACATGCATTGTCTCTGGAGAGCTAAGCATACGAAGGAACTCTGGATTCTGCATCATTTCCCTCACCTGAGGACTTGAATCCATCAAGCTTTTGAGTTGTGGGTTGAGACTCAAGATCTGGAATTGTTAGAAGCAGCTCTCTGATTCCCGAGGAGAGCAGCAAATGGATTAGAATCAACGTTTTTTCCGGCATTCCATGACAATGTTGAAACGTTCAAAACAACAACGGTTCCTGGACATTTTCATACATACGCCTAACCATGTGGAACCAACCCCTCGAGGTGCATAAAGAGAAGCTAGCTGTAATGACAACACCTTCTAAAACTTTTTACTGGTAAGAGACTTAAGCAGGTGACATATTTGTCCTAACTCTTATATACCAATCTGATACATAAACATATGTTGTGTATATCTATAAAAAAATAGTGACACATTAGATGAAGTGTGAAACAAGTTTCTATAGTGCAAAACGTCAACTAGTTAACCATAAAACTCATGAACTGCCCAGATATTTTTTAATACTGCTTCAAAGATGGGGACGAGAGGAGCATATAGCTATATAGGTCCATTGGAAAAAGTACATACGTTTTTGGAAGTGGATTTTCATCTCCCATTACCCAATTTCGGTGGAGCTTCCACAAAACTCTCCCATGATTTACACTATTTATATTGGACACTGATTATGCCTTGTTTTCTCTTTTTTCTCTTCTCAATTTGACATATCTCTTCACTTTATCCTTTTCTTGCTTCATCGTGCGTGCGTGCGTTCTTGAATAATAAGGACGTAAGGTAACACGTTTGGTTTTTGATGTAAACTTGTCTCCCCCCTCACTATGTTAACAAAGGTTCAAGTTTGTCTATTGGACCAGCATCTGTAAATTTATGTTTGGGTGTGGTATAAAAATGACAATTGAAAGAATAGTCCAATAAGTATAACATGTTTGGAGCTATATTAAAAATTACAAAAATGTTTGGAGCTATGTGAAACAGTTGAAAGACGTTTTCAATGTGGTAAAATCCTCTAACCAATATATATCCGAGATACTCAGACCTTCTGAATTGTAGTACTATCAAATACCACAAATATATAATAACACATCACTTTACCATAAACAAACAGAATGAGCCAAATAAAAACGAGTCACTACATTGGATCATGGTCTTATTTAAAATTAGAGTATAGATATATATATATATATATAAGTTAATTGGATGATGTTTTTTTAACCGAATCCATTAATACAAAACTATAATATAAATTTTATAAAAAGGCCGCAAAAGTTTGTTTATATAGTAGTATTGGTTAATGATACTCGGATAATGATTAACAAAAAGACTACCAGTAGGAAAAGCATATGTTTCTTTAATTAAATAACTTAAATTTCTGTATTTTTTTTTCAAACTGTTAACATTCTAATCATCCTCATTCTCCTCCTTTCTCTTTGGCTAGGCGACAGAGAGGGTCACTTCGTCAACTTGCAAAACAGAACAAAAGCATAAATGTTTAGAGTTTTGATAATGGAAAAGCAATAATCTATGTATTTTTTTTTTTTTTTTGTAATATCCTTCTTCTTAACATTTTTTTCTCAGCCTGGAACTGTGCCCATTACATGAACTCTGATTGTAAGTAATCAAAATCCTTACCCTTTTCTCTTAAAAAATATTTTTTTTTTCTCATTCCTTTCTTTCAGCTAGATATTTTTTTGCTGTCCCTGACGAATCTTTCCTTTTTCTTAAAGGATGGTTTTGGTTTGGGGTTTGGCATCTCTGCCACTAGTTCCTTGCAAAGCGTTATCTTCTCTATATGTTTAAGGTAAGGGTTTAGTCCTCATCACACTTTCTCACTATTTGGTCTGGCCACAAAAAGAAAATTAAAAAAACATTTTGATTCTGTTGAGCTGACTCACAAGTGATTCCTAGTATTTTGGGAGTTTTTGTCTCAAAGCTTTGTCTAATTGTTGTTTGTTTATTTAAACTTGGTGTTTTCAGGAACTGATTAAGCAAGCCAAAAGCAATGTTTTGGGTTTTGGTTCTGTTGAGTTACTTAATAGTTTCAGAGGGAGCTTCTTCAAGGCCTCAAGATATTAATGTTGGAGCAATCTTCAGTTTAAGCACTTTATATGGTCAAGTTGCAGATATTGCAATGAAAGCTGCAGAGGATGATGTAAATTCTGATCCTACCTTCCTCGGTGGATCTAAATTGCGTATACTGATGTATGATGCCAAGCGTAACGGATTCCTCAGCATCATGAAAGGTTGAAGAAAAAAAAAGTGTATATTGGTTTCTTGTTTTTAATCTCTTCACTTACCCTTTGTGTTTTTTTTTTTTTTAGCATTGCAATTCATGGAGACTGATTCTGTGGCTATAATTGGTCCTCAGACATCAATAATGGCTCATGTTCTGTCTTATCTTGCAAACGAGCTCAACGTGCCTATGTGTTCATTCACAGCACTAGACCCTAGTCTCTCACCGTTACAGTTCCCCTTCTTTGTCCAAACAGCACCTAGCGATCTCTTTCTGATGCGTGCCATTGCGGATATGATCACTTACTACGGTTGGTCTGACGTGATTGCGTTGTACAACGATGATGACAACAGCAGGAACGGTGTGACATCTCTAGATGACGAGCTCGAAGGAAGACGCTGCAAGATTTCTTACAAGGCGGTGCTTCCTTTGGACGTGGTGATTAAAAGTCCTCGTGAGATCGTAGATGAGTTGGTTAAGATTCAAGGGATGGAGTCTCGTGTAATCATTGTGAACACATTCCCTAAAACAGGTCAGATGAATTCAGTTTTAGCTTTATAGTAAACAGATAAAAGTTCTTTTGATTCGAATAAATTTAACATTCAAAAAAAACAGGTGAGATGATTTTTAAGGAAGCCAGAAGGCTTGGCATGATGGGGAAAGGCTATGTCTGGATAGCTACAACTTGGATGACTTCTCTGTTAGATTCAGCTAACCCTTTGTCTCCCAAGGTAGCTAAGTCTTTTAGAGGAGTGCTCACTCTTCGTATCCACACTCCAGAGTCAAGAAAGAAAAGAGACTTTGCGGCACGGTGGAACAAGTTGAGCAATGGAAGTGTTGGGCTAAATGTTTATGGACTCTATGCATATGACACGGTCTGGATCATTGCTCGAGCTGTTAAGAGACTTCTAGATAGCGGAGCTAACATCTCCTTCTCTAGTGACTCAAAGTTAAACCACTTGAAAGGAGGGTCACTGAATCTAGCTGCATTGAGCATATTTGATCAAGGACAAGAGTTTCTTGATTACATAGTGAAGACAAAGATGTCTGGTGTTACAGGTCCAGTACAGTTTCTTCCAGACAGATCGATGAGTCAGCCTGCGTACGACATTATAAACGTGGTTGGTGACGGGCTTAGGCAGATAGGGTACTGGTCTAACCACTCTGGTCTCTCTGTTATACCTCCTGAGTCACTATCCAGTAAGCCTTCAAACCGTTCAAGCTCAAACCAGCATCTGAACAATGTGACTTGGCCTGGTGGGACTTCTGTTACGCCGCGTGGATGGGTGTTTCCTAACAACGGGAGAAGGTTGAGGATCGGTGTGCCTAACAGAGCAAGCTTTAAAGACTTTGTGTCAAGGGTCAATGGAAGCAACGAAATGGATGGTTATTCCATTAATGTCTTTGAAGCTGCGATAAAACTGCTTTCTTATCCGGTTCCTCATGAGTTCATCCTCTTTGGAGACGGTCTCAAGAACCCAAACTACAATGATCTTGTCAACAATGTCACTGCAGGGGTGTTTGATGCTGTGGTGGGAGACATTGCGATTGTTACAAAGCGAACAAGGATTGTGGATTTCACTCAGCCATACATTGAATCAGGGCTTGTGGTGGTTGCTCCTGTTACAAAGCTAAATGATACTCCTTGGGCGTTCTTACGACCTTTTACTCCTCCTATGTGGGCTGTTACAGCAGCTCTTTTCCTCATCGTTGGATCAGTTATATGGATTCTTGAACATAGGTTCAACGATGAGTTTCGTGGACCTCCAAGGAGACAAATTGTTACTATACTCTGGTTAGTAAACAGTACACTGAAGCTGGCTGCACTATACAGATAATGTTGGCGTATAACATACCTAAAGACCTCATAAGCTTTTTTTTTGTTCATGCAGGTTCAGCTTCTCGACCATGTTTTTCTCCCACAGTAAGTTCATACTGAAACTTAGGACTGCTATTTTGAACCGAAGTAACCGAAAACTGAATTATCCAAAGTTCCAAACTATCTGAACTCACAGGCCTAGTGAAAGTGCAGCTACTTATTAGAGTCCCTGTATAGATTTCTTATCATTTTGGAATAATTCAAAACTTTGCAGGAGAGAACACAGTGAGCACACTCGGTCGTATAGTGTTACTCATCTGGCTTTTTGTGGTTCTGATCATAACCTCAAGCTACACAGCTAGTCTTACATCGATTCTCACAGTGCAACAGCTTAACTCACCGATCAAAGGAGTAGACACACTCATCAGCAGCAGTGGACGTGTTGGGTTTCAGATAGGTTCCTATGCTGAAAACTACATGATTGATGAGCTGAACATCGCTAGATCCAGACTTGTGCCACTTGGCTCTCCAAAAGAATACGCTACAGCTCTTCAAAACGGAACTGTCTCTGCTATTGTCGATGAACGCCCTTACGTTGACCTCTTCCTCTCAGAGTACTGTGGATTTGCCATTAGAGGCCAAGAATTCACCAGAAGCGGCTGGGGATTTGTGAGTACCCCCCTTCACTTCACTTCACATGTCTTTAAACATCATTCTCTGATCATCTTTTTCTGTGTTTTTGTTTTTAAGGCATTCCCAAGAGACTCTCCATTAGCAGTTGACATGTCAACAGCTATCTTAGGTCTATCAGAAACGGGGAAGCTTCAAAAGATACATGACAAGTGGCTTTCAAAGTCCAACTGCAGTAACCTGAATGGTTCAGAGTCAGATGATGATCCAGAACAGCTTAAGCTCCGTAGCTTCTGGGGGTTATTCCTTCTGTGTGGGGTTGCTTGTTTCATCGCTCTCTTTATCTACTTCTTCAAGATAGTCCGCGACTTTTGTAACCACCACAACAAGCCTACTGAGGAAGAAGAAGCTACAACAGTTCCTTCACCAGAAGGGTCACGTTCTAAAACACTGCAGACGTTTCTAGCTTATTTTGATGAAAAGGAAGCTGAGTCCAACAACAGAAGGTTGAAACGTAAACGGAACGATGATCTTTCATTAAAGTCTTCTTGACCAATGTGATAGATCTTAATCATCATCACTCAAGCCCATCTTTCTTCAGGGATCAAAGATGCTGCAGTGCAGACAAAACATACCTCATACGTTTAGTATTAAAAGGACAGGGGATTTTGACGAAAAGTATATGGAACATCTTTAACATAGATGTATATATAAAGTAATATATTAGTGGCAATTCATAACATAAAGTTTGCAAGACAATGCTCAACCTGTATTGTATAATCTTATAGCAGAATCTCCCTTTATCTTTCCAGTTTATTTTAAAATGATTTTTATATAGACGCTCAAAAAATCGGTATAGACACCCATTTAATCAATAATCTCATATAAAACACCTAACTAATAAGTAACAATTTCTTGAACATTGGGTAAATGATAATAAAGAGATTTGTAAATTGAAAGTCTGAAACTTTTTTTCTCCCCACAAGAGGGAGAAGAAACAGAGAGAGATGATTATTACTGCACAAAGTAGAAAGACAACAACAACTCCACACCAACATGGTAAAATTACAAACTTGAACCTCCTGTCTTTTAGTTTCTCAGTTGGTTTTGTCAGCTTCAGCTTGTCTAGCTCCAACAGAGAAGAACTCAGTGATGACTTCAAGTGGCATACCTTTAGTTTCAGGGACTTTAAGGTACACAAAGCCCCATGAGATGCAACAGACGATTGCATACATTCCAAACACACCAGCAAGTCCAATGGATTTAAGCAGCACAGGGAGACTGTAAGTGACTATAATGTCACATATCCAGAACGTGAGGGCGCAAATGGCGATGCAGATTCCACGTACTCGAGTTGGAAAGATCTCTGAACAGAGGATGTTTGGAGTAGGACCGAACCCCATCACGAAGAAACAGAAGTAGAGAACAACACTTACTGTTGATAAGACAGCGTGGACAACGCTGTTCATGTGAACTAGATTCGAGATTACTAAGACTATTAGAGATGCTATCAAGATTGGAATCGTTGTGAGCAGCAACGTCCTGCAAAAACACATTCATTTTTAGCTTCATGGATCAAAGAACAAAGGAAGTTTTAAAGTTTCTAATCACCTTCGACCAGAGAGATCCATGAGCCTCATTGCAACAGCTATTGCAGGTAACATCACAAAGGTCGTCAATGCACTTATAAGTAAAGATGACGAGGAAGAGCTAATCCCCAAGTTTGATAACAGAATCCCAACACCTGCCTGCTCTAGGATTTGAGGTGTGTAATAAAGAACTCCATTGATGCCTGAGAACTGTGTTTCACAAAACATAAACTTATCTTAAACCGCAACAACTTGTGTAATATTATACTGATATTGATGTTTTCTATGTAGGATTACCTGCTGAAGTATCTGAAGCCCAACACCAACGAATAGAGCACGTTTGACTCCAGGATCCTGAAGATCATGCCAAAGTGACCCTTTAACTGTTTCTGATGGATGAACCATGGCAGGACCAATTGTATGTTCTCTGAGAAGGTCTTTTGAATAAAGAGCTGGTTGGCTAACCAAAGCAGACGCTTGTACAAACTCTGCCTCACCGGTTCCTTCACCTCCACCAGGCAATGAAACAATGGAGCCACGTCGTGATCCAGGGAAGCCTTCTTGATGCAAGTAAATCCTCTTAAACCCACCTTCCTTTTGTCCTGACTCATCTTCTCTTTCAGTCCATTTCCACGCCACTTGCCATCCACCTCCAATCCCCATACTCCCCGCTCCTCCTCCTTCCCCGTGAGCTCCCTGCACTTGGCTCCCATGTCTGAAAGTAGAAAGAGGCCCATGACCTGAGTGCATGTCTTTCTCCATGCTTGTTGTTTGACGTGAGATCAAAGGAGAATGAAGATCATCATCGGAGTCTTCTCCACGGTCCGTTGGATAATCCTCACCTTCTCCGACAAGATTCTCTTCATCCCATTCCTCATTCCTCGGTTGATTCCCTCCCACGCTGAACATACTCCCAAAATGTGGGAACAAGGCACTCCTCATGCTTCCAGTCTCCGGCATCTTCTCGTGAACGCTCCCAAACAGTGTGACAAGTGGATCAACCAACGAGCCTTGCCTCCTGCTCATTGTACTCCCATGGCGAGACAGAACACTCACCGTGCTTCCTCCTTTCACTGGCCTAGCAACCCAACTCAACCCTTCTTCCGCACCGTACAGCTTAATCTGATCCTTATCCACAGCTATGTCAAGATCATCAGCAACTTCATCCGCAGGACCGATTATATACTCCTCTATGGTTGTTTCACCTCCAATCCCAAGACCCTCGACCAACAAAGCCATCTCACCAGACACATCTTCTCGACCACGCAGCCTCTGGAGAACCCTTTTGGCTTCAAGCATTCGACCTTTGCTCACTAACCACCTTGGGGACTCAGGCAAGAAGAAGATAGTGAGGAAGAAAAACACAAGCGAAGGCACGAAAAGGACACCAAGCATCAACCTCCAGTTAGGAGATGGCATCAAAGACATTCCGAAAACCATACAGTAAGACAAAAACATCCCTCCAGAGCCAGTGAACTGCGGAAGGGTATTCAACAGTCCCCTTATCTCAGGAGGTGCAGTTTCAGATATATAGATAGGAACAAGCGTGACCACAAGACCGACCCCAAACCCATCTAACAGCCTTCCCAAGAGCAGAACATAAACGTTTGGAGACCAAAGCATCACTAGAGAACCAACGAAGTAGAGAACTGATGAGAGTATCAACATGGGACGGCGACCAAGCCAATCAGCTACTCCTCCAGACCAAGTTGTGATCAGAGTAGCACCAATAAGTGACATAGCCACAATTAGACCTTCCATTGATGGGTTACTCTCTAGATGAAACTCCTTTTTTATGTACAACACAGCTCCTGCAATAGACCCAATCAAAGAGCACACAATCAAGAAACAGAATCTGTGAACTGTATCAGTTAATCATCAAAAAACTTCACTTTGATTCCGATCCAAATCATTCATAGAGAGAATAATTAGGTTTAGAATCATAATGAATCACCTGCAATAGTTGCGTTGTCCCATCCTTGTAACAAGTTGCCAATAGCAGCAGCAATAGCAACAAGCACAGCTCCACTCATAATTCGTCTCTCCTTGAAGTGAATTTCGCAAAACAGAGTCAAAACTCACCTGAAAGTCACAAACCCTTATGAGTAAAAGATGAACAGAGAGAGATAAAACCAAAAACAAAAAAAAAACATGACCTAAGAACATAACAAACCCAACAGCAAAAGAAACCAAAGTGATGTCAAAGAACAGAACCTGTGAAGTGCTTTGGAAAGACAGAAGTAAAAAAACCAGATGTGTAGTCACAATCAAAGAGAAGAATAAAAAAGAAGAGAAGAGAAGACAAAGAAAGCGCCAGAGAGTGATGATATATAATAGAGAGAGAGATGAAAACTAGGGTTTGCAACTTGCACCTCTGGAGGTAAAGAATAAGCCAACACTATCATATCAGTGATGAGCCGCTTCAATGGCGTCATTACGCAATCAAAAAGCATTTTTTTTTCTTTTCCCTTTTGGTTAAATTAAGATTTTGAGATTTTATATTAAAAACAAAAATTAAAATATACTTTTTTTTAAGTTACGAAAGGACTGTGAACAGAGCCTATGGGATTAGTGACACCTGCCGCTTTGCTCCTGTCTTCTCCAACCACGTATCTCTTCTTCCTCCTCTTTCTCTCGTGCTTTGCGTACAGAATCTTTCAGAGGATTAAAAACATCAAATTTTTAATCTTAATGGGTCCATCATTCATTCTCACCGTTAAATACAGTATCATTCACATTTCTCGACATGCTCTTCTTACACCATCTTGTCAGACACTCGTGAAGTACAAATCTAATCTTAGTGCTTTTTAGTGGGGGTGAAAAGGTAATTTACCTCTGTTAACCGTACTTTGTATGCATGATGTCTTCGGAACTAATTATGAGTTTCTTTGGTCGACATAAGTTGGTACTTTTTTGTAAATATGAAATTAAGATAGGATTGGTTTTTGAAATATTTTATGTATTGGGGGATCATACGAGAAGTTATAGAAAAATATCTGATGTTATTATGAAAATAAAGTTATTGGTAAAGTAAAAGTTTAGTTTATTTACATATCCGAAAAGCATCTTGGAATCATTTCAACTTTTCATAATTAATCCAAGAAAGAAAGAAAAAAAGAAAAACTCAATAATGGAGAATATTGTCCAGACAGAATGAGACACTTTAACTTTAGTTAATAGTGTGAGTCGTATGTTACAACAAGATTGAATATTTTTAACCTTACTAAATTATCTTACAAAAGCTAAT
Organism: Sinapis alba; assembly: GCA_012274485.2. Classification (NCBI taxonomy): domain Eukaryota; kingdom Viridiplantae; phylum Streptophyta; class Magnoliopsida; order Brassicales; family Brassicaceae; genus Sinapis; species Sinapis alba. The sequence goes on from MU105760.1 coordinate 16,076, forward strand.
CGTGAGCTGTAACTTTTTATCCTTTCCTCTTATTTAATCCATAGTAAGCCTTTTTGCAAAAAAAAAATAATGAAAAGAAAGAAGGAATAAAAAGTTATATTGATTCGTATATTCATTTTCCAAAAGCATTCAAACTCGTTTATACCAGTAAAGAAAAAGAAACTAACGATGATTTTACTAAGGTATAATGGCAATCATTTTAAGTTTCATTCGACCTTTTTATTAACACAAATCACGAATTGTATTTGTGTGATTTACAAATCTTGATGAACAAAACAAAACATGCATGTGACTACAACTATTGGCTTTCTGAAAGCAAATATCAACGTATTTGTTTGACGTCGTTGTTTAAGTTCATATATTTTGACCGTAAAGGTTGATGAGTTGATGTATTTTGAACATAGAAAATACGTATCCAACTTGGTTTTTGAGTATTTATGGCTCCAGTTTTGTATATATATATATATTTCCCATAGAAACGTATAATAAAAGTAATGTATGGAAGGAAACTACAGCACTCACCACATAACATAAGAACAAAATAGAACCGAATATATATGATTCTTCTGTCTACATCTAACAGTTCATCATCATTGCAGCTTAAATTCCGGAGAGTGAGGGGAAAACGCACCATGCTCATTAGTTAAGATATTTTTTTCATTGCTCATCATATCTAATAAACATATTAGGACAGAAAAGAGAAAGAAATGAGAAAGAAATATCACAAGATTACAACATAACCACAAGCAAGTTAAAAAGAGGTCGCATCTATAGTTATTCAACATGTCAAACTCTTGAATCACTACATAGTTTGCATGGTCAAACGCAAAAGGTTAACATATCTTTTCATTCCCAAGAAAGACATGGTTCAAATAGTTAAATAAGATGCAGAGGTCATGTGATACATGTTCAGTCCACCAAACATTCAGTCCGTCAGACTTCAAACTCTCTAATTAGAATAAAGGTGTTGTATTATTGAAGTAGCTAGTTCTTAGGTTTATTTCCTAATAGCCGTTGTTTCAAAGTAGATTTCATTATTGATGATATAATATCGTAAACTAACTTTTTTGAGAATTCAATTCAGAATATTGCAAGAGATCACTTTGTGTGGCTTGGAGATCTCTCAAAACAACACATGTTAACTTTCACTATAGAGAAAACATAGTTTTACTATATATCTCCTTCAGGGACCCTTGTTTTTGTATTCTTTAAAACATATATACTTCAATAGTTTTTGTTTCTTTATTCATTACAATGTCTCCAACAAATATCTATATTTTCTCAAGTTGTTGCAACTGTGTGGCATAAAGCTTTCGGAGGAGCTGGACAAGACGACAAATAGACATGTATTTTAATTAATTTTTCTTCGAGTATATATCTTTCTAACCATTAAACTCATTGAGTTGAACCGGTGGCGTCTAGATAAACCGATACTTCTTGCCGTGGACTCAGTGTGTTGACCATATAAATAAAACCATCGTGTTTAGTGCTAATATCCGAGTTCAAAATTTGTTATAATATTAGTATGTGTTACTAATATAATAAAAGCGAATATGCTAATGTCATATTCCAAGCCAACTCTTGTTCTGACCCCATTTTTATATACTCGGATCGAGGGTTTTAGCCGTTAGTAGTTGAGTATTGGTTCGGATTTGGATTTTTTTTTTCATGTTCTAAATCTTTCAAATATAAGAAATATAAACCATACATATATTTTTAATTTGTGGTTGGGTTCAAGTTAATGCCAAACAAATTTGTTGTCCATGGACAAGTGCAAGAGTTTAATAATATTTTATCTGTTTTACAAAAATTGTTGTTTTAAAGTTTTTACATATTTTAAAAATAAAGTTATAATACCGAAAATAACTCTATTTTATTATCTATTTTTTTAAAAATTATTATATATAATAATTATCTTAATTAATATAAGTAAATAGAGAAATAAACAATAAAGTTATACTGAAAATGCTAAACTATAAGTTTTTATAAGATAAATAAAAATCTCAAAACAACAATCACTGTGGAATGGAGTCATGGAGAGAGTATATAACTCTGAATTCAAAACTTTGAAGTAGTAACTCAATAACAAAAAAAAAAAAAGAGTTCGCTTTGTCAATGGTCATCAAACTTACAATCATTTTTGTTCATCGAACAAAAAAATAATATTCTCTGATCTACCAAAGAAAACACTATTCTATAATAATAATGCAAAAGCCAAGAAGGTGAGAGGAAACCGCGTAGGGTCAGTCAGAGAGAGAAGTAGCTGGTGAGCACTAAAAGCAGCTGCAGTCCTAAAGAACTTTCGTCGCACAATCATCGCCGTAAAATATTAACACACAAACTCTCATCCAACGAATCTAATTGTCCGACCAGTCTCTCAGCAATCAAAATCTATTTAAAAAAAAAAAAAAAAATTCTAACTTGAATCTCGAATATTGTAGCTTTCCCCTTCCTTCTTGTTTCGACCTTCCTTCGTCTCTCAAGTTTCTCCTTTTTCCCTTTTAAATCAGATTCCTAATCCATATCCATTCTCAGTCTTCTCTTCCACCATTCTTTGATTACTGGTAAGTAATAACTAAATCCTCTTTATGTCTCTGTTTCCTTTGAAACTAAAGTAAACTCATGTTTGACTTTTTCAGTTAGTACTTGTTTGTGTTCTTGTCTGACATGCTTGATCTGAAGTGGGTTTTGCTGTTATCTTCTTGTGATTGATAAAGTTCGTTACTTTCTCCTTTATAGTTTATGAGATTTTGGTTTCTGATCTTGTAAAAGGGTTTGACTTGTTACAGTTCGTTGGATGAAGAACAGAGAGAGTGAAAGTTGCTGTCTTTAATGGGCAATTCATGCCGTCGATCTTCCAAAGACAAAATCTACCAAGCCAATAACAACACTAAGCCTGAAGATAACAACTCCAAATCCTCTACCAACGTTGTTTCTTCAGATCGCTCTATTCCCACCGACCAACCTCCCACTTCAGAAGAATTCTCCAAAGAAGCTCACAAGAACAAGGATCCAGCTCTTGTCATTCCTTCAAGAGAACCAATCATGAGGCGCAACATGGACAACCAAGCTTACTATGTTCTCGGTCACAAGACACCGAACATCCGTGATCTCTACACTCTTAGCCGTAAGCTAGGACAAGGCCAGTTCGGGACAACGTATCTCTGCACAGAACTCGCCACTGGGGTTGACTACGCTTGTAAGTCAATATCCAAGAGGAAGCTGATCTCTAAGGAAGATGTTGAGGATGTTAGAAGGGAGATTCAGATCATGCACCATTTAGCTGGTCACGGTAACATCGTGACGATCAAAGGAGCTTATGAGGACTCTTTGTATGTCCACATTGTGATGGAGCTTTGCGCTGGAGGTGAGTTGTTTGATAGGATTATTCAGAGAGGGCATTACAGCGAGAGGAAAGCTGCTGAGCTGACTAAGATCATTGTTGGAGTTGTTGAAGCGTGTCATTCTCTTGGTGTTATGCATAGAGATTTGAAGCCTGAGAATTTCTTGTTGGTTAATAAGGATGATGATTTCTCCCTCAAGGCTATTGATTTTGGGCTGTCTATCTTTTTCAAACCAGGTATATAATGTTTTGAAGCTGAGTGTTACTGTTAGACATGAAACTGATTAGCTTAGTTTTGATTCTTTCAGGTCAAATATTCACTGATGTTGTTGGGAGTCCATATTATGTTGCTCCTGAGGTTTTGCTCAAACGTTATGGGCCTGAAGCTGATGTGTGGACCGCTGGTGTTATACTTTATATATTGCTAAGCGGAGTTCCACCGTTTTGGGCAGGTAAGGCCTGTTTCTTAGTCCTTTAGAGAGTCTCAGTCACCTGAAATATTGTCTTTTGTTCTTTTGTTTGGAAACAGAAACACAGCAAGGGATATTTGATGCTGTGTTGAAGGGATATATCGACTTTGATTCAGACCCGTGGCCTGTGATATCCGACAGTGCTAAAGACTTGATCCGCAGAATGTTATCCTCCAAGCCTGCAGAACGCTTGACCGCTCATGAAGTCTTGCGTATGTCATGTTCACATAGAGATTGTTACTTTTAGTAATCATCCATAGACTTATATCTATGTGTTATCTCTCTCTCTTTTTTCTCAGGTCATCCATGGATCTGTGAGAACGGTGTGGCACCAGACAGAGCACTTGATCCAGCTGTTCTGTCACGTCTCAAGCAGTTCTCTGCAATGAATAAACTAAAGAAGATGGCTTTGAAGGTGAGTGTGTGTTATCTTCTATGGTTTCTCTCTGCATTACTTCTCTTAAAAAATTGTTTCTTTTTTGGGGATCATCATCAGGTTATAGCTGAGAGTCTGTCCGAAGAAGAGATTGCTGGTTTAAGAGAAATGTTTCAGGCAATGGATACTGATAACAGCGGTGCAATCACCTTTGATGAACTCAAAGCTGGCCTGAGGAAATATGGATCTACCTTGAAAGACACAGAGATCCATGATCTTATGGAAGCGGTAACAAACCTTAAAAACTTATTTGGGTCCAAACAGTGAAGTAAGTATTCTTACGCTGAGCTCTTGTATTTGACTGACAGGCCGATGTGGACAACAGTGGGACAATTGACTACAGCGAGTTCATTGCAGCGACCATCCATCTCAACAAACTGGAACGTGAAGAACATCTTGTAGCTGCGTTTCAATACTTTGACAAAGACGGAAGCGGTTACATAACAATAGATGAGCTGCAACAAGCTTGTGTTGAACATAGTATGACTGATGTTTTCCTTGAAGACATCATCAAAGAAGTTGATCAAAACAATGTAAAGCTTGCTATGACTCACTTTGTTCTTCCAGATTCCCTCTCTAAAGACTAAAGGCGTCAGATTAATAGAAGGTTTCTGGATTCTTTTTGATGTTTACAGGATGGAAAGATTGATTATGGCGAGTTTGTGGAGATGATGCAAAAGGGAAATGCTGGTGTTGGGAGAAGAACGATGAGAAATAGTCTAAACATTAGCATGAGAGACGCATAGAGAGGTTTGTTGTTTTTCCCTTTGTGTGTTTTAATCTGTTGACTGCAAAGGTGTGTGTTCTTGTTCATGGGATCAACACTCTCAATGCCTCACCACGTAGAAGAAGAAGAAGAAGAAGAAGGAGAAAGACCTGTGGAAGCTCGAGCTAATGTTTAACTACATTGTGACTAATCGTTTTCTCTTTAGCTGTTTGTGGTTGTTTGTATGTTTTGTTGTGATTGTTGAAGTTAGTGACTTTTGTTCATCTTTGAATTGTTCAATCTTGTATTTGCAAAAACGAAAAATATATTTTTATGTTGCGTGTTTTTTTTAAGACCATATCTATAATAGATTTGGATTTTACTCTATTAGTATTTTTTAGAGTAAAAAATAGTGATAAATAAAAAATAAATGAATTATTTTATTTGTATAGTAAATATTTTTTAAAAAAATTATTACTCCCTCCGTTTCATATGTGTTTTAGAGGAAATTTTTTGTTACAAAATAAGTGTCATTTTCGTATTTTAATGCAAAATTTATAAATTTTGTTTTTTAGTTTAATTTTCTATTGGTTGAAATATTGTTAGGTGTATGGGAAATTATGTTTTTATATAAGAAATATATAAAATTAAATGTTTTTTTTAATCTGTGTGCAGAAATTTAAAATGATACTTATTATAAAAAAAAAAGAGTATAAAATAAAGTATAGAGTGAGATTAAAACATTTTTATTTAAAACTTTATTTTAAGTTGAGAAATAGAATGAGGTTTAACCATGATTACTTTGAAAATCTCTTACTTCTTTCTAGACGATCACGACCCTTCATCAATATCAGACAACACAGTTGGGTTTAAATAAATATAGAAATACGAAAACACCAATGGCATTTCATGAGCTAGCAAGTCTCAATCATGTAATCAAGGTGCTTTTTTCTAGGTGTGTATCTGTCTTTCACACTCAAATAAAACCAAAACTCAAGGCTGTTCGACACAAATCATTCATTGGCACCAATCTGTAAATTGGAAGTAACACTACCAAAACCACTTTTGTATTATATTATAACATATATAAAATTTATTTGTTTGGCAAACTTCATAGTTCATATTCACATGCTTTGTAACGCCGCAACGTTTAACAAAACATTATATTAAACTGATTTTGGTGTCACTTGATAGTCTTATTGTTAAACAATTAAGGGGTTTTGTGTTAATGTAAATAAGTTAAGTCGAGTTATTGATTATGATTAATAAAAATAAATAAACAATTTGCCACCGACGATATTACTCCCACCGACAAATACTATGTCGGCTGTGCATCTCAGTTTTATGCAACCGACGTTTTCACATTCACATTTTCATGGAAAAACCCCCACAAAAATGGGAAAATATTTACAGTATTATTATCATCATATTTATTTGAAGGAAAAACATAACTCGTCTATATCAATTGTAAAAAAACGGTGTCGGTGATGGATCCTCGAGGGTTTAATATGTGTTTCAGATTATTTAGCTTTACTTGTAACGTAGTTAATCTATTTTCATTGCTACGGTGGCAAAAGAACTGGCGCGTAAAAAGTAACTGAAACATAATAACAGACTTCTTCTATATATATAGTTGCATGATGGTTATTAAATACAAAAAAAAACACAACTGCACAACATATAAAGCAAATCAAATTAATAGTAATTAAAAATCTAGCCACATTAATCATAGCAACAATATATGATTTGATTATACATTCTTAGAAACAAAAAAAATCACAATATCTCTCGACCGTTTGATTATCAAAGCGATGATCATCATCATTGCTGACGCTTGTATTTAGGAAGAGTGTCGGAAGAAGAACCAACGAGAGTGCGGAACTGAGAACGGAGTTTGAAGAAGAAGTGCATTATGCTTCCTTTGTTCTGAGAACCAATTGTTTTAGCTTCCTCTCTGCTGTTAAGCTCGAGATCTCTGATGAAAATGGGTTTTCTTGAAAGGATCCATGACCAGCACCATTCCCACCATTCTTTCATAGAGCTTCCTACTTGCTTTCCCATGTCTGAAACGGATTTGGACTTGGGGAACCGAGATGCGATCTCTGATGGTTGGTTTAGGAGATTGAGTGAGAGAGAAGAGAGACGACGGCGTATAACACTACCACCATGCTCATCTTTAGTGGGAGTAAGGCGTTGAGAGATGGGGAGAGAAGTGGGTTTGCGAATCTGGAGAGTTTCCATCATTGAGCTCATTGCTTCTTTTTGATTTCTGTTGAAAGAGTAGAGAGATGAAAGTTTTGGAGAAAGCTGAGAGGGATGAGATTAGTGGTGGGAAGTAGTGATCACAGCTCTAACACAGCCTGTGTTTTTATTCCCCTGCTTCATTTTTTTTTTCTTTCTTTCTCTGTGGGACACATTTACTTTTATGCCCAGCCAATTACATGCATATTTTGTTTTTTTTAAAAAAATTTAAAGAGTATTATTGTTAGATTTATGTAGTTATTATATGTATACTCCTATAAACACTAGGAATACCACCACTGATTTGTATGAAAGTGTTTGTGAATAGAGAACTATAGAAGAGGGAGAATTCTAACTTTAAATGATAACTATTTTTATAAATATATTAAATTTATAATTGAATAATTAAAACTGATCTTACTAATTTATTAATAACTATGTAATAATTATTTATAAAAGTTTAAAAACCAACATCACCCTAAAAACAATAATCAATAAATTTTAAACCTAAGACATTTTTGATTAACATTTTCAAAAAATGTTAACGAAGTTAGAATATTTCAAGCAAATTCTCATTATAAAAATACCTACGTCAGTTTTAGGTTGCGTACTTAACTTTAAATTTAAGGTTGTTTGTTGACCAAAAAAAAAATTTAAGGTTGTTTTACTGAAAATCATTTGCTTATTTGACAATTAAGTCTTTTTGTGGTGTCTTGATATTTTTGTATTCGGGAAAATAGTAAAATATGTCCATGTTTGTCCAGAAGGCCCAATAATATACAAGCCCAACAGAAACAACAGAGTATTAATATACAAGCCCATTTTCAATTTGCCGGATCTTTTTTTTTTTCCATTTTTTGGGCGGAACATGATCACAGAGGAAATCTATCTGAGAGAGTAACATTGCTCTGGCTGTTTAAAAAAAGTCCTTGGAAACATCAGGTTGAGACTCTAAAATGTGCATGCGTTATCTCTTCTTGCGTTGACAAGGATTTGGAAAAACGATGGCGTCACTGATGACAACAGGTAAACGTATTTCTTCTGCTACTCGATTTGTTTGCAACTGTCATCAGGTAAACTGTATGATTTGGCCACTCCATTAGACAACTTGGATTTATAAAAAGCTTATAAGGATTTTCCTTTCCCATTTTTGGGAGGCTATTATAAGAAAAAAGGAAACCTTCAAGGAATATAAAATGTACAGAACTTCTGGCTCTATGTCTTTGGGATGGCTTTCAATGATGTTGCTATTGTGAGCAAAAGTAGTCAGCAAGTATGGACATAAGAGCTGATTCATTGCTATGTTTTACGCTTTGCAGGGTCGTGTCTCTAATAAGTTTCTTGGGCTTCCAACTTAAAATCAATTGGCAGTAAGTGGAATGGCTCAAGTTCCTTATATATTACTCATGTCCCTTACATATTTCCGATGTGGGATCTTCTCTCCAATACCCTCCCTCGAGATAATGGTGCGTATAACCATTAATCTCGCATAATTCATCATACCCCTCCGAAACAATGCTTTATTTTTCTAGTAATCTCGAAGAAATTGAGCCTTCTTTGGGCCATCAATTCGTGGGATGATCGGGCCACTTTTCGGGTCGGATTAATGGATCAGGGTATTGGGCCCGCTCTGATACCATGATAAGTTTCTTGAGCTTCCAACTTAAAACCAATTGACAGTAAGTGGAATGCCCCAAATTCTTTATATATTACTTATGTCCCTTACATATTTTCGACGTGGGATCTTCTCTCCAATAGTCTCTATAGTCTCTGTTTCAGTATATTTGCATTCAGCCGGGAAGCTACGATAGTAAAAGAAAGAGCTGTCACTATTATGTTTCACGATTTTTTTGTATCATACTGTGGGAATCTAATAATAGTAACTTTAAGCTCTTTCGCATCTATATAACTTCCTTTTCTAGGATATATGTTTTAATATTTGATTAACTGGTCTGAAAGTGAAGCTATTGTGTTGAAAATTGCACGCTTAGAGCAAAAGGCAAAAACTAAGAGAAGATCCAACCGTGAAGACTCGGAGACCGGCGTACTTGTTTTTTTTTAATAATATTAATCCTTGTCTTTGCTTCAAAGCCAATACTTTGAGACTTTGTCTTCTCTCCCGTTTGTATATAAACCCTATGCATCTCTACTCTCTTTCACATCATCTCTTCTTCTTCTTCTTCTCTCAGTGAACATCTTTTAGCTATTATTATGGCTTTCTCTACACCATCACTTGCCAAACTCTCTCTTTTGGTCGCCATTTCAGCATCAGCACTCCTCTGCTCTGCTCTTGCCCGTGATTTCTCCATCATTGGATACACACCTGAGCATTTGTCATCCACTGATAGTCTTCTAGAGCTCTTTGAGTCATGGATATCAGAACACAGCAAGGCTTACCAAAGCGTTGAGGAGAAGGTTCACAGGTTCGAGGTGTTCAGGGATAACCTGATGCATATAGACCAGAGAAACAACGAGATCAGCAGTTACTGGCTCGGGTTAAACGAGTTTGCTGATTTGACCCATGAAGAGTTCAAGAGGAAGTATCTTGGACTTGCAAAGCCTCAATTCTCTAGAAAGAGACAGCCCTCTGCTAGCTTCAGGTACAGAGACGTCACAGACTTGCCTAAATCCGTTGACTGGAGGAAGAAAGGCGCTGTGACTCCTGTCAAGAACCAGGGTTCATGTGGTAATGTTTTCTCTCTTTTATTTTTCTTGTTCATAAGTAGACAGAACAAGAGACTGGAATGGACTTGTTTTTGGTAATTGCAGGTAGTTGTTGGGCGTTTTCGACAGTTGCAGCTGTTGAAGGGATCCACCAGATCACAACAGGGAACCTGAGTTCGCTTTCAGAGCAAGAACTCATAGACTGTGACACAACTTACAACAATGGTTGCAATGGAGGTCTAATGGACTACGCATTCCAATACATAATTTCCACAGGTGGTCTCCACAAAGAAGACGATTACCCCTATCTCATGGAGGAAGGCATTTGCCAAGAGCAGAAGGTAACAAAAAAAACATTAGATTCAGAACTTACACTGTGATGCATCTTACAAACACTGGTCATTCTTCAATCTTATACAGGAGGATGTAGAAATTGTTACAATCAGCGGCTACGAAGATGTCCCACAAAACAGTGATGAAAGCCTGGTGAAGGCTTTAGCTCACCAGCCAGTCAGTGTAGCTATTGAGGCTTCAGGAAGAGACTTCCAGTTCTACAAAGGGGTATTATAGAAAAAAAAATCATTCTCATATCTAAACTTTGTCTTCTGTGTAATCCCCAATCTTGCTTAACTTTGTTTTGCTTACAGGGAGTGTTCAATGGCAAGTGTGGAACAGACCTAGACCATGGTGTAGCTGCAGTTGGGTACGGCTCATCAAAGGGATCTGACTATGTTATTGTCAAGAACTCATGGGGACCAAGATGGGGAGAGAAAGGGTTTATTAGGATGAAGAGAAACACCGGTAAACCAGAGGGGCTCTGCGGAATCAACAAGATGGCTTCATATCCTACCAAGACCAACTAAGACACACATATATCTTCTACTACTGCATCCCTACGTTTTTCTTTTCTTTCAATGCATTTCTATTGTACTCGTTTAAAGCTCTTCATATTGTATTCATGAATTTGAGATTTTAAAATAATATTTGCCAGAGTTATCCTAACTGGGAGTCCTCTAAAATGCTCTTCTAACTTCAAATACCATTATCAAGAATGTTGAAAGAGTTTTCAATTTTTATATCTGAGTGCAGAGAGAGAGTATAGGGAGTTTAAACTAAAACTTACAAAGCCTAACAGTATTTAATATAATAAACTGTTTGGCTTGGTGCAGTAAAAAATGTTGTAGGTTGTGGAATACAATCAACTCTGAACTTCATTGTATTTGATGACGCAGTCATAAAGCCGTCCTCCGAGAAACTGTGCTACTTCTGGATGCTTCACCTGCATACATGAGAAAAGAATCAAGAAACCAATAAGCCTTCTTCTCTTAAACAGGAGGAAGTAGGAATCTATTTAAGTTAATTACCATTCCAATCTTGAGGGAATCACACTTGAACTGAGCATAAAGGTTTGTCTCTATTCCACGTCCCTAAGTTCAGAACAATCTAGGAGTCAGTATACTGAAACCTAAGACTAGACAAGGGAGGGACCAGTAGTATCTTACCATTCCTTCTAAGATGACCAAGTCTGCATCGGTTGAAAGGTAGGCAACCTCCTGTGACACTCTTGACAGATCAATAACCTGAAACGATAATCAAAAAAGGGAGAAAATCCAATCAGTAACACAGAGGAATATGCAAGTGTTGGAGCTCCATCCTTCTTATTAAGAGCTTTGGAATATCATATACCGGTAAGTCATTCCCTGAGTTTGCAATCAGAAGATTCGAGATATCAACACCCAACAGTTGTCCGTTTTCATCCTTGAGCTGGTAAAATTAAGACTAAGTCAATGTCGAGTTTTCTTGAATCTGCAATGGACAATAATAAATAGAAATACTCCATTTAGCACACCTTTGACAAGATCTCTGCAAGCTCGGTATAAGTGACATCGTTGATAGATGGAAGCTCATTAGCAGCCAGCACCACCTTCATAGGGAAGAATCAAAAGCAGGAACGATTTAGAATATGTCCGAGAACGATAATGTTCTTAAAAAGAATCTCACCTGCATTCCTTGACGCAGCATTTCTCTAGCAAACGGCAAGATACCTAAAATTATGTCTGCACCAGAGTTGTCGACAAATATCACAGCCTGTAATGAAAAAAGAAAAGAAAATCAGTTTGTCCTGTGATCAAACTCTTTACATTAGGATAAATATAAAGTAAGCAGAACAGAAACAGAGTGAAGTTAGATGACTAACCTTCTTCCAGGGCTTCTTGAGCCATCTAGCTTGAAAGTTGTCCAAGTCATCAATGACCCATGGCCGTGGAACCAAGTTTTGACAGCTAGCCAAGAATGACATTCCATCCTTTGAGAATACCTCCGCAAGCTTCAAAAATAAAAGACAAAGATTTCATTCAATAAGAAGATATTTAAAAACAGAAGAAAGAGTATGAAAGGGAAAGAGATGATATATATTACCTGTGCAGAACCGAGATCAAAGATGTTTCCAGCGAAGATGCCTCTTACCAGAGACTCTATGCGCTTTCCTTCATCTTCAATCTCATCACTCAGACGGACAACTTCAGGGAATAGTGATATAGCCTTAGCATTCTCCTCATCCTATTGAATTTATCTGAATCAGTCAAGAGAAAAACATGTTTTTTTCTATAAAAGACATTGACAAAGGAAACCACACCTTAACTTTCTTGAAAATGTCTCTGAATCCCAATTCTCTGAGTATTAGCTCACGGATTCTACAAAGAAGCTGCCAAAACAAAATATCCATGAACAACAAAGCTTGACACAAGCGATATAGTGTTGAGCCAAAGAAAGAGTTTATTAAACTTACAATGCAATCTGGTGGTCCACCATGGCTCTCCGGATCTTTCTTCAAGTCCTCAAGAATCTCCGCATACCTTACAAAAGTTCCAACCACAAGAAATTAAAACACACAACGCAGCAGATAAATCAAAAGAATCCTTCTTCTGAAACTATGAAGAAAAACATTCAAAGCAAACCCCATAGAACACACAAAAAAAATACCTTTCGGCAAACTTTTCAGCTCGAACAGGAGCATCTGGAACAGATGTATCGCTCTCTGCACGCTCCCTGCAACAAAAAAGGAAGCAGTTTTATATCAGGAATGTTATCAAGACAAAACACAACAAGAAAAAACACAGAAAGAGTATGAATCACAGATTCAACACAACATGAGCTTTGAACCAATCAATACGTGGATCATCCAGATCAATTAACGGATAAAGTATAGATCTTTGAACAAAAAAATCAAAGCTTTGACAAGACCCATGAACACAAAAACAACCCACATAGCAAAGAATCTGACTTTCAGAAAAAGATAAAAGGAAGAGAGAGAGAGAGGGAGATGGAACTTGAAAGAAGGGATGGAGTTGGAGAAGAGATCGATCCAAGAGATCTCAGTGGGAGTAGCCTTCCTGGGGTTATCAGAAGGGAATCGATAAGGAATGGTGCAAGCTCTGTAGTTTGATTCTATCGGTATCGGTATCAGAGGCAACGGAACCATCACTGAGTCGCTCTCCATTTTTTGATGATGATCTTCAGGAATCTTTTCTCAAATGAAATCAGCAGATTCCTTCTTACTCTTCACGATATGTAGTTTTAACGATGACACACATGTGTGGTGGACTCTGTCATTGTTCCTGTCCGATCATTAGCCTTTTTTTTGGTTTCATTTGTTTTGTCTTATTGGTACGGTTAACTTGGTTCGGTTCGGTTCGGTTCGTTTCGGTTCGAATATGTCAATTTATTTTGGAAAGTTCGTTTCTTTCCGTAACAGAATGTGTAGGTTATGAAAACCCTAATTTCGTAACTTACTTCAAACGTTTTCAACCGACCCCTCTCTCTCTTTCTCTGTCAAAACCCTAGCAAGCTTCTTAATTAAAATCTCAAAAAACTTTTGAGTCGTTCTCAAAGTGATAACCTTTTCATAACATGGATACCGACGATATACTTAGGTAAAGGATCAATCGTAAAGTTTCTCGAGGGCATGTCTAGTTCCAATGCAATAATTGAGCTGATTTGATAAAAGAATTATTGTTTTTTTCTTTCTTTTATTGGTTTTTTCAGAATGGTAACTTCAGTTTCATGGATACCTAAAGGAGCAGCAAAACTCATGCTTGACATTGCTGAACCTCCTTCTATGGACAAGATCAAAGAGCTGAATGGCACTCTCAAGAAAAGGTTCTAATACTAAAACTTCCTCTCGTCTTCTTTTGATCTAGGAGAAAATTAATCACCTATTATTAATTTATTATTGCATGTATATATAGTACTCTGAGTGATATGGATCATGAAGAAGAGATGGAGGTTGATGAAGTCACTCATGCCAAAGCTGTAGCAAAATCTTTAGGAAAATCATGTTTCAAAAGCAACGGTGCTTCTACCTCTACTTCTTCAACTGATCATCCTGATGAGTTAGTCAACTTCATGAAAGAACTCGACATGGATAACTATGATGAAGAGGATGATGGTATATATATACATTCGTTTTCTTTCCCTTTATTTCCTAAAGAATTTTTTTTATATATCCTCCTCCATGTTCATTGACACGCTTTCACTCCTCAGAGATTGATGTGTTTAGCTCTGGCCGTGGAGACCTTTATTACCCAAGCAATGAGATGGATCCATATCTGAACAATAATACTGACGTAAGCCATAATTTATTATTTTAGTTTTTTTTTTTTACCTTTTAGAAACTAAATACTAATGTTTGAGAGTGTGGTTATTGAATCACCTTAGGATGATTACTTTGACTCAGACGATATCGATGCTATAACAATTAAGCCAACAGATTCACTGATCATCTGCGCTAGAGTTGAAGATGATATCAATTATCTCGAGGTTTACATTTACGAGAGCATTCAAAACATGTATCGTCGCCAAGACATAATACTATCCAACCCTCCATTGTGTACATCATGGCTTGATTGTCCTCTCAAAGGAGGGGATAAAGGTATTTTATAGTGGCATTTTTTTCCTATATTGGTGATAGTATTAATAATTTTTTCTCAAGATTTGCTTTCGTGTTTGCAGGGAACTTTGTAGCTATTGGGTTTATGGGATCACCGACGATTGAGATATGGGATCTTGACGTTGTATGTAAATGTAGCTATGTTTTGGATCTTTATATATGTTATATCAATCATGAGATAATGATTTATAATGTGTTTCAGGCTGATGAGGTGCTACCTTGTGTACAACTAGGAGCCGAGCAGGTGTGACAACCAACTTTGTATCTATTCTTCTTGTAATTCAAATTTATCCATTAACTTAGTTGTCTTTGATTCTCTTACTCTAGACATCAGATTGTGAGACTGATCAGTCAGTAATTGATCTAGCTTGGAACAAGGAGTTTAGGTATGCTTTTAAAGCTCTCTGATTCCATGATCGCTCCTTAGACGTGTGTGTGTGGCTCTAATATGACTTAACCGGAACAATATAGGAATATAATTGCTAGTGCCAGTGCCGACAAAAAAGTTAAGGTTTGGGATGTGGCTACAGGACAATGCAAGCTCACTCTGGAGCATCACACAAAAGAGGTATGAAGGTGAAAAATATTGTTTAGATGCACTCTTCCTTAATCTAGTGTCATTGCTCATGGTCTATTGTGCTGGCTTATCAGGTTCAAGCGGTTGAATGGAACCACTATGCTCCACAAGTACTCCTCAGTGGCTCATATGACTGCACTGTAGTCTTGGTGAATGTTCTGTTCCATTGCCTTGAATTTATCATTATGTTTTAAGTCTTTTAATAATGTATATATGTTGTTGCAGAAAGATGGAAGGGACCCTTCTCACTCGGGGATGAAATGGTCTACCAATGCCAAAGTCGAAAGCTTGGCCTGGGATCCTCATAGCGAACACTCCTTTGTGGTGCGTTACACTTTCCTTTGTTCTCGTTTAGTAGACATCTGAGTTTCCCTTGTTTAGATCGTTGTCTTTTGCTTGCTCTTCCATCTTAGGTGAGCCTCGAAGATGGAACTGTGAAGGGCTTTGATACACGTGCTTCTGATTTATCACCAAGTTTCACTATCCATGCTCATGATGACGAAGTCTCCTCCATCTCATACAACACATTTGCGCCCAATGTACATACATCTCTCTTGTGTCCTAATAGTTATTGTCTGTTTTGGCATTTAAGTCATCATTATCCTTTGCTATGCAGCTTTTGGCTACGGGATCTAAGGATAAGAGTGTGAAACTTTGGGATCTTTCAAACAATCAACCATCATGGGTTGCTACACATAATCCAAACGCTGTAAGAGCCATGTATAAGCATTTGTTTGGTTCCATGCACCTTTTCTTTGTTCACCATTTTAAAACTTTGTTGTCAAAACAGGGAAGAGTTTTCTCAGTCTCATTCTCTGCAGACTGCCCCTTCTTACTCGCTATTGGTGCCAAAAAAGGAAATCTAAACGTGAGTAGTGACTGATACAAATAAATTCAATAAACTGTTTTCTATGAATTACAAACTAACGTATATTTATGTTCATCATCCTTGTGGCAGGTGTGGGATACACTGTCTGACACTGTTGTGTCTCGGAGATATGGTAGCAACCGACCATGACCCACCTGGTGAAGATACATGTTTGTTAATCACATACATATATACCAAATTGGTCAAATTAATCTTAAGGCTTTTTTATCAGTTGTGTGCTTCGTGACAATTACAGATGATTGTTTTTTCTTCTTATTACTATCTCATAATATGAGTTATATTGGATGTTTGAAGTCCTGGAGCCAAGAAATTTATTGCAAATTTAACAAAAATATGTTTCTTAATCATGTCCTTGAATTATATTCTAATATGATCATCTTAGTGTTAGTACAAGTCACTATGTTTTGCAGAACAGATCAAGCCCACTGCAAAACAGAGTGACTCGTACTAACATGTATCATTTGAATGACCATACCTTGCATGTGTTCATGTAAATAATGCATTTTCCGTTGTTAGGACAATAGGACGTAGAATTCATCTACATTGAAGTTTTTTTTCTTGAAGCAAAATTACTTTTCAGGTAGATCAAATGATCAAACAAACGTTGAAGTAACATCTTGGAGCTGGCTTTCAACTGTTTTTTTTGTTACGCTATATAAGTCGTGAGTTTTTGTCAAGAAAGGTGAGATTAGTTTATCACCAAACACACTTTACATGCTCACCATAACCTAAACACTAATAGATACCACAATACCATCTTCCTTCCAAAAGCATTTGGTTGATCAAGTCAAAACACAAATGCGTGCTTTGAATTCTCTCGTTCGCCAAATCAATAATTCATTAATTAAGATGATCAATACAAGTTAAAACGTTACATCTTCCTTCCATCAGCATTTGGTTGATCAATCAAACACAAATGCTTGTTTGAAAACGTCCACTTATAAATTAATGCAACTAATCAAAATATTATTACATTTCTATGTATATAATACATACATTTGTAGAGTTATAAACTTATACTCCAATGAGAATATTGCAAGACAATCAATGTCTATTCATTTTATATGTAAAGAGGGGAAAAAGTCTTAGGGTATGAATGGTGACCAAGGAACGACGAGGAATAATGTATTCCCTAACGTTCCTAAAAAAAAATCACCATTCACAATGAACAAGTATTCCTTCTCATTCCCTCTCATTCCTTTTTTTGCAGAGAAATAAAAAACAAAATTGTTCCTTGTTAAATTTGAGAAGGAACAACCATTCCTTGTCATTCCTATTATTTTATTCCTCTTCGTTCTTTTCCTATTCATTTCTCTTGTTTTCGGATTGGTCACCAGTCGAACCCTTAGTATTCGGTGTTCGGACACAAGTGGGTTTGGATTAAACACACAATAATCTATGGCCTATGGTTTGGTAAGAAACCAAAATAATTATTTGACTTTTACTTGGATTAGTTTAAGTCTCCGATCAATATCACTATACTTACTACTGTTACATGCAATTATGTTACGAGATTACTACGGTTACGTTACAGTAAAGTCAACTAATCGAATTCGAGACTATTAATTTGCAACGTATTAATCAATATTTGAAAAACATTTGATGAGATCATAGCGACGTGGGAGACGAGTGGTGGTAATAAAAAAGACAGAGAGAATCACACGCGCCTTTCTGTTGCAAGTGACTTCCACGCTCTCTGTCTCCCTCATCACCAGGAAGCCTTTTACCGATTCAGCAAACCAAGAAGGTATATAAACGCAAACACTTTGACGAAAAACGTACGATCAAAGCTTCTTTCTCCTCTCTCTCTCTCTCTCTCTATCTCAAAGTTTGAAATGGACTAAATCAAATCTCCGGACGATGTCGACGTCACAAACTCTCGGCGGCGCCACACGTTGTGGCCGTGTGATAGGTCCATCTCTAGACAAGATCATCAAGAACGCTGCATGGCGTAAGCACACGTACCTCGTCTCCTCCTGCAAATCCGTTCTCGACAAACTCGAATCTCTCCCCGACGACTTTCACGATCCTTCCTCCGTCGTCTCCGGCCTCTCCTCCTCCGATGCAGATTCCATTCTCCAGCCTTTCCTCTTCTCCCTCGACACAGCTTATTCCAAGGTCGTCGAGCCAGCTCTAGATTGCTCCTTCAAGCTCTTCTCTCTCTCCATCATCCGCGGCGAGATCCAGTCGTCAAGACAAGACTCTGTTCTCTTCAAACTCGTTAATGCTGTCTCCAAGGTCGGTGCTATCGCTGAGGAACCGATCCAGCTCGCTGTTCTACGTGTCCTCCTCGCAGCCGTTAGATCTCCCTGCGTCTTGATCCGTGGTGATTGTTTGCTGCACGTTGTCAAGACTTGTTACAACATCTACCTTGGCGGGTTGAGCGGGACGACGCAGATCTGCGCGAAATCTGTGTTGGCTCAGATGATGCTCGTGATCTTCACCAGATCCGAGGAAGACTCGCTTGACGTCTCTGTCAAGACGGTGTACGTGAACGAGCTGTTGACGTTCACGGACAAGAGCGTTAACGAAGGTAGCTCTGTTTATTTCTGTCAAGGGTTTGTGAATGAGGTTATGGCTGCAGGACAAGGGAGTCCTCTTCCTCCTCCTGATGTGATTCAGATTCTGCTCCAGAACCCGGAGACAGAGACGGTTATGACTCCTGACTCACCTTCGTTTCGTGGTTATGAGAAAAACGGAGAAGCTGATTCCCTAGCCGGTGACATGAGCAAGATGAGACAAGACGCTTTCCTTTTGTTCAAGAACTTGTGTAAGTTGTCGATGAGGTTTTCGTCTCAGGAGAAGAATGATGATCAGATCATGGTGAGGGGTAAGACATTGTCTCTTGAGTTGCTTAAGGTCATTATCGACAATGGTGGTCCTGTTTGGCGGTCTAATGAAAGGCAAGTCACTTGTGTCCGAATCTTAAAGTCATATATAAGGGCCGGATCTGAGATTTCAGAGGCTACAAACATTTCGTTTAAACTTAAATTAAAAAAAAAATCGGCCAACATGGCCAACGTTTCACATGGTTGTGCCCAGATCCGACCCTGATTATGATCATTATGCTTGTTTGGTCTTAATACTTTTGTTTTCACTAAATGCAGCTTCATCAATGCCGTTAAGCAATACTTATGCTTATCATTACTAAAGAACAGTGCGGTTTCAATCATGTCTATATTCCAGTTGCAATGTGCCATCTTCATGAGCTTATTATCAAAGCTAAGATCTGTCTTAAAAGCGGAAATCGGCATTTTCTTTCCGATGATTGTCCTCCGTGTGCTCGAGAATGTTCTCCAGCCAAGTTTCCTACAGAAGATGACTGTTCTCAACTTGCTGGAAAAGATGTCACAGGATCCGCAGTTGATTGTCGATATCTTTGTAAACTATGACTGCGATGTAGACTCCTCTAACATACTAGAAAGGTATTATTAGATTAGTCTAACAAACTTCACACATTGCATAGCTCGTTAAAAAAATATATAGTGTATTAAAAGGCTCTTATAAATCCATCAGATGATTGCAGGATTGTCAACGGTCTTCTGAAAACTGCTCTAGGACCACCGACCGGTTCAGCAACAACTCTGTCACCAGCGCAAGATAGTACGTTTAGGAATGAATCAGTGAAAATTTTGGTTAATGTAGTCAAGGCAATGGGAAACTGGATGGATCAGCAGTTGAAAGTGAATGAGACGGTTTGGCCTAAAGGCTCACAGATATATGCTTCTATGGATAGTAGTAATGCAAGCCAGATTGGTGAAGATGTAACTATATCTGACTGTGATTCACAGCCAGATACTAATCCTGAAGCTTATGATGCTTCTATGCTTGAGCAACGAAGAGCTTACAAGATTGAACTCCAGGTTTGCACATTTAATTTTTTGATGATATATGAGCTTTTTTTATTAACTTGGGGTATGTATTCAAATGAGACTCAAAATATGATCTCATATCTGCGTGGCCATACATGTTTAGTGTCATCGGATTGGTTCGAACCCATTCATGTGTGGTTGATATATGAGTATGCATAGCTCACTGACAAATAATCATTGGTGGGTTTTTTTTTTGCAGAAGGGTATATCTTTGTTTAATAGGAAGCCTTCTAAAGGTATTGAGTTTCTCATAAGCAGCAAGAAAATAGGCAACTCTCCTGAGGAAGTGGCTTCGTTTCTGATGAAGACAGCAGGTCTGAATGGAACTGTGATTGGTGATTATCTTGGTGAAAGAGATGAACTTCCACTTAAAGTTATGCATGCATATGTGGACTCGTTTAATTTCCAAGGGAAGGATTTTGTTGAAGCTATAAGGTTCTTTCTACGCGGCTTTAGGCTACCAGGTGAAGCACAGAAGATCGACCGAATCATGGAGAAATTTGCAGAACATTACTGGAAATGCAACCCTGGTTCTTTCACCAGTGCAGACACTGCTTATGTTCTTGCATACTCTGTGATTATGCTCAACACTGATGCACACAACAACATGGTTAAGGATAAGGTATGTGCTTCTTTTTTTGTATGCTATTCATCAGGTTCAGTACCTATGTTTCTGATGGCACTGTACAAACTTAATGGTTGTTTAGATGTCGAAAGCTGACTTTGTCCGAAATAACCGGGGAATAGATGATGGGAAGGACCTACCTGAAGAGTATTTAGGCTCTCTCTATGATCGAGTTGTGAAAGACGAGATTAAGATGAACTCAGATACTTTAGCCCCACAAAGTAAACAGGTGAATGGCTTGAATAAGCTACTGGGCTTAGACGGCATCCTCAATCTGGTTTCTTGGATGCAACCAGATGAGAAAGCGCATGGTGCCAACAGGATTCTTATAAGGGATATCCAGGAACAGTTCCAAGCTAAGTCAGAGAAATCAGAGTAAGCCTTATTATACTGTTATTATACCTTCGTTATTATCTGCTTCTTGGTGTTAATATGTTTTTGTTCTGTTCTTGGTCTGCAGGTCAGTGTACCATAGTGTTACAGATGTCTCCATCTTGAGGTTTATACTCGAGGTCTCGTGGGGACCAATGCTTGCTGCATTCAGTGTCACTCTTGACCAGAGTGATGATAGACTGGCAACTTCTCTGTGCTTACAAGGCTTTCGATATGCGGTGCACGTCACTGCTGTTATGGGAATGCAAACTCAGAGAGATGCTTTTGTCACTTCCATGGCCAAGTTCACTAATCTTCATTGTGCTGCAGATATGAAGCAGAAAAATGTTGATGCTGTGAAGGTATAAGTCACTTGTAGTAGCCTAATTAATATAAGCAATTGATTAGACAATAACAATCTGTTAATATATTGTATGCAGGCGATAATAACAATAGCTATAGAAGACGGTAACCATCTACAAGGCTCTTGGGAACATATTTTAACTTGCCTTTCACGTATTGAACATCTTCAACTCTTGGGAGAAGGATCATCACCTGCAGATACACGTTACATCCCTACAACAAAAGCTGAAGTAGATGAAAAGAAGGCTTTAGGTTTTCCACATTTAAAGAAACGTGGAGCTCTTCAGAATCCATCTGTGATGGCTGTTGTCAGGGGAGGTTCTTATGATAGTACTTCACTTGTGAAAACCGTTCCCAAATTAGTAACTCCAGAGCAGATCAAGAACTTCATTGCTAATCTGAATCTGCTTGATCAAATAGGCAACTTTGAGTTGAACCATGTCTATGCTAATAGCCAGAGGCTGAACAGTGAAGCTATAGTTGCTTTCGTTAAAGCGTTATGTAAAGTCTCCATGTCAGAGCTTCAGTCGCCAGCAGATCCTCGTGTCTTTAGCCTCACGAAACTAGTGGAGACAGCGTAAGTTTCTCATTTTTAAAACTTTTTCTTACAAAAAAAACATGTGGTTGATGGGATATTTGTTTTTCACTGTGACAGGCATTATAACATGAACCGGATCCGATTAGTTTGGTCTCGCATATGGAACGTTCTGTCTGACTTCTTTGTATCAGTTGGCTTATCAGAGAACCTCTCAGTTGCAATATTTGTAATGGACTCGCTTCGTCAGCTTTCCATGAAGTTCTTGGAACGTGAGGAGTTAGCAAACTACCATTTCCAGCATGAGTTTCTCCGACCATTCGTTGTTGTCATGCAGAACAGCAGTTCCGCAGAGATTAGAGAGCTTATAGTCCGATGTGTTTCCCAAATGGTTCTCAGTAGAGTTAGTAATGTGCAATCTGGTTGGAAAAGTGTCTTCACGGTAAGTAAAACCAAAAAAAAAATGTCTCTCAATGCAATTGTTTTCTTAGTGTGTCCTAACATTGGTCTTGTTTGGTTTTAGGTTTTCACAACTGCTGCGATTGATGAGAGGAAGAACATTGTATTGTTGGCTTTTGAGACAATAGAGAAGATTGTGAGGGATCATTTTCATTGCATAACTGAGACTGAGATATCGGTATATGCTGACTGCATCAGATGCCTTATCACCTTCACAAATAGCAAGTTTGAAGGAGATATTGGTTTCAACACCATAGAGTTTCTTCGTTTCTGCGCTCTGAAGCTTGCAGAAGGAGGACTCTTCTTGAACGAGAAGCTGAAGAATGATAACATCTCAGCTTTAAAGGAAGATTCATCTGATGGACAGAGTGTTACTGACCTTGATGAACAAGTTTCCTATTGGGTTCCTCTGCTTTCAGGTTGGATTCTACTCTTTATCAGTTGCTACTACACACTTACAAGGAATGATTTGAGTAGGTTTTCGGGTTTGGTTCCGGTTTTTTGTTTTTCGGTTCTAGAGAACCGTTCGATTATTAACAAAATTCAGTTCGGCTTTCGGTTTTTGTGTTTTACAGACCGTTCGATATTTACAAAATTCAGTTTGGTTTCAGTTATTCGGTTTTCGGTTTGGGTCTAGATTTGAGTATTGTTTTCATTTGTTCAGGTTTATCCAAGCAAGCCTCAGATCCAAGACCAGCAATTCGAAAGCGTTCCATAGAAGTACTCTTCAACATTCTAATGGATCATGGTCATCTTTTCACAAGACCCTTTTGGGCTGCAATCTTCACCTCAATCATTCTCCCAGTCTTCAACAACATGCGTAGTAAAACCGATATGCTCTTCGAAGAGAGCAGCGGTGACTCGCCATCCTCAGCTTCTCTAGACACTGAAGAAACTACATGGGACGCTGAGACATCAACACTTGCATTGCAGCTTCTTGTTGATCTACTCGTCAACTTTTTCAGCTCAGTGAGGTCTCAGCTTTCAAGCGTTGTGTCAATCATTCTAGGGTTTATTAAAAGTCCTGTCCAAGGCTCCACAGGCTCGGGGATCTCTGTCTTGCTTCGTTTGGCAGATGGGTTGGCTCGTAGCGCATCTGAAGATGAATGGACAGAGGTTTTCTTGGCTCTCAAGGAAGCAGCCTCGCTTACTTTCGCGGGTTTCATGAAAGTCTTGAGAACTATGGATGATATTGAAGATGTTGAAACGTTTTCTGGTCAAAGCGTAAACAAAGATGATTTTGATGATGATAACCTTCACATCATGTCTTATGTTGTCTCCAGAACAAAGAAACACATTGATGTTCTGTCTCAAATCGTCGAGGTCTCACTTTCTCTCCTTACTTAACCAACTGTTCTGTTTTTTCCCTTTTTTTTTTAACTCATTTATTACGTTTTTTCAGGTCGTGAGTGAGTTATACAGAAGGAACCAATACTCATTGCCAGCATCACACGTGGATATCCTCGCAGACATTTTCTCATGCATCGCATCTCACGCTCAGCAGCTAAACACCGACACAGTTCTTCGAAGGAAATTCAAGAGAGCATGTTCTGTCCAAAACCTAACACAGCCTCAACTACTTAACTTCGAGAACGAGTCTAACAAGTCCTACATGAACTTCCTCCAAGACATGGTTACTTGCAACCCTGACGTGTCCAAAGAACTCGAACTCGAGTCTCGTCTAGTCTTTGAATGTTCAAAAGTCGTGAAGATGTACCTTAAATGCACAGGTCAACACCAACAACAAACAAAACCAATCCATTGGATTCTTCCGATGGAATCAGACCGGACAGAAGAGGCCACGGCGAGGACTTCGTTGCTTGTCTCTTCTCTCGAAGCCTTGTGCTCATTAGAAGCAGAATCTCTTAAAAGACACGTCTCGAGCGTCTTCCCTTTGTTGGTAGACCTTGTGAAGACAGAGCATTGCTCTCCACAAGTTCCGTATGCCCTAAGCAATGTTTTGAAATCGTGCATTGGTCCTATTTTAGGTTAAGTCGCTTGTGGCTTAAGTTAATTAATCACTATGATCTGTGTTATTCTTTCTTACACGATTATTTTTGTGTTGGGCGTTGGCTCTCTACCCGAATAAATTTTGGACATAGATGTTTTATGTTATTTTCTTGAAATGAAGTTTTTAAATTGGGTAAATTATAAAGAAAACTAAAAAAAAAATTGATTGAGTTATTTTGTTTCGTTGCTCTACTATTTTCTTTAAAATGTTAAAACTAAATCGTTATTATTTTTGCTATTGACAAGTTAATATATTGGCAAGCATATGCATTAGAATTTTCAGCATCTCCTATGTAAAGTTTCAATATTTAATCACTAAAAAGAAAGATATAAAGTGAAGCCATGCTATTGAGTGGCTCGAGAAATTTAAAAGGTTTTATTTAAATCAAGAAAAAGGAAGACAGCAAATGCTCATCATGTGAAATCCACACTCTTTTCACAATAACAACCAAAGGTTAAGCTTCATTGTCTTCTTCTACTCATGACTCATTCATTTTTAAAATTTTGAGCTTTACTCGTCCGATCACTTCATCGCCACTCAAAAGAATTTATTTAAAAAAAAAAAAAATCATCTGAATTTATGTATAATGTATAATTGTATCATCAGATAATTTCAGAATAATTTGTCTTTGACAACATAACACTTTATAATGCTATTTAAATTAAAGACCCATAAATTAATAAACTGTTTGAAGAAATAAATCCAAACAATTTTGTTCTCGGTAGCGGACCAG
The DNA here is from genome assembly GCA_012274485.2 of Sinapis alba. Taxonomy (NCBI): domain Eukaryota; kingdom Viridiplantae; phylum Streptophyta; class Magnoliopsida; order Brassicales; family Brassicaceae; genus Sinapis; species Sinapis alba. The sequence continues at coordinate 41,320 of MU105760.1, forward strand.
CAATCATATTTACCTATGTTATAATATTTAAAAAAAAAAACATCACAACAAAAAGTTATCATATAGAGTATTGAACTCGAGTTTAGGAATGTCAAAACTTTAGAAAATAGCATCTAGACTGATGATTTTGTATAACTTTCAATACAATTTTTGTTTTTTAACTATTTTAGTTGTGTCAACTGACACCCCTAATTTTTTTATTGGATCCGCCTATGCTTGTTCTATAACAAAGATATATACTAAGAGCATGTTTAACCCAAGTTTCTTAGTAGGTTTCTTGTACTGTTTGCGGGTCCCACTAACATGTGGGGCCCGTGAACAGTGTAAGAACCGGTTACAAAAACTATGAATTAAGAATCGATTTTGGAAGGTTTCTTGCACTGTTCACGGGCCGCACTGACACGTGGCGGTCCGCAATTATTTTTTTTAATGAGATATTTTTTTTTTTAAGAAACCCATTTTGGGTTTTGGGGTTAAACATGGTCTAAGTGTTCTAAAAAATTGGTAAATATCGAACAAGAAAATTGTGATAATTTTGTAATATACTTTTAAAACTTTTGTAATAATTTTGTTATATTCACGTCTTGTAACTAGAAATTTAGACGTTGTTTTTTTTTTTGGTAAAATGTTAAATATTATACCAGTTTTCAATTTTTGACAGATAGTACACAGAGAACTAGTAGCAGAAACACTACACCATAACACATGAACAAACTACGAACAACAACAAAGCCACAGGCAATGGACACCACAACTCAAGAGAAATACAAGATTAACAACGAGACAGGCTCAGACCTAACAAATCCCAGAAGTAGATGAGAAACTTATAGGTTGCCGCGAGCTACCGAGAGAAGGGCGCCCTCAAACCCTGAATGCAACGGCTCCTACAGCTCCCTATGAGAACCCAAAGCGCTCCTAGGCAAAGAATCCAAACACGGGTCCAAAGCAAACGAGGTAATAGAAACCACCAGCGGTACGAGGAGAAGCCGTAAACCGACGATGCCGTCGTTCAGTGGATTACGCCGGAGATTACCGCCTCCATTGCACCCACCATGACCGTGTACATCCATCTAACCCCCACTCGTATAGAGAGACGGATCAGTAAACGGACAACCCTCCGGAGGAGACAAAACCATAGTCGAACTCTAAAACCGATGTCCAACTGTCGCACCACTGCCAGCCGCTCGAATCGGAACACCCACAAGCCACAATGACCGAGCTGTTGATATTATTGGAGAAGAGAAGGTGATGAGCAGGTCACTAACGCCGACCACCACCAAAGTCTGAGGAGAGCAGAGAAACAAAACCGGAGCCAAGCCGGAGCAAAAGCGAGACCGGAGAAACTCAAGCTCTAACGCGCCGCCACTAGGGAACACGGAGAAGCGGACCGACGTCTCCACCACCGAAGGACCCCACACGCTACACCACCGGAGAACACGACAGAGCACCACAAACAAGACAGAGGGACAAAAAGCTTACCAGATCCGACAAACCAAACGCCCCAGCTCCACCCGACAACTCGCACTCCCAAAAATGCCACACCGGAGGAGTACAAGACCGAAACAGAGCAAGCCGACGCTGCAACACCACCATTCTCAGAGAGGCTAACCTGGATTTCGGGAAAATGACTGGACCTCCTAGGCTGACAGAGGTTAAACGTGGAGCAGGGAGGAGCCGTCCTCAAGCAATCCACAGCCACCACAAACCCATATCTACTTTTAGAAAACCAAATCTGAGAAACAAGAAGGCTTCTCCCTCAATCGCAGAAAACAGAGATGACAAAGGAGAAGTAGAGCAGCATGAAAGTGAGACGAACAACAGATCCGGCGGCCGCAAGGCAGAGGTGGTGGCGGCCGCCGGAAAGAGAGCTCGAACCGTCGAAACCCTAGGAGAGAGGCTGGAGAGAAAACTGTTTTTTTTTTTTTTTTTTTTTTTCTTTTTACCCACTTAATTTAGACGTTGTTCTACATGCAACCAATAGCTTTCCACAGAAAAATGTCCAAGAAGCTGATTGAACTCTGTAAAGTAAAAAATCAGCGACTACATTTAACGTGACGAAGATTCTACGAAACCTAATTTTCTTCAACCTTCCAATGATCGATCAGGTACAATAGCCCATGTGGACTGGACAAATAAGTGTAGTCGTTGGTTAGCTTTTTTTTTTTTTCCTTTTACCGTTGGTTAAATTTGTAATAGTACATATAAAATACTATTCTCTATTCGATATTTGTCAAATCTGTTGAAAGAGAGATTAACGTATGCAATAATCTAGTGGAGAAATGATAAATTGTACGAGCACGTGAAATAAAAGAACTAAAAAAAAAAGATAATGACTTGATTTACACTTTAACATACCAAAAACGTGTATGACTTGTATATCTTTACCCAACCACTACAATAATTCATACTTTTAATTGCATGTTACTGATTCTAATTAGAAAACTATGAATCCGATTAGTGATAAGAAGAGAAACAAATAGAAAAATAATGTAAAAGAATAAAATAATAGGAAAGAAAATGAATGATTGTTCATTTTCTAATGTAACAAAAAATAATTTTGTTCTTTATTTCTTTACAGAAAAAAATGAAAGGGAACGAGAAGAAAAATCTATTTCTTGTAAATAATATTTTTTATAGGAACATTAGAAAATGCATTATTCTTCATTGTTCCTTGGTCACTGTTCATATCTTATATATGTTAAGCTGCTTTATAAAACTTTATTGAAGAAATGAAGAATGTACTCTTATGATCTTATCTTCATTTAAGTCAACAATCATAATATCCATAGCTTACGAAACAAGAAAACAAACTATTTCTTCCCTTTCGGAAACTAAAAATTTTTAAGACTTCTTTTTATTCTATATATAAAAACAAATTTTGTATATTTTATATTACTTTGTATATTTTTAAAATTTAAAATTTAAAATATTTGAATTGATTAAATATGATTGGTTGATTAGTTATTGGAAATTAAGATAAAAACAAATAATGAATTTAACTGTACAACTATTATATTTTTAATATATGTGAATACTTTATAAGATATTTATGGTAGGAACAGAAAGAGTATATTATCTAGTTAGCACAAGTTCATTTCATTGAACAATAATGTATTGGAAGATACGTGGAATCAGTGAATCACTGTCTCAAGTTTGAGTTATCTGCGATAAAATAAACCGAAATTATGGATCATCGATTTGTTCTAAAGTATATTTCAAAGGATTGATTTTAATCATGTTAAAGCGTACTTTGATTTATATGTAAGAGTTTTATACACAGTTGTTGGAACCGAAAGTAACTAAACGCTCGGATCCAAATCTTGTAAAATGCAATAGTTGGAATAAAAGAGGACGACTAATCCTTATATTACCGACAATAACACTAACATAAAGTTAGGTCGGCTATTGTCATATCCCTCGAACTGAAACATCATAACAGTCTTCTACCATCGCATTTCTTTTGTCTTTTACAGACTAAAAATCTACAGTCATCATATTACCAAACCATGCCTTCACCCTTACAAAAGGTATTTTCTTTAATTTCTCTTTGTTTTCTTTTTCTTGCTTGTTTGCCTTCAGCTTTATCTTGGAAAATGATCAACATGCAATATCTTTCTCTGTATCTCCGTAATTCACTTCTCCAGATTCTTTATTTTGTCTCCCTGAGAAATTAGAATCCATCAGTTCCTTCTTCAGTCGTCAACATCTTATTTTAGTTTTTTTTTCTTAGTTTTTTTTTGGCTTTCCTCGAGGAAAAGTCACTACACCAACCCTCTTATATATACATACATATATTATTTTAAGCACATATATATATAAAAATAAATATTTTACGTATATTATAATGTAGAAGAGAGCCGTGTTTGAATAGTGTGTTGTTGATGCTCTTGCTTTACTCCTTTCTCTCCCTTAGTTTCATTCATTACTTCACATGAAGATCTGGATCTGGTCCAGACAAATTTCACCGACCCTCTTTCACATATGTAGACCCTTCCTTTCTCTCACTATTCAGTAGGGTTTTGTGTTCTCTTGTCGTCTTCTTGTTTTGTCCGTAACATTAATTCAGTCTAAAGAAACACTCTCAGTGGCAAACCACTTCCATCACTTACATTTTCTGCCGAGACTTTTGTCTTTGTCTCTCTCTCTCTATAAACAACAAAAAAAAAAAAATCCAAAAACCAAACAGCAGTTTCTTGTTATTGTTATCGATGTCTGGTTATATGCACCCTCTTCTAGGGCAAGAACTGCATCTACAGAGACCTGAAGATTCTTCCAGAACCCCACCTGACCATAATAACATGGAATTCAACAGATCTCAAGCAGATGAAGCGAAGGTAGAAACCACTCCCACCGGTGGAGCTGCAACCAGCTCAGCAACCGCTTCTGGCTCTTCCTCTGGACGCCGTCCACGTGGCCGTCCTGCTGGTTCCAAAAACAAACCAAAACCTCCAACGATTATCACCAGAGATAGTCCTAACGTCCTTAGATCCCACGTTCTTGAAGTTACCTCTGGCTCCGACATATCCGAAGCTGTTTCTACCTACGCCACTCGTCGTGGCTGCGGAGTTTGCGTTTTAAGCGCTACCGGTGCGGTCACTAACGTCACCATACGGCAACCAGCAGCTCCTACGGGTGGTGGCGGTGTGATTACACTGCATGGTCGGTTTGAGATTTTGTCTTTGACAGGAACTGCTCTTCCACCGCCTGCGCCGCCGGGAGCAGGAGGTTTGACAGTGTATCTAGCCGGAGGACAAGGACAGGTTGTAGGAGGGAATGTGGCTGGTTCCTTGATTGCTTCGGGTCCAGTAGTTTTGATGGCTGCCTCTTTTGCAAACGCAGTTTATGATAGGTTACCGATGGAAGAGGAAGAAACTCCACCGCCAAGAACCACCACCGGAGTACAGCAGCCTCAGCCGGCGGCGTCTCAGTCGTCCGAGGTTACGAGGAGCGAGGCCCAAATGTGTGAGTCCAACCTGGGAGGTAGAAATGGAGGAGTTGCTTTCTATAATCTTGGAATGAATATGAACAATTTTCAATTCTCAGGCGGTGATATTTTTGGTTTAAGCGGCGGAGGTGGCGGCGGCGGAGGAGGAGATAGTGGAGGTGGTGGTGTTACTAGACCGGCGTTTTAGCGTTTTGGTGACACTTTCTGTTGAGTTTGCTATAGCAGTTGCGAATACTAGCTAGGGTTTGTTTGTTTTTCCCCCTTCAAAAATCTGGTGTGTGAAATGATAAGGAAAGCTTAAATTTCTTTTTCCTTTTTTTGCGGTTTATTTTGAATATAATGTGTAATCGTTTTTAAAATTGTTATAACTAATTAATCTATATCATGTTCTACTAGTTAATATACTTCATATTAGGCGAGGAATTGTTTGAAGAAAAATGATTTTTGTTCATATTCGTCAATTGATTTTCTATATGTTAAGGCTTTAATTACTGTTATAAGATGTTTTAATTTGTGTGTTGACAGGCAATACATTTAGTACAGTATATAATTAATTAGTTAATTATATTGGTCATAAATTCGAACTTCCACTGTCTGGCAAAGGAGGGTAAAGAATATTTTGGGAGAACAACTAAAACCCTACTTTCTATGATGTCAACTCCAAATACACATTGTAACTTGAGCCCCCTAAAAAGAAAATAAAAGAGACCTGCATGCAGAGAATATGTTTTCTCTCTAGAGAGTGTATGGCGTTCAACTAAACATGTACTCTAGAATCTTATGTAAGGGAGATTTGTGTAAACAACTTCATATTAGTCCATTAATCCTTTCTCAGTTTTAGTTTCTATCAAGAATAGCAAGTTGTATTGTACATATGCTACATAAACATACACTTGATGAGGATTAATTGTATATTTACTTCACATTGTACACAGTTCTAAACTTCTAAGATTAAGGAAGATATTTCTCTTTATTCATTTCTCCTAATAGTTTCTATAGACTTGAGTTAGTTTCTTCTATAGACTTGCATTTTCATGTTAAGCACGTTAATAAAAGCAATTTGATATTCAGACATTCAGACCTATATAAAACATCGAAAATATATATTAAGATCCTCGCCTATGTGATTGTGAACCATTTTATTTCGAAACATCAGTGATTATTTATGTCAATATTCGCATCAAATATGTGATCCATATGAACCAATATTCTATTTGTAAGGAAACCCAAAATTAAAATTATTTTCGAAATGATTGACATTTTCTTTTTTTGTTTACCAGTGATCGATGAGAAGTAGAACTTGTTACTAATTCAGATTATAATTAAATAGCAAATTTCATGTTTGTTGTTATGCAGTGGATCATATAATTATTATGTATTTGATCATGAATCGAACAAAAAAGATTGTATACACATCAAGAGTCGGATCGCGTAGCATGGATCCGACCCGAAATGCATTCCACTTAGAATAACCTTAAATGACAATTATACCCCCGATAGCACTCGACCTGTTTGAACAGAGAAGACCTGTTTGAACAGAGAAAACATTTGTTTTTTTTCTCTCTTCTCTCTTGAGGATCGGATCATCAGCTTCTTCTGGACTATCGTCTTTCGCTGTCATCCGTCTTCGGATTACGAAATCATGGTAAAGATCTGCACATTCTGACAATCATTTTGTTCTTCGAATCGATAATTAGCTTTGATCCGATGAGCGTCTGGTGTCTTCGTTTTATCCTGCTTTGGAGATACAAAGTCTGTACCTTTATCTGAAAATTGTTGATATCTACTCATTTTAGCTTCTGGGTTTGATTTAGTATGCTCGATTCTCCTTAATTACTTCAATCTTTGTTAGCATAAGCCTTGAAATTTCGATAAAGCTGCAACCTTTTCATTGGATCTGAGTGAAAAAATGAACAGTCAAAGGTGAAATCTTTGGTGTATGTTTGTTATGCAGATACATTTTGTGCTTCTAGTTAGCCGTCAAGGAAAAGTTAGGCTCACCAAATGGTATTCGCCTTACACGCAGAAGGAAAGATCTAAGGTAAATGAAAAAACAACAGAGGAGCTTTAGTTACCCTCTCATGCATATTGTTATCTTGACATTGGAAACATATGATTTGTGTAGGTTATACGTGAGCTCAGTGGAGTGATTCTGAATCGAGGTCCCAAGCTCTGCAACTTTGTTGAGTGGAGAGGTTACAAAGTTGTCTACAAGAGATACGCGAGCCTCTACTTCTGTATGTGCATTGATGCTGAGGATAACGAGTTAGAGGTCCTTGAGATCATTCATCATTACGTTGAGATTCTCGACCGCTATTTCGGAAGTGTGAGTCAGTTAATTAACCACCTACCTGGCACAACCTCTGCTTCTTCCACTTCTTATGATTTTTTATCTTTTGATCTTTTCAGGTGTGTGAACTCGATTTGATTTTTAACTTCCACAAGGTAAAATACTATTTACCACAAAACACTCCACCACTCTGCCATGACTCAACACTTCCAATTTCTTGATGGTACTTCCTGGATTGATTTTTTAGGCGTATTACATATTGGATGAGCTTTTGATTGCCGGTGAGCTCCAAGAGTCAAGCAAGAAAACTGTAGCCAGGATTATATCTGCTCAGGTAACCTGACTTTCTAAGTTTTTTAAGACATTCAACATGAAATGATTAGTTTTATATAGGGATTTGTCTTGACAAATGTCAATCTCTGTCTGTTCTGTTCTTGAAGGATCAAATGGTGGAAGCTGCAAAAGAGGAAGCTGGTTCCATAAGCAATATCATCGCTCAAGCTACTAAGTAGTGTCTTTCATCTTCTTCTACGTGCGGCTCAAACATGGTTTCATAAGCAATGTTGTGACAATCTTTTTTTTTAATCTCCTAATGACTGAAGAAGTGTGGATGGTAGAATATGTTTTTTGATCGAATAAGTTTTTTATAAATTTTATCAAAAAAAGTATTTTGGGCCTCGTAATTGTAGGCAAGAGCCCATAGGATGCGTGTTTTAAAAGGTTTTGTAATAAACATTGTACACCCTAAGAGAGAATCGCAAGTTACAGTTTCTTATGGCGGACATGAGAGCCACCGCCGCGAGAAGAGTCCGTAGCCACTGCCACGGTGGTGATGGTGTAGTAGTAGACACAATCAGCGGTCTACCTGATGTGATCCTCCAACATATCCTCACCTTTATGCCAACCAAATACGCCATCAGAACTTCTCTCTTGTCAAAACGATGGAGAAATGTATGGTGTGACACACCTTCCCTCTCCTTCAACAGCTCTACACTTAACAACGCTTGGATTAACCAAACCCTAACTGGCTACACCGCTTCCAAGATGATCCACTTTCACCTCAAAAGCGACAAGAACCACGATGTTCCCCACATAGACAAGTGGCTAGAGTTGGTCATGTCCCGGGACGTTGAGAATATGGTACTGTCTTTCTGGCTTGACGAGTATAGTTTTCCTGACTTCTTCTACGTCAACTTCTCTCTCAAGCAACTCACCTTAAAAGAATTTGAAATGTTTCCCAAATGCTCCGTGTCTTGGACATCTCTCAAGAACCTCTCCTTGGTTAGATGTAGTGTCTCTAATGAATCTATGTCTAAGATTTTATCTGGCTGTCCCATCCTCGAGAGCTTAACATTGAACCGCTGCAATGAACTAAGCTATCTTGATCTAAGTAAACCACGGCGTTTGAGAACATTAGTAGTAGAACGCAGCAGTTGGAATACAGGGCCAAAATATATCGTGGCACCACATGTACATTATCTCTATTTGAGATACTCTTGGTTCCCATGTACTTTAGTTAATGTCTCGTCTTTAACCGAAGCTAATGTCAACTTTTGCGTTAGCACGAACACGAAAGAAAAAGAAACATCCAATGCTAGTTTTCTTCAAGCCAATGTGATGAATATGCTAGAAAAGCTAAAGCATGTAGAGAAGCTTACTTTGGGAAGAAGCCTTCTTCAGGTATACGTTTTGGCCCCATTCTTTGCATATTCTCTAATGTCCTTGCATCAGTTGGTTTATTACATTAGTTTTTTGCATTAGACCATGATTAACAGAGGTTCTTAAAGTGAAGTTCTTAGCGGAAGTTAAGAAACTGTTTCTTAACTTTTAACTAAAAAAATTAAAAATTAATTAAAAAAATTAAAAATTGATTCTTAAATAAGGTATTTAAGAACCGTTCTTAACTTCCGCTAAGAACCTCACCTTAAGAACTCCCGGTTAATTATGCTCTTAGGCCTATAAGTTTCTGATCACTGTCTTTATTTTTAGGTTTTATCTTTTGCCGAGCTTCGTGGTGTTCCTTTTCCGATGTTCAAGGTCAAAGCATTGACACTTAAGACAAGGATCTTTCAGTATGTTATTCTTGGTTTAAAAAGGGTGTTAAAGAACTCACATGATTTAAAGAAGCTAACATTACACAAAAGCAATTGCAACACCAAACTGGTATATATCTAACCTTTTTTTTAACATTATTTTGATGTTCTAGCTATCATCTGAATACAAGAACCATATGTTTTTCCTGTTTTTACAGGCAAAGCATCTTGACAACAGTTTGGCATTGCAAGGCTTCAGTCTGGCTCAGTTGCGTCAGAGACCAAAAAATGCGGTCCATTGGGATGTAGAGTCAAAGCACTTGGCTATGTTCGTGGAACTTGTGCTTAAAAACACAAAGACATTAGACAAGATGTTCTTAGTATTGGACGATCGTTACCGTACGTTTAAAAAGATGATTCGAACACTTTCTCACAACAACAAAGTCTCCATTGCCTTCTTAGATGCCACTAGTGCCTTCTCAGATGCCACTAGTGGTGAATAATAGGGTGTTTAGTCTTTTGAGTCTTATTGAATATTATTACGTTGAACCTCGCTTAAACTCTTATTTATTTGTTTTGGATCAGTTAGATCATTCTTCTTTACCTTTTGTCAACACTTTACTGATTGATTGTGAAGTTAAGAGGAGCAACAACATGAGATAAATAGCCTTGCTCTACAAATGAGGCAATGCAATCATCGAACATCTCTTCAAGAGACTTGAACTTGAGCCCGAGGCTCTTTATCTTCGAAGTGTCAAAGTCGTAATGCAGCCTGTTTAGCTTCTCAAACCTGAATGTTTTCAAAGAGAAGATTATTTTCATGGTCTAGTTGTTGTTTTTTTCTTTTCAAGGATTAAAAGGTTAAACCTCTTGGGGATAGGGAGTGATGGGTAACGTGTGGAGAGGAAGGAAACAAGTTCCTCTAGACTGACAACGTTAGAGCTGCAAATGTATCTGCCTCGGGCTGCTTCGTGTTCGAAAACGAGTATGTGGGTTCTTGCCACATCATCGATATGAACGTACCCCATCTGTCCATGCCATTGAAACTTCTCTGTTTCTCCTGTTGTGTTTATATAACAAAGTTATAAGCATTTGCAAACAGAGGAAAAGGGAACTGTTACTGATGATGTGAAGTACCTTTCAGTAAACCGAGGACATCGGATGCTGTAGAACACAGATCAGGAGGCAGGCTGGGTCCAACGAGGAAGGATGGTAGAACAGTGATGAGGTCAATACCATTTTCTTCACAGAATTTCCATGCAGCTTGCTCGGCTAATGTCTTTGATAAAGCATACCAGACCTTATTTATACATGGAATGCATTTACAGAAACTGTTAGCTTATAGTATGAGTTGTTTGTTAATATAGAAGGCTATTCAAACCTGGAAACGCTGGCAGAGTTCCACAGAGGTCCAAACTGATTCGTCAAGAGGGATATTAGGATCAAAATCATCTCTGATCCTGACTGTTGAAGAGGATGAGGTGAGGACCACACGCTTCAGAGACTGATTCTTCCTGCACGATCTCAGTACATTCAGTGTGCCCTCTATAGCTGGTTTCAAAATCTCCTCCTATCAGATCACAAGAAAGTGTTAAAAGAAAATCTATAAAATGAATACACAAAGATTATGTAGTGGGGATAATGCCTCTGGATTAGAGGTAGGTTTGAGAACAGGAGAAGCAGTATGGAAAACTCCTTGGCATCCCATTATAGCATTATCAAAACTTCCATCTTCCATTAAATCTGCCTTCACCAACCTTAGTCTCTCCTTTGCCCCTTCCAACTTCCAAAGGTGCGCGAGTTTCTTCTCATTTCCTGTCAAAACAGTAAATTGAGTCTCACTTTGGCTAGCTTTAAGACAACCAAAGGAAACAAGATGGAAAGAGAAACCTGGATCTCTGACTGTTCCGATAACTTCATATCCCTCAAGGAGAAGCCTCTTAACAAGCCAAGAAGCTAAGAAGCCTGAAGCTCCAGTAACACAAACTTTTCCTTTTGGTTGATCCATTTTCTGGCTGGTAAGGATGGAATCACACCCGCATAGTTTATATAGCATGTTAAGAGGGTACTAGAAAGTAGAACATCATGCTGAAGGTAAGTAAAGATTAGGTAGATCATTCAACTCATGTGGGCTGCTTATTCATTTTCCTAATAATGGTTTTATCTAGGAATTTTCTTGGAGAAAATAAAAAACATCTCCATGTTCATGTATGTTAAGACCATAGTCATGGCATTTCAACGTTGGGAATTCATGTTCTTCACAATACAAAATAGTGGAAAAGGAAACACTTTATGAGATTGTTGGCAGTGTCATAGTCTTCAGATAGGTAAAAACTTTCTCACTATGATATAAGCCAAGTAGCAATTTACAAAATTATACAAAAAAATTGAGAAAGGTACAGTGACGTTCTGTACAAAATATTAGTAACGAATCACCTGCGCACAGTATATCCTTTGGATTGCTCAACACCTTTACCGGGGATATGGGAGCTTCCACCATTTCAACAACAGATGGAGAAGACGAACTTCTTCTAAACATGCAGCACCAGCCAACTCCTTTTCCCCCCAAGTCTTTAATACACGGAACAAAAATTGGTCTCGAGACTCACAGTAGATAAACATTGGAATCATCCTTGGTCAGCTCAACAAAAGTTACGAAAGTAAAAACCCGTTTGTCGATGGAGAATTGGCTCAGTACAGGAACATTCTGGTTGCTAGAGCTCTGCCAGATCAAACCAAAGGAAAATTTAGAAATACTATTAATCATCTCCGCTGCACAGGGGAAAAGCAGAAATAGACAGAAAATTTTCAAAATGAAAGAATCGGTGGAAGACTCAGTAGAATGGGAGAAGAAAAATTCCATATGAAGAAGTTAAAACTTAGGGAATATAGATGTACGCATACCTGCGTGTTACAATGATACATTCTTTATCTAGGACCCCAACAGGATGTACTCTGCGAGAATCACTGCCGCCTGAAACGACTGGAACATGAGATATTTCATGCTTGTTCATGATTGTTTGAGCAGCGAGAAGATCCATATCAGGTGTCACAGTCCACGGCACTTTACATCTTCCTCCACTCATTGAACATATTTCATTAACATAAATCTCCTAAACCAAAGCAGTGGTTCAATTACTTGATCAGGTTACAAACAAGATAGATGCAGAAGTTGAAGTTGACGCAAGAACAGAGACTATTCAAACTCATACCTTGTGTTCTCTATTTCCTTCTTTTCTTGCTTTGCTAAATTCCAGAATGTCTGTAAGTGTAAGCATCCCGAGAAAAAGATTATCAGGATCAACAATCAGCGCACAGGATTGTTTTTCTATCAGCATACGAGTTATTGCTTCTTCCAGAGAAGTGCTCATCATAACTGTGGCGAATCTTGTTCGCATGGCTTCTGAAACGAAGATGCTCCTTGTCAGCAGCTCCTCAGCTTGGATGATTGAATCATCATCAATGCATAGAGAACTTTCAACTTCACAAAGGTTATTCGTTGATGATGATTCTTCATCATCTGATGCCGTCAGAGATTGTTGTACAGCTTCTTGGCTCTTTCTTTTCCTAGTTTCTTGTCTTTTTGATTGTCCAGATGTAATCCATGAAGACATGCCTACAGCTCCCAGTAGGGGTAACACTATACGATAGTCCTGTGTAAGTTCAAACAACAATAGTACCGATGTAAGAGGAACTTGACAAACCCCCGCAAGTGTAGCAGCCATTCCAACCTGTAAAACAATCAGACGAACCGAGTCATTAGCAATGAAGCGAAGGCAAAAGAAACAAGAGCCTCTGAAAAAACATTGACCATGTAAGAACAGTACCAGACCATAAGCTTGTGGAGATGCCACTTCGAGGATAGAGAGATGGATTCCAGGATTCTGAGCCAAGGCAATGCCAATAAACTTCCCATAGGCCATTCCTGCTGCCCCACCAATAAATAGAGAAGGAGCATAGTATCCTCCCACCAGACCAGAAGCACGGCACAATGCCGTTGCAGCTATCTTGACTGCTACCAGCTGAAGCAAAAGATCAGCTGAAAGGCCCTTCACAAAAGGACGAGATTCCAACAAAATATCCACGTTCTCAAAACCCCAGTATAAGACTTCAGGGTATACCAAAGCTATGATACCAACAGTTAAACCACCCATTACAGGAAACACAGCCTTTGGTATCCCAGCGTCCTTGTTAAGACTGTCAACAGCAGTTGTCATGGAAGATGTGCATCGAGATAACGCCAACGAGACCAAGCCACAGAGAGCGCCCAATAAAAGGTAGAGTGGAAGCTCTGCAAATCACAGTGAAACAGTTCTCATTCTGTCTTGCATAAAAGGAAAAGGATGGGGGGATGTACATTACCACCAGGAGAGCGGAAGTCATAGTCAGGAACCTTAAAGGCAGGTTCAGAGCCAAGGCCGATTTCAGACACGACAGAAGCGGTAACAGCACTAAGAATAACCATTGAAGTTGAGTTTGGAAGTGATGTTGATGAATCACTTGATGACGGCCACAGAACGGATTCAACTGCAAAGAAACATCCAGCAACAGCTGCATTGAACCCTGTAACATAACAAAATGAAGACTGTTATAAATGAAGGCGAATCAACTTAAAGAAAACAAAGAATTTAAAGAGCAAGAACGTATTGAGCCAAATTTTTAGCCGTCTCTGTATTATTATGTGAATGAATAATTTTTCACTTTAAAAATACATACTTATCCTAATACTGAAAGGACTACATGCGGCTCAACGAGCTGAATTTAAGACACTTCCCGAGACTAATGCAAAAGGAAAGAAATAGCAAAACCTCAGATGGCATTCTATAGAAGAGGAACAAACCAGAAGAGATTCCAGAAGCTGAGCCAGCGGCAAGAAGTGAGAGCCCAGTCTGAGGACTCTTATTGAACACAGAGTTAACTCCCCTCGCGATCGAAGCTCCAATCTCAACACTAGGACCTTCCGGCCCCAGCGAGTTCCCCGTACCAAGCGTCACACACGCGGCAACAGCCTTAAGGAAAGGACGCAGCACTGCTTTCAAACGACCAACACTAAAATCATCGGTATCATCAGAATCCTCCTCAGCAGCAGCTTCTCGAAGCTGGTTAAGGACGCTGACCAACAAACCGCCGAGAGTCGGGACGAGTATGACTCGCAACCAAATGGAACCGATCGGTTCTTCTCTAAGCCACGAAGCTCCGCGATCAGGAATCCCATCCCACGAGAAGTCCCGGAGCAAGTGAACGCAGTTGTTGAAGAGCACCACGCTTACACCGGTGAGGACGCCGATCAAACACGCCGACACTATCGCGAGCTCCTGCGACGGCGATTGATCGAATCCAACGTCGTCCTGATCAGTCTTCTGCTTCGCCGCCGGATAACGCGGGAAAATTCTGCCGCCGGTGGAGACGGGACGAAACGAACACGGCGAAGGAACGAGATTGAAGTGAAGAGGAGCGTTGGTTTCGCGAATCGGAGAGAAACTCCGGGAAGGTAAGCGAGATCGGAGAGCAGCACAGAGTGCAGGCGTTGCTGCTGCCATGAAACGGCTGCTTCCGAGAAGTGACGTGTGTTTTATCCATTAACTGATAATTGGATCTTAACGGATCATAAATCTGACGTGGCTCAGCCTCCCCCATACAAGTCAGCTTTATTAATTCCGGTTTAATTAGATCTGTTCGGTTTAATCGAAATTTTTCAATCCTAAAAGCCTTAGTAAAAATGGATTTACCGTGATCCAGTGGCTGTGAAGAAGGCTGGGCCCAAATAGCATAGACATTTGGGCCTACATTATTTACATTTTCTTTTTAATATAAAAAAGCTTTAGGTTCATTCTTACAATGAAAGCAGTGGCTGTCGTGTCTCGTCTTCTTCCCAACCCAATCCATTACACAGCTGATAAATCATTTCTCAGTATATAAATAAAATATCCCATTAAAAATTGTTTATCTGTTGTTTTTTCGGCTTTCTTGTGCGGTTGCCACCACAACGTTGTCTTCTCGGGTTTAACTCTCGCCTCCGTCTCATCATCTTCTTCTACGATTATTTTCATATAACTCTTTATCTATTGTGTTTTTTCTTCTTGTAGGTGGGTTTATAAGTTTGATCTAATGGCTTCGAATCCAGAGAAAAACCAGCTGCTTCCTTCAGGTAACATTTGCTTTCACCATCATCTTCGTATCTGATCTCGAATTGAACCGTCTCTAGTCAGATTTGGTTGATTGGTTATTGTTATTCTGTAGATGAGAAAACCGATGAGAGCAAGAGTCCTAAACCGGAATCAGCAGCATCTGGGAGTTCACCATCATCAGCTAACCCTCCTGGCTTGAATTTCAATGCTTTTGATTTCTCAAACATGGCTAGTATCCTCAACGTAAGTGCTCTTTGAAACAGTTTTTTTTTTTTTTTCTAGGACGAGCTTTTTACTGATGTTTTTTTTTTGTTTGGTTTCAGGATCCAAGCATCAGAGAATTGGCTGAGCAGATTGCTAAAGATCCTGCCTTTAATCAGTTGGCTGAGCAGCTACAGAGATCCATTCCAAACGCAGCTCAGGGTGGTGGAGGAGAGGGAGAAGGAGGTTTCCCTAACATTGATCCACAACAGTATGTCAGCACAATGCAACAGGTTATGCATAACCCCGAGTTTCAGACTATGGCTGAGCGTCTTGGTAACGCCTTAGTGAAGGTGAAGTACATTTCTTTCCTGGTACTTTAGCTAATATTGAGGGAGTGCATGGCTTTGAATGAATCTTATCTTTTTTGCCTTTCAGGATCCACAAATGTCTCCTTTTCTGGATGCTTTCTCAAACCCTGAAACAGCGGAGCACTTTACTGAGCGTATGGCGCGGTTGAAAGAAGATCCTGAGTTGAAACCTATACTTGATGAGATTGATGCTGGTGGTCCTTCTGCCATGATGAAGTCAGTGTTACCAAAACTTTTAAAAACTTGCTTCTGCTTGTAGTTGTTTGTGCTTATGGAGGAAGATTCTTTCTTGTTATCTGGTATTTAGGTACTGGAATGATAAAGATGTGCTGAAAAAGCTTGGTGAAGCAATGGGTATGCCTGTTGCTGGCTTGCCAGACCAGACTACTTCTGCTGAACCCGAGGTAGCTGAAGAAGGTGAAGAAGAAGAGTCTATTGTTCATCAAACTGCTAGTCTTGGTGATGTTGAGGTTAGACTGCTTCCTACTTTGTTAAACGTTCTTATGCTTGACCATTTTTGGGATTTTATCATTTATTTTGTTGAACTCTTTATTGAATTGATTGTTGATTCAATTAGGGTTTGAAAACTGCTTTGGAATCTGGTGGTCACAAAGATGAAGAAGATTCTGAAGGAAGGACAGCACTGCATTTTGCGTGTGGATACGGCGAGGTATGAAAGTCTTTTTATCACTTCAGGGCTATATTTAATATTCGGTTGGTTACTTCTATGCTTGACGTTTTGTTTATAACTATGGATTTGAATCAAGATTTGACCCTATTGATGATCCCTTGCCACAGTTGAAATGTGCTCAAGTGCTTATCGATGCTGGAGCAAGTGTTAACGCCGTTGACAAAAACAAGAACACACCTCTGCATTACGCTGCTGGTTACGGGAGGAAAGAGTGTGTTAGCCTTCTCCTAGAGAATGGTGCAGCAGTGTAAGCCGTAGAACACAGCACTTGTAGAGAAAAACTTCTTCAAGACTTGAGTTATATGACGCTTTTTGCTATGTGTGTGTGTGTGTGGTTGCAGGACTCTGCAAAACCTAGACGAGAAGACACCCATTGATGTCGCTAAGCTCAACAACCAGCTCGAGGTGGTGAAGCTGCTCGAGAAGGATGCTTTCCTTTGAGCTTGAGTCAAAGAATGCTCTGAGATCATATTGTCTTTGAATGATTTGTCTTGTGTTGGTGTGTCTTGAACCATGTTGACAAACTTTTGTATACTTCTTTCTCTTATTTATTTTTGGTTTATTAGTTTCTCTCTCGTTTTAAATTTGTCTCTTATGATAGTTTTTGATTTTCATTAAAAGTCAATAAAGAAAGACAGAGCAATCGATGTTTTCGATTATTTATAATGCCCTGTTTTGTCTGAAATCTGATATTGAAGCCGAGCCATAACTTAAGGTACGCAGCAGAGCTTCGAGAGCTCTTAAGTTGATGGTCAAAGTTTATTAAGAGGAGATGATGCTTTGAAACCTTTATGTGATGTCAGAGAAAGAGAGAGATGTGAAGTGTGAAGGGTGTTTTGAACAGATGACGTCGTTACTCTTAAAGTAAAGCAATGTGTGCGACCACCAAAAGAGAAGAATCTCCTACAAAGTTGAATTATCAGGACAGAAGATATAAAAAGATTCGTCAAATTTTATTATTTGGGAGGAAATCGACGGTGTCCTAAAAAATAAAGAGAAGAAATCGACGATAAATGTAAAATATTAAATGCTTACATCAACAACTATATATAGTCGAAAAATTAAAAACTATGAGTTGAATAGTTGAATTAAATCTCTCTACTTTATAGCTACAAAAACAAACAAAATCTTCGGCAGTTTATCTTCTTTGTGTCGGCCGTTTATCTTTTTGATTTTGTGTTTTGACTTTTTCAATATCAAGTATACGAATAAAAATCAAAGATGAACTTCTTTAAACATAATTCAAGCATCTTTAGAATCATGAAAAATAAATAATTACAAATTTTTTTACATTTAATATTTAAATTTAATATATTTTATTAATTTGTGTAAAAAAATCGTAATATTTTAAAATGAAAGGAACACTTCATTAGACCACAAATAAAATATATACATTTCAATCAATGTTTTAGTAGCAGTGTAGCAATATATAATTTTAAAAAGAACGAACAGCCAACTAGTTTGAAAAGAAAAGAAATTGTTTAATCGAGTAATATATAAATAATTTCCTTAACATTTGTTGAATCTTCAACTCGTGTTTTAATCCATTTACAAAAAGCAAAAGATAAAAAGGTTGTGGGTCGATTATGGCCGTTAGATTTTTCTTCATTTTTTCTATGTTTTGTAAAGTGTTTCCTTTCGAGGAGGGTTTCTTGTAGTATCATTTAAATAAAAACAAACAAAATGTTTTCTATAGGTTCTTTAGCGTTCTTTTAATTCCGACCAAGATTTCACCATGTGTTGTCTCATGTTCGCATAGTTTAATTAACCTCAACCGCTTCACTATACCAGAAAGCCTGACATTACCATGATATATTAGCAAAAATTTATTTTCCTAGTATATTAAAGTATAACACAACTTGCAATACTAAAACCCATAGCGCATGTAAAATAAGTTCGGTTATTTTTATATTATTTTGAATGAAGATCAGTCTTCAGAATTCTTTATCTATCCTAACTGCTTGGGACGTCCTGAGACACTAAACTAGTAGTTGTTTACAAGTATATACAGGTAATCTATGGGTTTATTCCCTCAAATAATTGTGTGTTTCTTAATATATATAAAAATAAAAAGATTTGGACATCGTTTCAACAGTTAAGCAGAAAATAAGATCATATATTACCAGTCTCAGATATGCATCTGCATATGGCTATTCGCTCAAGTGGGGACTGTGAACGTGACAGCTGGATCCAGGTTAAAGGACAACACATCATCGACCCTACCACCGACACGTGTCCCACATCACACATGGCGTTCTTCTCTTTCACCTTCTTTTTTTCGCCTCTCCACTTTTACTTTTACCTTTATTTTTGTTCATTGTTGTTTTATGTGCTTATTTGTCAAATAACCAAAAAAAAACTAGTTAATTTTTTGGTAAGAAATTAGAAAAATATGAACAGAATTGAGGAGAGAAGGTATGGTTTTGGTTAAATAATGAATTTTTATTTTTTATATAAGAAACAATTTCTCTTATTTAATTTTCATCGTAATTTTTTTTATTTTCAGTTTGTTCACGTTATTTACATATTTTTTAAGTGTATATAAATAATTCTTTGGGTCCCTATGATTACCAATGATTTAGTATAATTAATCCTATAATATTATTTTGGTAACAAAAATATAATCCCGGAAAAATAAACAAGACTGTATATGAGTATATACTTACAAAAACAAAAGCAATAATGGAGTAAAATTGAGTTGTTTAATGCTTCTGCTTCATTCAGACATGATGGGCCTATTTAGTTATCTTTGATGATCCCTATATAATTCCAACTTCCAAGTAGCAAATGCTTATTTCAACAGTAAGCATAAATATACTAAAATCTAACGGTAACGAATAATTACTCTTTTTTGGAGACAAGAAAATGGAAACAGGCATTAATCTCCGCAGTATCTAGGTGCAGATAATGCTCTTTTTCGAAATGAGTTGATACTTTCCAAGAAATACGATACAAATACGTGGAGAATACGAGATGAGATTTGTGTGTATATACAGGGAGAAAAATGGGAATAATGTGATATACAAAATCAAATCCACAGATAAGCAATAAGTCACCATCCCACGGTTCACGTTATTCCCGTCGCATTTATTTAAAAACATAGAAAATATCCTTCTAATGATAATGCTAATTAAGTAGTAAAATTTAGGAAATTATACTTAATAAAATATTTTAAAAAAGTAATTAATTATTTCTGATGGAAACAGAAGAAGATGAACTGAGGAAGGAAGGAACTAGAAGAAGAGGAAGCACACACCAAAAAAAAAAAAAAAAAAAGTGATGGAAACAGCTGTCTTTATGAGGCGAAACAAGAACCTCTCTGTTTCTACATAAACTCTCTCTCTCTCTCTCTCTTTCTTTCTTCTTTTCTCTCACTTAAAAATCGACACTTTGAGCACACAAAAAAAAAACATTTGGAGATAAAATGGATTTGCTGCAGCTGGATAAGCGTCTGGAGACGACGGAGCAAGTGGTTGAAGAAATCATGAGAATTCACAGATCTTTACCACCGAGACCAGGACTCGACGAGGTCGAAGCTGCGAGGTCTTTGATACAGAACGTGGAGAAGGAAGACCAAGCTTGGTTAGAAGCCATTGCTAACCAGAGGAAAACCTCTGACGTTCCTGGCGAGCTATTCTCCGTGTTGCAAGAGATGAAGAAAGGTCTTGTTCGGTTTCGAAGTAAAGAACAGATAAGAGAAGCCGCCAAGCTTCTCGATCTGGAAACTGTTCATTCTCTCTTCGATGATTTCATTCAAAGAGCTTCTGATTGTATTGCTTCTAACGGCTCTGCTGCTCCTCGTCCACCGCGTGCTCCCACGCCGACAACGCCGTCGAGCTTGTATTTTTCAGAGAAGACGCCTGCTCGTCCTAAGGAAATGGTGGTTTCACGAGACGATAGCTTCTTGAGTAAAGCTAAACCTTCTCTATACGGTGATGGTTTCGTAGCTCCTCCTCGAACACCACAGATTGTGGATTCAACATTTAGCGGCGGAAAATTCTCCGGTGAGTTAACCCGTCTTATCCCTTTACTCGAACTTTGGATTTTCTATATATGGAAAGTGTAGGAAGTAGAGATTGAGCAACTTATGTTTTAGCAATGGTGTAGATAAAATAGATGTACCAATCCACTTATAACCGGTTGGTTTTATGTTGGGAGCTCATTTAGCTTTAACATGTATCAAAACGCCGATCCAAAATAGTCCAACCCGATGAACATGGATCAGTAGATCCTTCTCTTTATGAGATTGACGCTCAAAGAGTAATTCATCCATAATTAATTGGTAATATGAGCTATGCGGATTATTTAGAGACTAGGGTTAACAAATTTAAACTATGTTTAATTTAAATGTATTAGACTAGTTAGATGGTTTCGATTTAAATCGATGTAGAATAATTTAAATTGATGTGAATCATATAAAAAAATAAAAAAATCGTTTCGGACAGTACCAAGTCCCGACTAGACCGATTTTTAGAACCATGTGTTTTAGTAACTGTAGTTTGAATCATTTTGTTTATGTGTAGGCAATGATGGAGAGGAGAAGCTGAGTTTGATAAAGCTTGCTAGCTTAATCGAGGTATCAGCCAAGAAAGCTACTAAAGAGCTGAATCTACAGAACAAGCTATCTCAACAAGTTGAGTGGCTTCCAGATTCTATCGGCAAGTTATCCACTTTAACATCGCTTGACTTGTCTGAAAATCACATTGTGGTGTTACCAAACACCATAGGAGGGCTAGCTTCTCTGACAAACCTAGACTTGCGTTCCAACAGAATCAATCAGCTCCCCGAGTCTATCGGAGAGCTGATAAACTTGGTTTACCTCAATCTCAGTGGCAACCAGCTATCATCTCTCCCTTCAACGTTCAGCAGGTTGTTGCAGCTCGAGGAGCTTAACTTGAGCTGCAACAACCTCCCTGTTCTCCCTGAGTCCATCGGTTCTCTTGTGAACCTAAAGAAGCTCGACGTTGAGACAAACGATATCGAAGAGATTCCTTACTCCATTGGTGGATGTTCTTCGCTTAAAGAACTCCGTGCAGATTACAACAAGCTCAAGGCTCTTCCCGAAGCTATTGGGAAGATAACTACGCTAGAGATCTTGTCCGTTCGTTACAATAACATCAGACAGTTACCGACCACGATGTCTTCTTTAGCTAGCCTCAAAGAGCTAGACGTGAGTTTCAACGAGCTCGAGTCTGTACCAGAGAGTTTGTGTTTCGCCACGACGCTTGTGAAGCTTAACGTGGGGAACAACTTTGCTGATATGATATCGTTGCCGAGATCAATAGGGAACCTTGAGATGCTTGAAGAGCTTGATATAAGCAATAACCAGATCCGTGTTCTTCCTGAATCTTTTAGAATGCTTACGAAGTTGCGTGTCTTGCGTGCTCAGGAGAATCCACTTCAAGTTCCTCCTCGTGATGTAGCCGAGAAGGGCCCTCAGGTTCGCTCTCTTACTCTCTCACTCTCCTTTTCTCGGGACTTTGCTCAAATGGTAACTCACTCATGGATATGATTAATACTTTACTTTCAGGCCGTTGTTCAGTACATGAATGATCTTGTGGAGACGAGAAACGCGAAGTCTCTAGTGGTTAAGCCGAAGAAGAGCTGGGTTCAGATGTGCTTCTTCTCCAAGTCCAACAAGAAAAAACAGAGCACCATGGAGATTGTTTAAAACACTGCTGACGACCTGGTTTTCAGGTAAACAACACTTCAACATAGATTCACTCTTTGTATTTTATACAAATAAACAATAAAAACAAATGATTTGCTTTTTTCCCTCTCTTTTTATTTCAGGTAATTCCGTTAATACTATTGACAGCACAAGTGAGAGACAAAATCCAGCTATCTATGTTCACACGACAATTATGCAAAGAGGGGAGAAAGAGAGGAGGAGCTTTGTTTCACTATTCATTCTTTGTTTGTATGTTTCTTTTACTACTACTGTTCACTTGTGTTATTGTGCGCATCATTGTTTCATTCATGTCTCTCCACATATCTTGTTCTTACTTTTCATGGCTATGATGACTGAACTGTAGAGCCGGTCCAAAACAGAATCGAACCATCTTTGTGTGCAGTCTTATCTTCTTCTTTTTTTTTGTCGATGTGTAATCGTCACGAGACATTGTCTTTCTTTCATGTGAGTTATCATGTCATTATCCACGTCACATGTTAACCAATGAATCAACCACAGGTTTCTTCGTCACTTGTAGATTTGAGTTTTCTTCTAGCTCTTGCCACTTCTTTAAAAAAAATTCGTTTGAAACTTAAAAGAAGACACACGTAAAGAAATGCAATTATATGTGTGTGGATAGAGATGTGATGTGATGTAGTTTTTGATGTTAAGTGGAGAGACATGACATCGTGAGTTTGCTATGAACATGGTTTTGTCTAAAGAGCAAAATTGGTTGATTAATACGTAATAGGCCCTTTGTATTTAATGCAACTTCTATGAACGTGGTTAGTTTTGTCGGTTTGTAATCTTCACGAGACATGGTCTTCCTTTCTTTTATTTGTGTTATCATATGGGTTATTATTATCCATACATGTGAACGAATGAATGAAGCAAAGCTTTTTGTTCATCATTGATCTCTCTCTCTTCGTTCTGTGGATGCTTTATCCGACTCTAAATGTGATAAGAACATCAAGCCCATACAAAACTTATTGAGCTGGAAATGGGCTTATATTATTGAAGCATGTCTTTCTTATTTTATTCTATTGTTTTCTGGAAACTAGTGTATCTTTTCCGTTGCCAGCAGTGGCGGATCTAGAAGTGTTTTTAGTTGGGGGCACAATACTGAAAATAACCAAAAAAATATGAGTTGGAGGCATTTTTGTTACTCGTTCATTAAATCAAGAACAATTTAATCAAAATAACATAGCTTATATAAGAAAAAATGATAAACAGTAGGGGGCACGTGCCCCCGTATCCGAACACCTACGTCCGCCTCTGGTTGCCAGCAAACTCTTTTTCTTTCTGTCTAAGAGCATCTCCAACCCCACTCTATTTTTCATTCTAAAATAGAGTTTAGAGTAAAAAGTGTTCCAATGGTACTTTATTTCTCACTCTATAATAGAGTGAAAATAGGTTTACTCCAAATATAGAGTAAATTGTTTTTTTGTTCATCACTCTATTTTCCACTCTAAAATAAAGTAACATTGGAGTAAACTCCAACTCTATTATAGAATTACTCTATTTTAGTGTAAAAATAGAGTAAATCATTGGAGATGGTCTAACCCCTGATTTGGATGAAATTGTGGGTTGCTTTGAGTAAAAATAATCAAGAAAGAGATTCTATGACAAAAGAAAAGTAACCCACATGATATACAGAACTATGACCTGAACCATTTAAATGTGTCTTCATACATTCAAACACACACTAAAAAGTTGTAAATTAATTATCTTCTCGTTTTCTATGATTTAAAGATGACCATTTCTGTAAAGCCATTTTATTCACTTTTTACTCTTTCTTTTTTAGAGCACTCTCAATAAGAATATTACTCATTGAGGTTCTAAAAATATGTATGTGTGTATGTATATATTAATATTAATAACCCATAATTAAATACTAATATTAATATAAACATACATACATATTTTTAGAATCCAATAGGTAAATACTTCCATAGGAAGTGCTCTAATATTCCTTTCTAAATATCAAGATTATTCTTTTGCACAAGTTGATTTGAATTTTAATAGTATGACAAGGGAATGGGATTTTGCCATGATGAGGCTGGTACTAAAAAGTGAAGATGAATCAGTAAATTAAAAGGGACATGTATAATGTGAACATTGGAAATAAGTAGGTAAAAAGGTTAGGGAAGATCAGTCATTTGAGAGATGAAGTGAATCTTTGATATATGTCACCTTTTTACTATGAGGGCAAAAGATAGTTAGGAGGAAAGTATCTATATAGTGATATATGTTACATCTACTTTAAAAAATATATATACTCTGTAAGAAAAATTATAATATTCTTTAAACCTCGGACCAACCTCTCTATCTAAGCTTTCTTATATTCTTCTTGACTTATTAGCTGATTGGATTTATATATTCGTGAAATCATCTCCATCTAAGAAGAAAATATTCGTGAAAGCAAGTGAAGGGATCAAGCTGAGATTAATAAACGGAGTCGTCTAAGATCATTGAGGATGTTAATCAAAGAATGTGAATACGTTCGGTATTAGACAAGAAAATACGAAAAAAAAGAGAAGAAAAGTTGGATAGCTTTGAGCTATTTGTAGAAGACAACAAAATTAAAAAGCAAAGTTAAATGATGAAAAAGTTTTAGCCTAATTTTATCTTCACTTTTTTTGCCTCTTGGGTGTTAGTATAATAAACATTTCGAGAAAAAAAAAGAAAAGTGATAAGGCATAAGATTCCATTAAGTGAAACTGAAAGGTGGATAATATTTGGGCTTGTCATGCGTTTCTAGTGTTTATAAGTTGAGTGTTACGTTTATCGTTTCACTTCAAAATATTCCTCTTTCTCCACCTTTTCATCACTTTAGTTTTTATTCCCAATTTTTTTTTTTGAAAAGGCCAAAATGATAGGAGTACTAGCTAGCAGGATCTGAGTGTACATAACTGAGAAAAAGAAGTACGATGAACTTGTTTTCTCAACTAAAACCTAAACCGGTCTGTGTTTTTAATAAGTTTGTAATTTTGTGTACTTTGAACTTTTAAATTTCTCTGCTCACTTGAATTGAATGAGAGGGAGTCATCCTTATTTGCGGGTAAAGGAGATGAGCCTTATACATTCTTTCTTTGACTAATGACTGAAAATGGGAAGAGCTTTTGAATACACTCACATGTTAATTATCCTAATAAATTGATGTAATTTGCATATAAATATCTTCATAGTTCTATCATGCCAATCACCACTACATTGTATAGACACTAGATTTTCGCCAAAACCTACACTAAACTGGACTTGTTCCCAGTTTTGCCAATTATCATCCTGCTAATTTATTACTCTTTCCATTTTTTATTAGATGGCGTTTTAATAAAGTAATTAGTTTTTATATTTTCTAAACTAGTATATCACTAATTATTCATATTAAAAACAATTCAACTAATAATAAAATAAATTGAAAAATACAAACAGTTGTATAACATGAAAATCAATAAATTGTAAATATTATATAACTTTAGTCTTAGCAATTTAAAATAAAAAGAAAATTTTAAAACATTGATTATTAAAAAATGGAGTAGTATTTACTTGTACTACTAACTTCTAACAAATATTTGATAAAACAGATAGAATATTATTTTTAAAAGTATAAAATCTTCATTTTTATTGGGTTTTGCTCACTAAGAGGGTTCACATGACCGAACCTCTTCTCACTGCTCATATTATCCAATCAATTAAATTACTTTTTAAAATGTTACCATTTCTTATGTGAACTGTGAGTTCTGTGAAAAAGTTAACATCTCGAACTTAGAAACTCCATTTCACTGATTCCTATTCAGGACACTGGGACAGTGATACAGTCTTACAGACAGGATAAAGATCAAAGTAACTAAAAGATTCCAGTTCCTACTTACTCCCTCCGTTTCAAAATGTTACATATTCTAGTTTTTTCACACGTTTTAATAAAACACATTAAATTTGCATAAATTTTTGTGATTATTTTTTCAATAATTTCAGGCCAATAGAAATCAGATAAGTGCAATTAAGTTTTTTGAAGTTTGCAATTAGTTAATAAAACATGCATTGAAAATGTAAAACATAGATCTTTTTGAAACAAAAATTTTCTTTAGAATATGCAACTTAAAGAAACGGAGGGAGTAATTAATATTTTACTTTTCCTTAATTATGCTGATAATTTCCGCGAAATTATATTTTTTTAGAAAAGTAAAAAAAAAAAGTTATTAAGGAAGAAAAGCAGGAACAACGGCGGAAGTGAACTGTGAAGGATGTTGATGAGGAGGAGGAGGATGCTGATCTTTAATCTGACTCTCCGCCGTGGAAGCGTGGTGTCCACACCGATCACACTTCACCGGCACCAAAACCCGACGGCAAGAAGGACACGACGACCGAGAAGTCAGCCATTTATCTATACACGCCACGTGGAATGAATGGTTGCAAAGCGGTAGAATCCTTATTTCTTCTCCGTCGGAAAACTCCGTCAAGCATATGGCGCACTCGGTGGATGAGTCTCCATCTCCGGCGGAGGAGGAGCTCGGAGAATCTGCGGCGGCGAAGGTGGATTTAGGGAGGGACTGGAGCGCTTTTTTCTTGAGACCTTTGTTCGGCGGTGGAGATTCTCCTACGGCGGATGAGTTAACGCCGGCGAGACGACGGAGACAGGCGCAGCGAGCTACGGCGGCTAAACCGGCTACGCATATGAGAGCGCAGAGGAGAGCTGAGAGGATCACAACCATGTCGGTTTCTGCGGCGAGGATTTCTGCCGGCGGTGGTGGCGGCGGCGCCGCGGATCCAAGGAATCTAGAGGAGCGAGTCATGTTGTTGTCTGAAGAGAATGTGAAAGTGGTAAAAGATAAAGAAGAAAAGAAGTTTGTGTCTGTTGTGTTGTTCAGAGAGGAAGAAGATGTAAGCTCAAGAAATTGAAGCTTGGTAGGCTGCTGCAGTGGTGAAGTTATGGGTCGTAACATGTGTTACACATGGAGAGAAATGTGTTACANAGAAGAATCTGACCCAATTGGTAATAGAAACAACACACAGAGACATCTGTACTTATATATATGCTCAATTGCACATAAATTAGATAAATAATTATTTAAATCATGTCATATCGGCAGACAAGTTTGTATTAATAGGAAAACGTAGTTTTACAACTTTACGAAAAAAAAATGAGACTGAAGTATACATAAAGCTAAACATACTTACATATTTAATTAGAGTAAATATTGGATAGTTTTGTCTACATATAGCTTTGATTATTTAAAATCTTCGTTCATTTCTCTTTTACTAAATAAAGGAGATTGCAAAAAAAAGTTCAGTGGTTTAAAATTAGAAGCTCATTTTAGTTTTGAATTTTTTTGATGTTTTTAATTTACAAATATTGATTAACAACGTTTCTAAATTAGTAAAAATGATTTCTTTCGTTTTGTTAAAATAGATGTTTTAAAATAAAATTATTTCGTAAAAATATGTTTTCAAGTTTTCTATACAGAAATTGCGAATTAAAAAATAGTTATACTTATTAAATTACTATTAGTTAAAAGTTATTGAAAATTCATGATTATAAAATATAATATATTTATATTAGTGATCAATGTGTTTTTCTGTATGGGTGAAAATATTAGGAAATATATTTGAACAATTATAATTAATGGTTACCAAAAAGTACATCACTTTTATAAAACAATAAACAAATAACTAGTGACTTTTGAAAACAAAATTACAGAAAGGCCAAAAATATCTAATATCAGTAGCATAAAGATCGTGGAAGCATGCATCAAGTCGTAAGCTTAGACATTTTATATATCTAAAATATCTAATATAAAGTAATTATCATTATTATCTCCTCTGATATTTAGATGTAAATATATTTTGGAAATATCCTAATCGTATACCAAATCATTCTCTTAACTAAGAATCAAATTGCCGTATGTTATTAAGAAACCAAGCAGAGAAAAGGTGGGAATATGTGGACACTCTTTATAGGTCTAGTTTGATGAACTCATTATCAAAAGGTATAAAGTTTAAATTACTGCCTTACCTAAACCTACTTAGACTAGTCTAATTAATTATTTATTCTCTTCACCTTTTTTTTCTCTATTTCTAATTCACTTATTTTCTTTAGCATCGAGGTGAATCCCTTTAAAACAAAATGGCATATGATTGAGGTTTGAGACAAAATGGAATTGTTGACATGAGCTGGTTCGAAAGTTGCATTCAGTGAATTGAATTTCGAAGTTCTTGCAGCATTACCTAGTTTTCTTCAGATATTTACCTCCAATATTGTCGAGTTTAGCTATGATTATTAGGGGGTTAACATATTATTTATATAGTTCCTTTAGTCGCGCTTGACTCTTGGAGATAGCTATTTTGGTTTAGTTAAGTCAATTGCTTTTAAAAAAAGAAATCGTAAGAGATTTAGTTTAGATATCATGTAAAATATATCTTGGATTTTGTCTAGATGTAGGTGGGATCTTTGATAATGATAACTATCAAGTTTCAGAATCTTTGTAAGAGCAAGATTAACCCTAAGAGTTCCTAATGGGCTCTTAGATTTTATTTTTTTTTGTTTTGTTGGATTTAAAAAAAAAAAAAAAAATTGACCAATCATGGGCCGCCATGTGTCGTGGGGCCCATGAACAGTCTAAGAACCAAGCTCTTGCAGAAGAGTTTTAAGGAATGGGTTTTTATTTTTTGGTGGGCCCCACCCTTTAAAAGCCCATCTAAGAGCCACCATTAAAGGTGCTCTAATAGATCTAAGTGTCCTTAAAGATAGTAATCTTTTACATTATAAAATTAACGGCAATACCGTCCACGTGTCTAGAAGAGGTTTTGATGTTTCTAGAATATGGTATTACTGATTAGAAACATGGTTACAATTTTTCTTCTGTTTTTGTTTTAGTAATACTAGTAAAAGATAATAAAAATTTTACGTTTAATTAAACAACAGTTTAGTCAAATTAAACCAGCTATCCAAAAAAATGTTTCTACTTAAGCCGAAATATCTTAAGATTCACCAGGTCTTGATGGAACTTAGCAAGCTTGAAATTGAAAGTACACTCGGAATGGAATAATCTTTACGTGTGATGGGAGTCTTAACGTCTTTTAAGGAACCACAAAAGTGTTAAAGGCAATCCTATTTTTTTTTTTTTTTGACAAAACAAACCGAGTTAATATAACCAAAATAAAATAAAATAAAATAAAATAAAATAAAATAAAATAAAATAAAATAAGAAGACATTGGCACACCGATACCAAAAGAAAACCGAACAATAATGGAGACTGGAAGCATTAATTATATTTATAACATGTAAGAAGGGGAAATTAACAACAATAATGGCAAAGCATCAATTATATTTGGAGATAGGAGCATCAATTATTTATAGTTTTGGATAACGCCTACTTAGAGGTTTATATTTATATGTTGTTTGTTTTAACAAATGTTGTATCTGTTATCCTTTTGTCATATTACGTACAACTTAGGGTTATTAGAACCTAGATGATATTTATATGTATAAAAAATATAGAAACCCACGAAACCAAATTGAGACTTGAGAGTTGAACAATGCAAAGCAACGAGTCAAAGTCATGCCTCATGCATGTTACGTATACTGTATGTTCATGAAAATAACGCAAGATTCATGTCGTTTTCTCGGTCCGCAAACTTGCGTTGACTTCTGGGTCATGAAACATTAATGTCAGAATATATATAGACATGACAAGTACTTGATTAAATAATCAAAACATCATGTCATAAATCTTGTTTTCCCAAAAAAAAAAAAATCTTGTTTTCCCGATTTTTGATGGATTATGAAAGTTCTTTCTACATTTTCTCGGGCTTTGGTCTTGATTACCGAAGTTTTAGCATAGACACTAGAGAGCTCAAGCTAAGGACCAAGTCAAAAACGAAGGCCCAACTTGTACACATTGTTAAAGGCCTCTAAGGCTAGAGCGATAGCAACTATTGAAATTCCCCGGTGACCGGTTCTTCAAAATTTGGGAGCCAAACCGGTCTATGACTCAATGGTCAAGGAGGACAATGAGTTGTGTCCCTTTCAGAACAAAAAGACGACACCTGACCGAAGCAACAACTCCCTCTGTGTAAGGGCAAAACAGAGAGTCACGCAAAAAAAGTTTAAAATGGAGAAAATCTGAAGGCAAAAAGAAAAGAAAAGAGCAAAAAGAGGAGAAGAGAAAAGTGTCTCTGGTCTGTCTTCTTCTTACGTCTCAGAGCCACACGCAATCTCACTCCCATTTCATCTCTCTCTTTGTTCTAAAGAAAGGGAAGGAAGCTCTTTCGCAAAGATCCATAAGCTCTAGAGAGAGACAGAGAGATAATGTCGTGTTCATCCTCGTCTGGATCAGAAGGTGAAGAAGAAGGTTTCGATTCTTACCGCAAAGGTGGTTATCACGCCGTCAGGATCGGCGATCCTTTCTCCGATGGCCGTTACATCGCTCAGAGAAAGCTCGGCTGGGGTCAATTCTCCACCGTCTGGCTTGCCTACGATACTCTCACCTCTGTACGCTTTGCTTTCATCTCAATGCTTAGTTTTTTTTATCAAAAGGCTCCACCTTTATAGATCCTTTTTGTGCAAAGATCCCACCTTTATGTGATGATGATGATGATCTTTCTTTGTGGCAGAGCTATGTTGCTTTGAAGATTCAGAAGAGTGCCCAGCAATTCGCACAAGCTGCGCTTCACGAAATCGAGTTTCTTTCCGCTGCTGCTGATGGAGATCTCCAGAACACTCGATGCGTTGTTCGTCTCATCGACCATTTCAAGCACGCTGGTCCTAACGGGCAGCATTTATGCATGGTGCTTGAGTTTCTCGGCGATAGCTTGCTCCGTTTGATTAGATACAACCGTTACAAAGGTCTGAAGCTGGACAAAGTCAGGGAGATTTGCAGATGTGTGCTCACTGGTTTGGATTATTTGCACCGTGAGCTCGGTATGATCCACTCTGATTTAAAACCGGAGAACATTCTTCTTTGCTCCACCATTGACGCTGCAAAAGATCCGGTTAGATCCGGGTTAACTCCCTTGTTGGAAAAGCCTGAGGGGAACGCAAACGGTGGTGGTGGTGGTTCTTCCACCATGAATCTGATTGAGAAGAAGTTGAAGAGGAGAGCTAAAAGAGCTGTTGCTAAAATATCAGAGAGAAGAGTTTCAATGGTTGGTGGTGCTTTAGGTGAAGAAGCATCAACAAAGACGGAGAGAAGTCTTGATGGGATTGATATGAGATGCAAAGTTGTTGACTTTGGTAACGCTTGTTGGGCTGATAAACAGTTTGCTGAAGAGATACAAACTAGACAGTACAGAGCTCCTGAAGTGATACTAAAGTCTGGATACTCTTTCTCTGTTGATATGTGGTCTTTTGGTTGTACGGCTTTCGAGCTTGTCACAGGGGATATGTTGTTTGCTCCTAAAGAAGGGAATGGTTATGGAGAAGACGAGGATCACCTTGCTCTTATGATGGAACTCCTTGGAAAAATGCCTAGAAAGGTCTTGGTTCTTGTTTTGCTTTTCATGTTTCCTTACTTGGTTCTTGACTTGGTTTGGTTGAGCAGATTGCTATTGGTGGAGCGAAGTCTAAAGACTACTTTGACAGACATGGAGATTTAAAGAGGATCCGGCGGTTGAAGTATTGGCCACTTGATCGTTTACTGGTCGATAAGTACAAGCTCCCGGAAGCTGAAGCAAAGGAATTTGCGGAGTTTCTGAGTCCGGTTCTGGAGTTTGCGCCAGAGAAACGACCAACTGCTCAACAGTGCTTGGAACATCCATGGATGAATGTAGTAAGTACACAGAACAGTGCAGATAATGTAGAATCCCAAGTGAGAAACTTGAAGATCAAAGGATGAAAGAAGAAACTCCTACACACACACCTTTGTTCTTGTTTTTTCTTTTTTTCAATAACTTCGATATCTTTTTGTTTTGTTTCATTCTTCTTTGATTTTTGGTTAGCTATGTTTTTATTGGTTAACCGTCAATTTCATTTGTTGCTGATAAAGAACTGTCTTGTAGTGAATGAATGAATAAAGATCAGAATCTTTTTGAGAAACTTTTCTCATTTGTCACTTCACAATTTCAGAAAACTATTTCCAAATTCATCCCCTCTGGTAAGGATTATGGTTACTATTATATGAGTCTTTGGTCAATAATCTGGTGGCTATGTTTATAGACAGACCAACACTCGATTTACAAGTCTCTCTTTGTATCGTGGTAAGCTAAGTCACGTTTAGATGAATACTAAAAAGCTAAAAGGTTGCACCTGTACAAAGCACTTGATGCCAACAGATTCAGTAAACAACTACTTTCTAAGCTTTGCTATACTCTTGTGCAAGCTATAAATCTTGGTCATGAAAAGCTAGTGTGGAATGAAAAAGTTCACCAGTGAAAAGAGTATTTTAAAACTCAAATTCTGTCACTACACAACATATTGTGTTATCATCTTTCACGTAAAACAGCCAGCAGGCAACAACTCTATAAGTTCTGTAACCTCACAACTTCAGTGTTTGGTCTTCTAAAGGATCTCCCATGTTCGTTTGCTTTGTATTGGCGATGCTGCTTAACTAGATACAACATGTTTTTCTTCAGTGATGATTGATTTCACTTTGGTCTGTGCCAATAACAGTACACAATGCCTTCCAAATGGGAACCAACATCTTCAATGACGGACGCAGTTCCTGTACAAAAAGAGGAAACTGAACTTAGAATCGATGGCCAAAAAGAAACAATATATTGTTCCCAGATTGAATCATTGGTAGCTCGTGATTATTCTCAAAGTTTCTCTCACACTGTAAACTGTTTGAGTTACCTTAAACACCAATGTAAGCTGTTCTTCACCGCGCAGAAATAAAGAGAGACTCCAATAACATGTAACGGGTGTGACACATTCCACAAGCACAGGCTTCAAAATCTTACCAATGGGGATAAACCTGGAGACAGTTTTTCCACTGCAAAGAAGAAAAACATACAAAACATAAGTGCTTGTATGATTGGTAAAAGCACATATGAGTTATGACAATAGCTAATGATAATTACAACTAATACTACCATTACCACCTCTCTAATTGGCCACTAATATGCTGTATAGTTCAAATCATTAAGTCATCATGGAGTACAGACAATATATACACTAACTAAAAGGATAAAAACGTACCTTAAGTATTGAGTCTCAAGTTGGATCCCGAAGGTTGGCATGATTATAACAGATTCTAAACAGCTCAAGTAAGATTAAAAGAGTCAGTTAAAAAAATGTGAAGACTATATCATTTGGTGAAACTTAAAACCTGTGTTACAGACAGGGCCTCCTCACCTTTCTTGACAAACTTCCGGCTTTGTATCACAACAAAGAAACCACTTAACAGGCAGCTCCAAGAAAGACTTCTAACTGGATTGTCCTGTTTCAAAGTGAATTATCCATTTCAGATTACCCTCGTGAAGAAAATACAGATGGAACATCAACAAAACAATCTTTGTAAAGTAACAACACAAACTAAGAAACGTGCTTTATACAAAACTAGTCGTGTATTAACATATTGCTCAAAACACAATTTAAAATATCAAACTATAATCCATTCATCATTCACTGTGATTGATCTAAACTAACAAACATCTCCTAGAAACGTTATCATTTACCTTTCCAAGAAAAAGAAACATAGAAAACGCCAGAATCACAAGGAAGAAAGCAAGGCCCATAAGACGGGGATAACCAGTTGTTGTTCTTCTTCTGTTGATGATCACATGGTGAATGTCAATGGCTCCTCCTCCACGTGTCTCACTTCCACTTTCGTGTATGTAAGTGTATCTCTTACTCGAAAGAGACGAGCTCGCCATTGTTGTATATATCACCTTCGTTTACTGCTATCCATTAAAAAAAAAAGCCTTCCACAAACAGAGGAGAGCAGCTTCTCAATACCCAAAGCAAAAAGATTCAGACTTTCGCGTCTCACTCGATTCTCCTAGCAAAATGGTTTCTCTGCGGCTTTTAGTCGAACAACTTGCGTGCATTATAACCCAGTTTTCACCATTAACCCTTGCAAATCTCGCCAGCTCCCCACACTGTGTGCCGTTTGTCAAAAAAGAACTTTAAACGTTGTCGTTTAATTTAGTTACAAAAACGCTGACATTAACGCTTTGCCGTTTTTGTAGTCGCCAACTCTCCAGACTATGTGCCGTTTCTAAAAAAAACTTTTAACGTCGCCGTTTTATTTAGTTACAAAAACGCTGATATTAACGCCTTGCCGTTTTGTTGTCTCCACAAAAGTATAAAACCTAATTTACTCTAATCTGTTTTTCTTCATTACATTAACTCTAATCGCCGTCTCACTGGTCGTGTTTCGCTGTCGGAACCATTACCGTATCCTTCTCCTCGTTCCCACGCAGTGTTTAAAAAACCCAAATCGAAAGTTTGAGACTTTTCCGATTCCCAATCATCATGCGCTGCAAGAGATGCAACGGCAGCAGCTTCCAACGCGACGATGACACAGGGAACTCGTTTTGCTGCGGATGCGGGACGTTACAAGAGTACGATAACTACGAGGCGCAGCTCGGCGGCATAAGAGGACCTCAAGGTACGTATATCCGAGTAGGCACCATAGGCACAGGCTCTGTTCTTGCTTACAAAGAGAAGAAGATCTTCGAAGCTGGTAATTTGATTGAAGACATCACAGACAGGTTGCAGCTCGGTGAAAAATCCGAAGAGATTAAGCGTATGATCAGTAAGATCACAGACGGAGAGTTTGGACAAGGTGAGTGGTTCTCTGTTTTGATTG
Organism: Sinapis alba; assembly: GCA_012274485.2. Classification (NCBI taxonomy): domain Eukaryota; kingdom Viridiplantae; phylum Streptophyta; class Magnoliopsida; order Brassicales; family Brassicaceae; genus Sinapis; species Sinapis alba. The sequence goes on from MU105760.1 coordinate 76,400, forward strand.
GTGCCTGTTGTTACGCTTTGGTGAGGAAAGAAGGGAAAGGTGGTGTTTTGTCTATGGATGAGATTGTTCGTGTTGTTGGATGTGATTTGCATCAGCTGGGGAGTATGTGTAAGCGTGTTGTGGAGTATCTAGGGTTGGTGTTGCAAGAGTTTGATCTTGTGGGGTTGTTTATGAAGACGGCGAGTAGTTCACCGAGGTTGAGTGGTGTTGATGGTAAGAAGAAGGAGAGGGTGATGGAGCAAGGGGCGTTTCTGATGAACTGTTCGTTGAAGTGGTTTTTGTCGACAGGGAGGAGACCGATGCCTTTGGTTGTTGCTGTTTTGGGTTTAGTCTGTCAGGTGAATGGGGTGAAGTTGAAGATTGATGATTTGGCTAAAGATGCTGAGGTTTCGTTGTCTACTTGTAAGATTCGGTATAAGGAGTTGTTGGAGAAGCTTGTGAAGGTTGCTCAAGAGATTAGTTTGCCTTGGGCGAAAGATGTTACTGTGAAGAATGTTGTGAAACATTCAGGGACTTTGATTGGTTTAATGGAAGCCAAGTCCATGAGAATGAAGAGCGAAAGGAAAGGAGATGATTTGGTTAGAAGTGATGGAGTTTGTTTAAAGGATGTTGTGAGAGATTGCTTAAGCAAAGAAGCCATGTATTGTTATGATGATGATGATGGTGGTGGTGGTGAAGATAGCTTGTCTCGGGAAAGGAGATCGCTTCTTCAGATGGTTTCATGTGAAGATTGGTGGGAAGGGAAATCGAAGATGAGTCAAAGACTTGAGCTCAAGGAAGTGTTGGAGAGAGATGTAGGGCTTGATGATTTGCCTATTTCTTACATAAAGGGTTGTGATGAGGTGGAAAGAAGAAGAGAGAAGATTAAGGCGGCTAAGTTAAGGATTGATGCGATACAAGATCCTTGTGATAACGACAAAGTTAGTGGAAGTGAGTTGTCTTTGGAGCTTGAACATAGCAAGAAGAAGAAAAGGAAGAGAGGATCTGAGATGGATTGGGAGGACTTGGTTATACAGACTCTGCTCTTACACAATGTGAAGGATGAAGAAATAGAGAAAGGGCATTACAATGCTTTGTTAGGTTTGCATGTTTTCAACTAAATTGCTTCTCTTGTGATTACAACTTGCGTAAAGAAAAGACACTGTAACAGCTGAATCTGTTTATTTTATTTTATTTTATTTTATTATAATTAAAGAGAGGAATTGTTCTGGATGCAGAAAACAACAAAGCACAAGCTCTAAGAGAGTTCCAACATTCCATTAAAAAGAAAATATATAAAAAGAGTCTAAAACTGCTTAAGACTGACTACAAGTTCCATTTCTTTGATCTCTGATCATTAGAAGTTTTCCTCAGCCTGACATGCCATAATCATCAACATGACCATAAAGGTTGTAGCTTTCAGCCAATCCCATCTTTCCAACAAGATGCTCATCCCCTACAAAAACACAAAATCACAACAACTTCTATGATGTCTGTTGAGCTCAAGTGTCAGTTAAAAGGGGTCTATTTAAACTTACTTGGGTTTGATAGGACTCCTAGCAAGTGGAGATCAGAGCTCATCTCAGGGCTCTGGAAGCAAAGATCTTCAGGCCTAGGACTAGTAGATGTTGTTGTCCCAATGACATTGTTGCTGTTGTTGTTTCCATCAGGAAGAACACGAAGACTCTCTGGTATCTTTCTCTTCCCATTCAATGTCTCAGTTGTTTCAGTCTCTACCTCAGACTCACCATTATTGTTGTTAGAAGAACCAACACAACCACCATGCTGCTTCCTCTTGGAGCGAGCACGCCGGTTCTGGAACCAATTGTAGACGTTTTGGTCGGAAATCTGGCCGTGTTGGCTAAGCTCTTCGGTTATGTCTTTAATCTTTTGCTTGCTGGGTGTTCCCGTGCCTTGGTCGAATATACGCTCAAGAATCTGAAGCTGCAGTGGCGTAGGAGTCCACCTCTGCCTAGCTGTCATCTTGTGACCAATGGTTGGGTCTGCATAGAGGCCTCCCAGTCTCCCTCCTGTTTTTAACACCAAGGAGACAGACAAATAAAGCAGAGTTGGTAAAGTTGAAGTAAATAAAAACTGAAACTTTATACATCTTTAAGAACAAGCATCAAGCAGAACCTACAGCTAAAGGGTTATGGTCTTTGCATCAGATTACGCCAGTAAATGTTATAAAGGTAGAGACTTTTCAGTTGCCCATTTCACCAAACAGAAGAATCAATCAAACCAAACCAAAATTCTGAAGAAGAAAACTAAAATTACAACAAAAAAATAACTCTTTTTAATCTATATGAACAGAGGAAGAAGCTATAGTTATAGGAAAGAAGGAAGGAAGAGGAACCTGCAAGATCTTGTTGAGAAGTGAGGGTTTTGTGCATCTCAACGAGACGCTCACAAATGGTGGCGTAGATAGCAATCTGTTTCCTCAGAGTTTCAAGCTGCTCGTCGGTCATCACCTTCACGTACATTCCTCCTGAGCTGGAGCCGCCACTAACGTCGATCCCCTGGAGATTTGAGGAGTTATGGTTATTGGGTTGCTGCTGATTATTATCCCACTCCATCATCTCTTTTGTCAGAAGCTCGTCTTTTCTTCTCTCTCTTTTGTCTCTGTGTGAACGAAGCAAACAGAGGAAGGAAGAGTCAGTGCTTTTACGGGAGTAGAAGGAAAGATAAAAGCAGAAAAGGACAAAATAGCTGAATTTATATTAAATTCTAATATTAAGTGTCAAGAACAAGAGCAATGATTACCAAAAAAAAAAAAAGAGAACAAGAGTGATCAGAATTTTCAAGCAACGGTAACGTGATTCTTCACAATAAGAGTGTATGGATAAAAGGAAACTATTTGAATCATATGGTTATTTAGTTTCCATTTTAGAAAATGACCGTTGAAATTTGATTTTGTTATATGTATATTTACAGTTAAATAGCTACTTCCATAATTGCATATTTATATCACCTTAGTATATAAACAACATTGTTATTTACTCACACAGCCCAAAAAGTTATACAATTTTAAATTCTATGTTATCGAATAATTTTTCGCCATGGCATATTAGAATGGGAAATTGTACTCTATAACCAAACAAAAACTCCAAATTAATTAAATAATCAAAAACACATTTTTTTATCTCTCTTTACTTTCTTTTTACAAAACTAATTTCTTTTTTTTATTATTATTATACAAATAAGCCCTATAATTTATTCATAAAAAGTTTTGTTTGTCCATTGTATTACACAAATTTACAAATAGAAATGATAAAGAACTTTCGTGACAAATAAACGACGCTTTAATATACTAATTTGCTGACCAGTTAGCTAACATTCCGTAGATTGATAAACTGAGGTTGCGATCTATTTTTTCTGACACATTCCAGGTTATATCTTTCACAATTATTCTATAGAGAGTATTAGCAACAATGCCTATTATCTAGTTACAAAATTAAGAAAAATAAAGAAAAAAAAATGCAAAGAGCTGGTGGGCCAGTCATCAGGACTTTTAAGTTAAGGAGCCACAGATTCCACGTGTTGTCTAAACCTTAGAACTTGTAGGTGGTCGGTGTGCGCCGCCCATGTTCCACGGGCACTTAAGGGTTGTAGATTTTAATTAGATATCAATTAAATCATTAATTGTATAAAACAAAAACTAAAATCCTGTGATTTTTTTTTTGGGTGAAACTGCTCTCTGTATAATAGTAACAGAAAGTTTAACCATGGTTGTCTTTGTTAAATCGAAATAACATGTGAGCATGGTCGACAAAAACATGAAAATAAAACGTTCATGACTCATGCCGTACAGTATTTGTTGGAATGTAAATTATTTCGTGTTGCGACCTTTTCACATCATAATAACACATTACAACTTAGATGGAAATTTATTTTGAATGTTTTAAGCAATTCCTATGATTGTTCTGGTACTAATTCATGTTGTTCTGTGGATTTTTTTTTAAAAAAAAAATCTGTGGATTTATGTTATTGGTTTAGTAGTCTAGAAAAAAATATAGAAACTTTGTTAGTCTCGTCGTTGTCTTCCGACATGTTTTCGTCTTAGTAATTTTTAATTGTCAACATTATGGAAAAAAGAGTGAGGTTTGCATGTGCTAGCTTAGGTCAAACATCGAGACCAAACTGTTTACATAAACGCCAAAAAGGCCATATTCATAATACATGTTTGCCTTTTTTGTTTCTCTATTACGAGTGTATGCTGTGGGCGCATATGTAAAAATATAGATAAAACTATTTTTGTTTGTTACTAAAATGACATGTAATGAGATTTGATCTTAACAATTAAAAGAAAACAATTTTAAACCTGAATTATAAATAATATAGTAAGAAAAAAGAAAAAATGACATAATTATTTGACTAGTTTGAGATGCTAATTGTATGAATAAAACCCATTGGATTCTCTTAGGCCAAGCTTCTTTGGATTCTTCCTTTAGATTGAAAAGTTTGGTGTACCTATAGCTTCTCTAGTCTTCTACTCTTATTTTATGCTTACTTCTCTATCATGTTTTTTTGTATTTATTAATCTAGAGTCTATTTTTTACTGTAATTTATGTTCTTAATCCAAGAGATTAACTAAATCCACTGTATCATTGTATGGCTAGATTAAAAGTCAGCATACTGATTTGGATATAGTAAGTGATGGTAAGACTTAATAACTTGCGTTCAGCTGACATTTCGATAAAACATGTTGAGAGTTTAACTACATTTATAACATAGAGATGAACTGAAAAGTCTTAAAACTGTCTTTACTTTGTTAGGCTTGTGAAATCCTTGAGCCGAGTTAACAAAAAGAATAGCACAGTTTATCACGAAGGCGTGAACACATCAGGGGTCACATCATCTCCCAATGAAAAAGGTGAAACAACATTGACTCTATAACGTTCTGATAACACCACAAATGAGTAACTAAATCCATGTTTGTATATAACTTTTGTTGCAGCCTGCAGGGTTGTTTTTCTTTGTCTTCAAAACTAAATCCAAGCGCACAACTAATACAGAAAGCACCAAGGAAACTATCGAAGAGCTTTCTAATTTTTTTACTACAGCCAATCTCCCGTGGAACAACAATGTGGAACGTAGTAGAGAGAGCAATACGATTATTAGAGTTGACTATGAAGAACAGAAGAAGAAGAGTTGGACATAGGTAAGATCTACTTTAATATCTTTAATGATGTAGTAATCGAGTCTGTATATGTTTCTGATCGTTTTCTTCTTGACATATGAAGATGAGATTGACATTGAGGATAATCATCACCATCCTCAACAACAACAAGAATAGCAGCCGAAAGAACAAGTGATATTGTAAGGGATTAGTACGCAGAAGCTGGTGAATAAGTTAACCAGTTCAAAGGTAAGCTGAAGCAGATGACGGCAAGTAATAATGAGAAGAGCCTTGTAACCATTGAAGAGAGACATGAGACAAAAGTGGCACCAAAATTGACCAGAAAATCCAAGATAAGCTTCTCTGTAGACTCTGCACTACCCTCTGTGATTTCATCTTCCTGCGTTTATTTTTTTGTTTCCGCAAGAAAAATAGAAGAGACTGCAAAGTCTTTCTCCTGTACAGCATCATAACATCTAAATACTGTTGAGTTCAATAAACAGAGCTCAGAATCTTAGAGCACTCTTTTCTCTTGCTCGATCGATTAATCTCTATTTGAATCTATGCCTTGAAGAACTAAGAATGTGAAAGAATAACATTCATTTTGTGTGACCAACGATATCGTCAAAGATAGATTGCATCATGCATGCAAACAAGTGATATCATCGGATAAAGGGTAGAGACGAAGATCAAGCTAAATCCAAAGCAGTCATAACAAAGTTATAGTAGATAGTACGAATAATCCCAGTTAAATATAAAAAGGGGGAAAACATAGCAATAGTTGTGCAACTATTCTTCTCGCTAAAAACTAGTAGCTAACAACAATACAACAGAAGATACTCCATAAGACAAATCTGATGAAACATCTTCTTCTAATCATCATCTTCCTCCTGCAACACACAAAAACAAAAACATAAACATGTGTTACACACTAGCAAATAGCAACACTTAAAAAGCCAACATCGTAAACAGAAAAATTTCAATCATAAAAGCAACAAACCTCATCACTTGCAGCTTCTGCCTCATCGTTGACTTCAGACTTGGACTTGTCAGAGTCATCATCTCCAGCTGTGCTAGTTCCATTAGCCTGCCAAAACAAAAAAAAGGTCAGGAAATGACAAAAAGAGGTCAAGAAGAAAAGTAAGCAGCGACAAGAAAAAGAAGGAATGAATACCAATTTCATGTTGTATTTTTGCATAGTCTTGGTATATTCAGTCTTTTTAGTCTCTGCCTTGGCTACATAAGGAGCTTTGTCCTGTTTAATTGAAATCAGTGGAAAACTAAGATTTTAAAACGATTAAAATTTTCAAAAAAAAAAGAACAAACAAGACTCACTTCATCAGTCAATGATTTCCATTTGGCTCCAGCAGCTTTACCAACCTAATAATGATAACAATATTCAAAAACTAAGAACCTTATGGAAGAACTCGTGACAGGTTCCAATGATTGTAAGATGATGATTACTTACAGCTCCGACGGATTTGTTGTCAGGGTTAGCTAGATTGAACTCCTTACGGAACCCCTCCCTGATTTCAATAAAATTCATTAGTAATCGATTGAGAGAATCGAATCAATTGCAAGCGAGACTTACAGGAAGACGAAGAAAGCACTTGGAGGCCTCTTAGGCTTGTTTGGATCCTTGGCTGCTTTCTTTCCTGCTTTCTTACCTCTCGTTTTCAATCTGTGAATATCGAATTCGAATCAAAATTAAAGGGAAAAAAAATCAATTTGAATCTCAGATTCGACATGTGTGTGTGTGATTAGAAGAGATACCTGTCATCAGTGCTCTTCGCTTGAGCTTTGGTTTCACCACCTTTCATCTCGAGATCTGCGAATAAAGAAAACGTGAGCAATCGAAGAGTGACGCGGTCAGAGCGAGCGAGCGAGCTTTACCTGTGAACGTTAGGGTTTTTATTTTGACCAGAGAGACGACCGACGACGACGATTCAGACAGATATTTTCTTCTTTTTTTCCTCCGCTTTTACCCTTTGTTTTTTGATGTGCTGTAGATTCATGTATTTACAGAAATTATAGATTTTTCCCTTATTTACCATGACGTACTTTGAATCTTGACCGTCTGTATATTCAACAGTGTCCAGATTGTGACACCTGTAATTCTGTTTGGTAATAATTTGATTTCACTCCGGCGCCACGCGATATGTAAAGGCTCATATAATAATAATTGACGCCAATATTTAATTGTACAATTTTCCAGCCGGTATGAGTTTTTTTTTTTTTAAGCTCGTTATGTAAAATTTGAGAAAAAATAGTTAAGTTACGAAAAAAATTTAATTAAATTACTGAAAAAGTTAATTGAGTTGTGAAAGGTATTTTTATATTCTTGTAAACACAAGTATATAATATTAACATCCATTGTATATGGTTCCTAAAATAAGATACTACTACTGGATGTTAATGTTATAGTCCATCAGATGACCAAAATATAACATACTACTACTGTGTATATTTCTTAAGCGTTATTTATGCCCAGGACCCATTTTATAAGTGCCCTCTAGAGAACAGATCTATGAACTAACACTCGTACATAGTCACACTCTCTCCTCCTGATCACATTGATCAGAAGAATTGCTATTGTTTTTTCATTTCGATACAAAGTATGTGAACGTTAAAACTTCCATTCGGTCCGAGTATATATATATGTTTTAAAAAAAAAAAATCTGAATGGTCTATTTCAATTTATACAGTATTAAACAAACAAGAGGACTAAAGAGGAACCATGCAAGCAAAAACGAAAGCATTCACAACATGAAACATGTTAACATCTCACACACTTTCATCTTTCTCGTCTTCTCTTACAGACACGAAAGATTAATAGAACCTACGGGAAAATGAGGCACTATGATTGGAGCTCTAGGAGATTTGGATTTGCATTTTGGTTTATCCAAAGACAATACTTTCGAGTTACTACCATCGGTTGAAGTTCTCTTTGAGTCAGATTTTGAAATGAAGCAACCAAAGAAGAATTCTAAGAGAGACATGAACATCGGAGTGTTGGAAAAAACGTGCATGATATCCGGAGACTATATACGATGGATGATGTTTTAGGTTTATTTCAGGTAACTATGTAACGTTTATGTATTTATAAAGAGAACATCAGCGTTGAATGTTCTTTGGACACGTTTTCTTGAAAGTGGCCTCTTTAATTATCTTGCTCGCCAAGCCTTGCCCTATCTTAACTATGACATCTTTGACAATTCATGAATACTTTCTGACTCTTCTAGTTAACATATATGACCAAATTGGACCAACTATCAATGGATCATCGTCGTCTTTTCCTAATAGTCTTCATATTACTAATCCAATCAAGTTGTTATTATGGATGTGAGAAAACAAAAGCGTAATGAAAGACGCATATTAATTTACATGGTTCATCAATGTATATTGATAAGGTGGTAAGAAGAATAGTGAGCAACATGTGTACAACGAACATTCATGCCAAACAGTTTCTGAAACGTCTCACTTCTTTTGTCTTCTCTTCGAACTTTGCAAGTTTTAGCAATTGAGTAGAGACCATGTGTCCAGCCTCTTACGCGTCGGAAGGTTCCTATCATGTAACCGAAACTGTACTCTCTACTCGCCGTCAAGTCTCTTTGCATAGACAAGAATTAGTGTTTTATGAGTTTAGGCAGCATGTTCTTATGGCTGCTATCCTATTTGTAAAATGGAAAATAAAGAGATTGCAAAAGGAGAAAGACATGCGCCTAATCTTGGGTATCAGAAATGTATAAGCTGCATTCTCGTCTGTATCTCTCCTTTTTTTTGGAAAAGTTTGAGAGGTTGTGTATTTCTAATTGTTAACGTTTTTGCTGAGCTTTTTTTATGATACTATCAACTACTTCACTTGTGCCTTGTATAGTTGTATATGTGAACGCAAAAATTTCAATCCGGTTTGATAAAAAGCAAAACTTCCCTTTTTTTGTGGTCTATATATGTTTTGTCCAATATCCTTTTGAAGGTTTTCATATTATTTTCTTTCTTTTATAAATTACAAAAACAGAAATTTAAAGCTCAAAACTAAAAGAACCTTTAAGAGCATCTTTAGCGCAGAGTCCATTAAAGGTCTCTTATTATTATTAATTTTTTTTTTTGTTCTTTTACCGATTTAAAAAAAAAAACAATCACGGACCGCCATGTGTTAGTAGGGTCCGCAAACAATACAAAATACCCAACAAATCGGTTTCTTCTTTGACGATTTTGAAACTCAAATTTCACTTTGTTTCCGTGTTTTGTGAAGCTCTTCCGATAAGAGACCCACTTGAAACCACCATTAAAGATGCTGGCCTAGCAAAATGGAAAATCCTAGAGCAGAGAAGCACAAAACTGATGTAACTGAGAGATACATGAACCTAGAGCAAATTTGGCTCGTTCTATAGAGTGGCAGCCAACTCAGTTGTCTAGAAACTGACCACCGGTGAAGCCTACAAGCATGCCTAGTACCAAACGCAACGATCTTCACACTAGGAAATGGTATTATCGTCATTTATCAAAAACTTAAATATATGGTCTATTTCAATTAATACATAATCAAACAAACAAGAGACTAGAGGAACAAAACAAAAACCAAAGCCTTCACAACAAATATGTCAACATTTTATATTAAAAAAAAACAAATATGTCAACATCCCGTAGACTTCATCTTCTGGCCTTCTTCTCTCACAGACGCGAAAGATTCGAACCTACGGGAAAATAAGACACTATCATTGGAGCTCTCGGAGATTTGGATTTGCCTTTTGGTTTCTCCAAGGACAAAGCTTTCGAGTTACTACTACTACCATCGCTTGAGCTTATTTTTGAGCCAGATTTTGAAACGAAGCAACCAAAGAAAGACGCTAAGAGAGACATGACCGGAGTTTTATAAGGAAACGTATGTGATCTGGAGTCTATATACTCTATGGGCTGATGTTTTTAGATTTAATAACAGGCAGCTATGTGAAGGTTATGTATTTATAAGACAAAATCATCGTTGAATATTCTTGGACACGTATCTTGAAAGTGACTTACCTCTTTTATCTTGGTCGCCAAGCTTTGCTCTTTCTTAACTATGATTATCTTTGACAATTCATGAATACTTTCCAACTCTCCAAGTTTAAATATATGCCCAAACTGGACTAACTATTGATCTCATGACCAATGTAGCCTAAATTTCCAGAAATATAAGATTTAAATTAAGAGCCATCGTCTTCATATATCACTATCTAATCACGTTTTCCAAAAAATATGATTAATTAAAGGCTACCACGGGATAATCGTCGCCGTTACCTAATAATCAAGTTGTTATTATGGTTGTGAGAAAACAACTATTCACAAAATTCAAGGTTTTTAATTTGTATTCCAAGGAAAACAAAAACCTGCCGTTCAACCCACTCATACATGCCAGTTTTAGTGTTTGAGAACTCCAGATATTGGGCTAGGCCCAAAACATCATATTGACTGTAATTTTTTGACAGCCCATGACTTGAAAAATCTAAACGAAAACCCAACAAGGGGGTATATCACCATAGTTGACCGTATTGGAAGAGAAAACACTAAAATGCCTAATATATAGTTTGTGATTCATTTACCAAAAATCAACCTCTGTACAATTAGAATTTTTTAAAAAATTATATACTTTTATTCTCTTTTAACTGAAACTACTAAATAGTATTTCCTCTGGATACAAATGTTTGATTTTTGTGACTAATTTCACACATATTAAAAACAATAAATATATTAATTTGTTTATTACTTTTTGGTTTTACCAATAAAGTTTTACTGATCATATATTTACATTTTATTTGATGCTTTAATTTTAAATATAAATGTATTAGTTTTATGGGCAATTCTCTTAAATAGTCTTTTTCAAATTTTTATCACAAAAATAGTCCTCAAAAAATAAAATGACCAAAATAGATTTTTTTTTTTTGAAATTTTGATTTTTTTTATTTTTTTTTTGAAATTTGAAACCCTAACCCCAAATCCACCCCTCAACTTTAAATCCTAAAGTCCAAATTAGTTAATCCTAAAGGTATAAATGCATATAAATGATTTTTTAGTTTCTAAAAAGCTATTTTTGTGACAAACAAACTAAAATAGACTATCTAAGGAAATTTTTCTAGTTTTATTCTAAACATTAATCTTTCAAATATAATAACAAAATCTAAAACTATAATAAATCATTAAAGAATAAGCCCACAGGCCCAGTGGCGTGACTAGTAATTAGAAGGGTGAACCAAGGGTATTTTATACCAAACTCGCTTTTGAACCTTTTTCACTTGATGACGAAACGCTTCTATATTCTCATAATAAAAACCTTTGGATTCTTTAGCAGATTTGTTTACATTAAAAGGGAAATTCTATAAATAAAAGAAAAAACTTTAAAGTCGCTTTGGTAAAAAATCTCCAGTCTCTGCGCCTCTTCGTCTTCTTCGGACAATGGCACATTCCTTGACCTCACTCACCATTTTCCAGGGCGTCAACCATAAAGGTAAGTCAACACTCTTAAGAGAATCTCATTCCTGTCTGGTCGGGTTTAAAAGTTTTTTTTTTCTTTTTTTTTTTGTGTCTGTGTGGGGGTTAATGTAGAGACGATTAGGAGTTTGCATGTATACGGATCGGTTGAGATTGAGAGAGAGTTCTTGTTCAAGAGGAAAAGCCGTTATGTGGAGAAGAAAGCTAAGCCTCTGTTTTGTTCGGAAGGTCTCCAGCGGCCGGAGATTTCGCTTGGTTCGGTCTTTGGCACGTGGAGATGTATCTTCGTGTTCCGGTCTAACCACTCGCTTCCTCGGTTTCCTACTCTTCTCTGCCCTTCAAGGTAACGCCTAAGCTTCTCTCAGCATTTGATTATTTTTTTGTTACTAGTAATTTAATTTTTTTTTGGCGTTAATAATTTAGTGCGGTTACATAAATCCTAGATTAGTTTTTTTCTTTGAGAGTACTCAGATCTCTTTTGAATTAATTCTAGATTAATATTCTATAGGAATATTTTGTTTCAGTCCTATTGAACAAGTTTGTCAAATATATATATATCAAAAAGACAAAAAGTGTGATTAGAACGTTAATGTCCGTTTTTGACTTGTACATTTTCTAGTAACCAAACATGTTTTCACTCTTCTTACTTGTCAGAAACCCTAAGCTGGTGGACGTACCTAACTTAGCTAATGTGCTCAAGTTTATCTCTGAGTTAAATCCAAAGGAACCATCAAATATTTCTGATATAGAACAATGCAGTAGAGTCCCATATTGTAATGTTGACCAGCCTAAACTGCTGGACCTCGTCTTCAAAGAAGATAGAGTTGGAGATGGTGAAGTTGATCAAGCTAAACCGCAAAGGTTTGTCCTCAAACAAGATCTTAACTGCCTTCCGGATTCGGAATCTGAGGAATCTGAAGATGACCAAAGTGAACATTCTGCATCGGGTATCTCTTCCTACTCTACTGAACATTCTTTAATTTTCTTTATAACTCTAGGCTAGTTTTTAAGCGTTTTGGTGGTTAATTGTAAAAAAGTACAGATGTTAAGACAGAGATATTGAAGAAGAGGAGGACACCATCAGAACATGTTGCTGGACTTTCTTTAGAAGATCTTTCCAAATACTTTGGTGTTCCTATCGTGGAAGCGTCTCGGAATCTCAATATCGGTCTCACGGTCTTGAAAAAGAAATGCAGAGAGTTTGGGATTCCTCGGTGGCCTCATAGGAAGATCAAATCTCTCGACAGTCTCATCCATGATCTTCAGGTTTTCTTCCTCTTTCTCTCTACGTCAGTCTAATACTTGAAATGACTGAAACAAGCATTGCTATGTTTTGTATTGCTTAGGAAGAAGCAGAGAAGCAGAAGGAAAAGAACAAAGCAGCAGCAATGGTGGTAGCTAAGAAACAGAAGAAACTGGAAACAGAGATGAGAAATATAGTTGAGAGACCATTCATGGAGATGCAGATAGAAACCAAAAGATTCAGACAAGACAACTTCAAAAAAAGACATAGAGCTTCCAAAGCCAAGAAGAACCAAGAATCTCTTGCCACTTCCTCTTCAACTTAAAAGATCTTAGGTCTATTCATTAACAAAATTACCAAACATATTAGTTAGTTCTAGAACTTCTGTCAAGTTTTTTGGTATCCAGGTATGTTAGTCACAAGTCTAACAGATTCTCCTAAGCCATGTGGGTTTGAATACTTTTTTTGGTATCATGACTTTTTGTGGAACTAATTATGTTTTACCAACAAGGTAGCAAGATGGAATATCTATGCTAAACTCGTTTTACCAAATCATGGTTCCTTAACTGATCCAAATCATCAGTTCATAGTTAAAGATTCAAAACTTTCAAAAGTGTAATGACAATTTTTAGTTAATGCAATTAGTGTAGGTGTGTTCTTGAGTGAGAGGTCCCTTTGGTTAAGCTCGTGCTTTGAAATTCTAGAGCGACTCCGTCCACTCAAAAACGACAATTGATTGACGTGTACCGTACAAAAAGGTTCAAAACCACTTGAAGTGTGTACAAGTAAGTGTTTCACGGACTTCATATAATGAGGAAAATTGAAAATATGCTTCTGTTGAATTCTCTGCATGGATTGATTTTTCTTTCTTTTTTTACGTGGTCGAGTATCATTTTTGAAGTCCTTTTTGAATGTTTTAATCAAAAATTTGTTTTAACACTTTCAAGGAAATGAATCTAATACTCCATCTATTTCATATTAACTGTCGTTCTAGGTTTATGCACACATATTAATAAAACATATGATTTTGTATATTTCCAAAATAAAAACACAATTACCTATATACCTAACCATATTTCAAACCAATAGAAAAATAAATTGAAAAATCTTATTAATGAATTTTGCATTGAAACTCTAAAACGACACTTATTTTGAAACGAATTTTTTTCCCACAACGACAACTAATATGAAACGGAGGTACAGGGGCGGATCCAGGAATCTTATTAGTTGAGGGCACAATTCAAAAATTAACAAGAAAAATATTTAATTGGGGGCACTTTTCTTTTTTATTCACTAAAACTAAGAACACTTAACCATACTAATATGAATTACATAAGAAAAAATGGAAAACAGTAGGGGGCACGTGCCCCCGTACCATAACCCATACATCCGCCCCCTGGGAGGAAGTATATTAACATTATGATCTAGAAAGTACTTTTCATAACATTTCTCAAAGTGAAGAAAAATAGATTCACCTGCCAACCTTGGTAAACAGATTCATATACTAGGTTGTTTTGTCAATGAAGAACTTGATGTCTCCTAATTTCGAAACAACTTGCTATAAATAAAGGAAACCAAATGATTACTAAGAGCTTTGTGGAAAATAAAAATTCAACAAAGACAAATACGTCCAAGCCGTGTGTGACCCAGAGAGGCTATGACTTTTACGCATTTTGCTTGCACAAGGAAATTACATGTATTGACTCCGTGGAGGGTTTCCCATCACTGTACACAATATATAGAGTACTTCATTTTCTATTTTTCAATCTATATAATCATAACTACAATAACGAAAAGTTGACTCCAGAATATAAAGTCCATGTTTATTATTAGCGTCGTTGTAATCCGCTGAAAATCTTAATTTTATCTGGATTAATCAGTAAATTAGTTATTACTAGTTTCAAGCAAAAAAAAAATGTTATATACATATTATTAGGTGGTATGTAAGCTATGTGCATCGATATAGACTAAAAAGATTCTGCTAGGATATATTTTAATTGGTCGATCTTATTGGCATTTTGCTATATATTCATTTTAATTCAAAGAGAATGCATAAAAAATGGACTTCAACATGGAAAATGTCATATTTAAGAATGGTGGGTTCCTCGACCTCCTCTCCTTTCTTACCTCCTCCCTCAATCTAAAAGAAAGAACTCTAAATCTTCTTCTATATCCATCTCCTACAAACCCCACCAGTTTCCTTCTTTCCCCTCTTAAGTCAAAATTAAATTGCAATAAAGGCTTCATAGCAACTTGATCATCCACTAGCTCTTGTCTGAATTGGTAATCAAAGAAAGAGAAGAGGAGGAAGAAACAAGAAGACGTCTGATGAAATGGGTCTTTGCCTTTCATCTCCTTCCTCTTCATCCAAAAAAGGTCTCCACACTCATGGTAAATTCATTATTAATTCATAATTTTTTTTTCTTACTAATTTCACAAATCCATGAAAATCTTGAGCAAGTTCTTGTTCTTGTTTTTTTTAAAAAAAAATCTCTGTCACATAAAACATAAAAAGACATATATTCACTTTATGACATAAAGACATGTTCAGTTTCTGACATAAAGACATGTTCAGTTTCTGACATAAAGACATGTTCAGTTTCTGACATAAAGCGTTGTTCATTCTCTGACTTGTCTGCCTTTTGTGATGTGTTAATCACCAGCCTCGACAAACAACCACAGTAATGGAACAGAGTTCTCTACGTCAACGACCACCACCACCGCCGCGACGACAAACAGCAGCATCGGACCAAGGAGCCAATTCTCGGAGGCTGTTAGCGAAAGCTCCGGTGGGATCATGAGTTATTCCGGCCAAATATTGGCATTGCCAAATCTCAAAGTCTACAGCTTTGCGGATTTAACGACGGCGACCAAGAATTTCAAACCGGAGTCGATGTTGGGTCAAGGTGGCTTCGGTAAAGTTTACAGAGGTTGGATCGATGCCAAGACTCTTGCTCCCTCTAAAGTCGGTTCCGGTATGATCGTCGCCGTCAAAAGATTGAATTCCGAGAGTGTTCAAGGCTTCGCAGAGTGGCGTGTAAGCTCTCTCTCTCTCTCTCTCTCAACAACAAATTATTTTCCGATCTTGATGTGTTCTTGGACAGGAAGAAACCATAAAATTACGTAATTGGATCAAAGATGAAGAGTTGACTATTCTAATCAAGAAACGACATTGACTTTCTGTTTGAGTGTTGCAGAAGAATATGATTAAAAGAAATATTAATCAATACTAAAATTTGTTTGTACTAAGATTTAAGGAATTACTAGTTTAAAATTAGGAACTCTGTTAGTTATTTATAAATAGTTTAACAGGGGATTTTATAATGGTTTGAAAGTTGAAACTAATTAACCTCCCTTTTCTTTGTTCTGAAGATAATTTTATATCCATTGTTTGCCAACATATTCACTTTAGTTAGAAACTTCCCATTGTTACTGGACTCTGAGTTGGGGACACGTAGCTATCTTATTAGCTGTATGATATCATAGTTATTATTCCTATGTTTTGACCCAACTAGTATTATACTATTATTCAAATGTTTTGACTCAAAAAGTATAATTCATATGTAACATTATAGTTTAGAATTGGTAAAAGTTATAGAAATCTGGATTCTTTTACATAGTTACAAGTTCTACATCTTTCATTTGGTTTGTTGTATGTTTCGACGGAACAAGATTAATCTCCAAATTAAAAAGCCAAATTTGAGATTAATGTTGTTTTGTTTTTTATTTTGAACAGTCAGAAGTTAACTTCTTGGGGATGCTTTCACACCCAAATCTAGTCAAGTTATTAGGATACTGCCGTGAAGACAAAGAGCTTCTGCTTGTCTACGAGTTCATGCCGAAAGGAAGTCTTGAGAATCATCTTTTCAGACGTAATTAAGATCTTTTAAACCCCACAACACACCAAGCATGATTGTCACTAAGATTGATTCGAATTACATCTTATTTTACTTTGTGTGATACTTATTTGATTCAGGAAGCGAGCCTTTTCCTTGGGACCTAAGGATCAAGATTGTGATAGGTGCAGCTCGTGGCCTTGCGTTTCTTCACGGCTTACAAAGAGAAGTCATATATAGAGACTTCAAAGCCTCCAATATACTTCTCGACTCGGTTAGTCTTACTATAAACATCATCCCATATTATATGATGGTAATAACAACTAGTAGAATCTTTAAATATGTTTATTTGTTTCTAATGATTTTTTTTTTTTGAAAACTTTGATCTGCGCAGAACTATGATGCAAAGATTTCAGATTTCGGTTTAGCGAAGCTAGGACCATCACAAGAGAAATCACACGTTACGACTAGAATCATGGGCACGTATGGTTACGCTGCTCCTGAATATATGGCGACAGGTACATTTAGAAAAACATATATTAGCCACAGTTTATTTTTATAACAAAATTTGTATGGACTACAAATCATTTCGGATAGGGAACCTAAAGAGGCTAGGTTAGATTCCAGTGGATAATACTCCCTCCGTTTCAGTTTAATTATCGTTATAGAGTAAAATTTTTGTTTCAAAATAAGTATCGTTTTATAATTTCAATGCAAAATTTATTGATTTTTTTATTTTAATATATTTTTCTATTGATTGAAATGTGGTTAGATGTATTGATAATAGTGTTTTTATTTTGGAAATTTGCAAAATTAAATGTTTTATTAATTTGTGTGTCCAAGTCTAAAATGACAACTAAAATAAAATGGAGGGAGTATAATTTACTGTTTTTGTCATTTTTTTTTCATTGTCAGGCCATTTATACGTTAAGAGTGACGTCTACGCCTTCGGTGTGGTACTATTAGAAGTAATGACCGGACTAAGGGCACACAACCCAAAACGGCCTAACGGACAAGAGAGTCTAGTCGACTGGTTAAGACCAGAACTCGTAAACAAACATCGAGTAAAACATATAATGGACAAAGGAATCATAGGTCAATACTCATCCAAAGTCGCAACAGAAATGGGACGCATCACACTCTCTTGTATCGAGCCAGACCCGAAAAACCGACCGCACATGAAGGAAGTAGTCGAAGTACTAGAACACATCCAACGCATTAACATCGTCTCAGACCGTTCTTCCACTAAATCGCCTGTTGCTAGCTCTTCACGGGCTTCACCACATCACTATCAGTACGCATATCGAGCTGGTGCGGCGGGGGTTGAACGAAGGAGGCGTCCGCCTAGAAGGTTTGGAGTAGAGAATGAAATGGTTGCTTGATGCTATTATTTTTTGGGCGATACGATATTGTTTTAGAGTCTGTTTTTTTGGTTCTATTCTATTTTAAAATGAGAGTAATTATATCTTATTTTGCGTCCATATTATTAGAGTGGCTTGTGAATAATAATTCTTCCTTGTGTTATTGTGTGATATACTAAAGTTTCTCAACCGTTGCAAAACAATTATGAAATTTGGTCAAATATAATGTTGATAAAAAATATTGTCTGCGAATGGGGAAATTTCATGTATGAAGGTTTATTTTTTGTGTGTACTTTTGTAAGGTTTCCTCATCTCTGTAAGAAGTTGTATGCATGTATAGGTTAGGGTGTGAAAGTTGGTAGTTTTGGGATGAGAATCATTGATAGAATCTTGACGAAAATAGAATATTGATGTTACAACACTAAACTTCTTATAAATCAGTTTCCCACATTTTCTTTCCATATCAAGATTTGGAATCCATTTGCCCTAAAAAGGTTTTCGTGCTGTATACGGATGTACATGTTTAACAATTGTTTTCGTCTCATTAATATGATAATAAGCATGTCTGAAAGTGGATTTCCATAAATAGAAAGTGTTGCAAACATATAAAAAGCAGTAACAACAAAAAAATATCCAAACCTAGTCAAAAACAGGAAATAATACAATGAGATGAAGTTGAAACTAAATAAGTTGTATGAAAATAATCAAATAGCTAATAATGTGTTCAAACTCAAACATTTTCACTTGGTCTTGTCCTCTTCCTCATCATCTTTCGGTGGAGACTTGTTAAGATCAAACTTCGTTACGTTTCCAGATTCAGTCCCTTCCTGGTTACCTTCCTCCACTCGCTCCACATTCAAATCAATCCCTACACCTCTCCCACCTTCACCACCAGTAGCACCACCACCACCACCATCACCGGAGGCAACAACCCCACCAGAGCTCCCCCCTCGGGGAACAACACGAACAAAAGCAGAGTTTGGTCCAGGAATCATAACACCTCTACTCGGCGCAGTGAACTTAGGAGGTGGGAGAAACCCTCGATAGTTCCTGTCTTTATGAGACCTTAGATGTCCAAACACAGCCTTCCACGAACTAAAAGCTCTTCCACAAACATTACAAACCGGTGGTCCTCTCGGTAAGTTAGTAAACTCCGAAGTAGACTTCTTCCTCGGCTTCTTCGCTTCTCCTCCTTTAACACTACTAGAACCACCCGCTTCGTCGTCATTGAGCTTCATTGTCTTTCTCTGTCTCCTCACTTTCTTTTTCTTTCCATCACTCTTCTCTTTCATAACCGCTTCCTCTGCCGCAGCGATGACCAACTCCGCCGCAACAACTGCTTGTTCGTTTAGACGCGCCTCTTCCTCTTCATCAACGGCGCTGCTAACAGTGAAGGTCCCGCTGCTGATGGATAAAGCAGGGAGGCCGAGAACGATTTCTCTCATGGCGGATTCTTCATCACTACATTGCTCATCGGAGGAATCTTCCCTCTCTTTCTCAGTACCATCAACCTCTTTCTTCTTCTCAGGATTACTCATTTCTTACAACTATTCGAAAACTATGTTTTGAAACTTTTCTGGTGGAAAGTAGAGTCTCTATATATAGTTTTCTTGTGAGCCACGGCAGTTATGGGTCTCGCTAGTTTCAAATGGTTGTGTTCGTTCGTTTAGTTCTCTCTTCCCACCTTTTCGTTTAATCCGTCGGAGTGGGCTTTCGTTGAATAAACACGCGTAAACTCAGTGGGCTTAATAAGTCATAAGCCCATCTGCTGTTTACTACTTATTTATTAATTAAACAAGACAATATGATTTACAAGTGTATATGATTTATAAAGTGTTGTGATTTTATTCCCATAAATATAACCATATATTTATTTTATAAAACACAAATTAATATATTAAACTAAAATAATCATTCAATTTTCTATCTTTAAAAAAATTATTAGAGTAGCCATTTATAAATATCTAAAAGATTAATTGCAATTAATTATCTAAAGATTCCTCCTCTGGTTATTATTTATATAAAACCATCTGTTAGAGAAGTAAAAACAAAGAACACCAGCCTTGGTTCTTTGAAACTGGACTTCTTAAGATCTCTTAACTTAAATCTAACCTGACAAGAAAAGTTGTCTTTTGTTAATCAAGAAAATATAGGTTACTGACAAACGACCAACAAACTAACTAGAAAAATTAGTACGTAGTACGTAGCTAAAGTTGAATGAATGCACAAGAAGAAGACAAAGAGGAACATGATACGAGTTACAAGAGTCACTGACCAGTATGTAGCCAAAGTTGAATGTATACATAAGAAGAAGACAAAGAGGAACATGAATTACAAGAGTCACCTGACCATAACTGATGATTTATTCATATGTTAGAAACAAACAGATCAGATTAAGTGACCCATGTTCTTCTCACATGTTCCCACGTAGTTTAACCCGTGGATTCCTCTGTTCTTGAGCTTCTCCGCAATATAAATAGTAACGGTCAAGAACCTTAATGGAGCATCCCAACCAAATATAGAGTACTAAAAGAATTATTCATGGAGGGTTTAGATTCAGTTTTCTTGTCTGGTCAAACCACACACCAGCCGGTTCGATCTGTGAGTCTTCCTTCAAGAATCCATCCACTCTCTTTTAAACTCAGAGCAGCCTTGACCCGACTCAAAATCTGGCAGAGATCTTCTTCCTCAGTCTCAGTTTCAGTTTCTTTCGGTTCCGAGACGCTTCTCCTTGGACTCGTGAACCTCACTGAGCTCTACGGTTGCGTCCAAGAGCTACTTGAGTCTCCTTACGTGAGAAACACTCTTCGTCACCACCAGAAGGGGAAACTTCTAGACGATTCTTTAAATGGATCCGTCGTGTTGCTGGACGTGTGTGAGGGCGCAAGGGAGGTGATTGTCACGATGAGAGAGCACATGATGAATCTCAAATCAGCTCTACGTAGGAAAGGTAGCCTAGAGAAGGAGGTCAAGGCATATATTAACGTGAGGAAGAAGGTAAAGAAACAAATCTCTAAACACATCAATGGACTCAAGAAAGTGGAAACAAGAGATGTTTCCACGAACATAGATCAAGATCCAGCTATAGCATCCACTAGTGTTCTGAAGGAGACAATCGAAATCTCTGTCTCGATTCTCAGGCATCTTTTGTTGTTCCTATCTACACTACCATCACCGTCTCCAGCAAGGAAAATCAAGAACATCATTGGGCTTTTCCCGATTCCTTTGGCATCGTCGCCATTAACAGATAGATATCTGGATCTGATAAAAGAAGCGAAAAGTCTTGACGATGTCTTTTTGGGTTCTATTGTGGATTCGAGAAGAACGTTCAATGAAGTTGAGAAGAATAAGAGGAGAGATGTTGTTGAAGAGAGCTTTGGTGATCTGGAGGCAGAACTGGACTCTGTTTTCAAGTGCTTAGTCAAGAACAGAGTATTGTTCCTTAATATCCTAAGTAACTGTTGAGAATGAGACCGAGTCTTTTTTTAATTCTCCGAGCTTTTCTTTTTTGTCAATCAGATGTATACATCTCTGTCCTCATGTTGTTTCTCTTGCAAAAGAAAAAACAAAACAAGAATCTCAGTTTTGCATTAGTGTAAACCGGAACTGATCTAAGTATAAACCGATTTTTTATATCATCTAGACGACTAGACCTCACGTTTGTACTAATGTAAAATAAAATATTAAACTCATTTAATCATATAGTAAAAGATTGATGTTAAGTGTAAGGACTATTTTGGGTATAATTTTAGTAGTAATTATAACGTATTGATTTTATCGATTACATGTGTGACTAATTAATGTTTCACCAAAATTATATTCCAACCTGATTTTTTTTTAAAAAAAATCGTCCGTAGACTGGTGATTTGCATAAAGTAGATTATAGTTCTACCATATATCAGCAAATACTTCTTTCAGATATTTAAAACGATGTGCATAAAGTCCACAAATTTTATATATCAAAATATAATAGTAAGATTACATTAGCTACTAGCTAGAGTGACGAGATTCGGTTCATCAATCATCAGCTTAATTGTTTGTAGAATAGCATTTTCTGAAACACACAACTTTACTTTAAACACTTATTTCTTCTAGCTACATCTTATCCGAATGATAATTGGTGGAAGAATCTGATAAAGTTAAGCAAGATCATTGGCAACTTTCTTTTGTTCTTTAGTAACCGATTTTCAAAACATACTTTCTTCTAGCTAGTTCTTATCCGATAGACAATTGGTGTAAGATTCTTATAACTTTAGCAAGATCATTAGCAATGACGTGGAACATGTAAGTACTCTCTCTTTATCTATTTCTTAAAGGAATGTTTGTTTAGATCTTTATATATTAATAAGAACATTAGCATAGCGTGCTGGAACATGTAATAATTGGTGCCCACAAATCTAAAAGCAAAACACAGTTCAACTAAAAATGTTAAGCTTTTTACACGTATCATATGAATATTTTGTGATATGAATCTACAATTAAGCATAACCTTTCTACACGTGAATTAATGCAAATCATAGTAGAGTGAATCTCATAGAGTAAACATTGTTAGAACAAATCAGATTAATCTGTGAAATAAACTCAAAACCCGTGATCCTCTTGTACGTGTCGTAATATGAGAAGCCATGCAAAGGAACTTACATATAAAAACATTATTTTATTTTCTTGTAGAAAAATCTCTTCGTAGTAAGCAACGTACATAAAAATGATTGGATAATACAAGGTTGAGGAAGATCTGGATCTAGTAACCTACCGAGACAACTTTATGACCGTCGATACTTCTAAAATTTTAAAATAATCAAAATGTATTTGTTGATAATGTGGCGAAACCAGAGACATCACAAACGATGACTCATCAGGCTTTACTCTGTGGCCAAATAATTTGACCAATATAATAGCCCGACAGCTCAGAAAGTCACAGATTTGCCAGCAATAATCGGACCAATCAAATTTAACAATTCAATTATTGTTGAAGCTTTGTTGGTTATATAAATATGCATGTGTAGATCAAGTTGAATAAACCATAACGATCAAAGAAAGGAAAAAAAAAACTTTATCAAACACACACAAAAGGAGAGGAAAATATGACTATCAAGAATCAACTAAGATCCATCAGTTTACCTTCAAGATCGCATCCGAGCACGACAGGGATCGAGGAAGCTCTTAACAAGGTTAAAGAGATTAACACCACGACGGGTTCATCAGAATCAATCTTGATGGCATTGGCTGGTTTGGAGGAGCTTTATAATTGTACGGAGGAGTTTCTTAAAATGAGTTCGACGCAGCGTGTTATGTCGTCGGATGGATCAGAGTTTATGGAGGAGATGCTTGATGGGTCTTTAAGGCTAATGGATATATGCAACATCTCTAGAGACCTCATGGTGGAGACTCACGAACATGTTCGTGGTGTTCAGTCATGTCTCAGACGCAAGAAAGTAGTAACCGGAGGAGGAACTGATCAACTCGATGTCGCTGTCTTAGGCTACGTCAGATTTAGAAAGAGCATGAGAAAAGAAGCTAAGAAGCTTCTTGGTTCCTTGAAGAAATTCGATGGAGGGTCGACGACATGTTCATCGTCGGGGGTAAATGATGGTCAAGAAGATGAACATCTTGCGGCGGTTATAGATGCGATGAGACGAGTAGTTTCAGTTAGTGTCGTAGTGTTGAAGTCGTTCTTGGAGTTCTTGTCGGGACGACAAAGTAACATTAAGAGCAAGTTGGCTTTGGTACTAAGGAAAAAGAAGGATCATCATGAAGAGACGAAGAACGAGTTGGAGAGTTTGGATTCAGCGATATGCTGCTCTCGTGATGACCTACAAAATAAGCTTGAGGAGGTCGAGATTAGCATTGATGGATTTGAGAAGTATCTAGAAGGTTTATTTCGAAGGTTGATAAGAACACGAGCCTCGCTTCTCAACATAATCTCTCATTAAATTCTAAATTATGCATGTAAAGTTGTAACCTTCGTTCGTAGGCATTCGACTTTAGAGAATTTGCCCGCCGGCTACGTTAGTTACATAAGATTTTGTACACTAATCAAACAGATAAATATAGAAGATAATTAAACACATTTTGTAAAAGAGAAATTCCCTTAGATAGCCCCTTTTAGGTTGTTTGTCACAAAAATAACTTTTAAGGAAGAAAATGACCAAAATGTTTTTTTTAGAAGCTAAAAAATTCATTTATATGCATTTATACCCCTAGGGTTAACTAATTTGGACTTTAGGGTTTAGAGTAAAGGGGTGGGTTTGGGGTTAGGGTTTCAAATTTCAAAAAAAAAATTAAAAAAATCAAATTTTTTTTTTTTTTTAAAGTCTATTTTGGTCATTTTATTTTTTGAGGGCTATTTTTGTGACAAAAACTTAAAAAGGGCTATTTAAGAGAATTGCCCATTGTAAAAAATAGATACAATATTAATTGCAGTTATATATACAAGCCTTCCTGTGAAAATATGCTATGGAACGATGAAAAGAAAATTCAAATGACAAAACCAATTTCTTAATATTTAAATTTTAAATTAAAATTCGTTATTATATCATATTTTCCAAAACTATAAAATCTAAGGACTATATCAAATTTGTACTAAAAATCTACAACAATATATCATATATACCAGCCCGATTTAATATTAAAAATAAAGTACATAGTCTAAAATTTACAATCAAAATGTAGCAAAAAATAGTAATACAGGAAAAATTAGTTTCAACCTACAGAATTCATGATATTCTTATGTCAAAATGAAAATAAAATGATGATATTCTTAAGTAGTGGCTAAGTGGACTCAGACCATGCAATGAACATGGTCCACAAACAATACTAGCAAAATTATTTGATGTATATGATTTCAGTTCTCAATTTCCGGTTCATTTCGACTGAATAAACCAAGTTATATATGTCAATGTTCGGTTTATAATTGGATCCAACGGTCAACAGACGCAACCTTCAAATGAAAAGGCGGGAGAGACCGATAGAGAGATATAGACATTAGACACAGGAAGAGGTAACGGTCATAACCGTCATGTGATCAAAGAAACTATATAAACACCATTTCGGTCTTAGAAAAATTTATTACTCTCAACAAAGGCAAAATCATGAGTGATCCCGAGAAAACAAAAGTGAATACTGAGGAAAAAATTAATGAAAACACTGATGAAAGTGATTACCTCTGGAGCGATGAAGAAGAAGAAGAGCAGATACGCGAAATAGTTCTCGCCCTTCCCGCACTGAGTCTTCATCCTAACGTGGATGAAGCAACCCGCCAAAAAGCCGTCGCTGCGGCTGACTTGTTAATCGCTGCCGCTCAAGAAGCGGCGGTGGCAAAAGGCATCATGGAACAAGGGGTTGGTGGAAGTGGTGGAACAGCTAAGAAGAAGAAGGCTCGTCGTCCAAGGACGGTTAAGTTGGATGACTTGGCAGATGTGTCCGGTTCTAAAGACACTGAGGTTGCTGGAGATGAAGAGCCGGCAAAGAAGCTCAGGAAGAAAGGTTCTTCTAAGTTGACTAACCCACCTGGTGGTTTCCTAAGTGTAACATTTGTGGGAGAAGTTTTCTTTCTTGGAAAGCTGTGTTCGGGCATTTACGTGCGCATAGGGACCGTGGATATCACGGTTTCTTTCCTCCGCCTACATTTAATGCGGCAGTGGAAGTATCTGGTGGGGGTGTTGCTGCTGCTTCTTGCGGTGGTGGAGGGTTCGGTTTAGGCACTGGAGGTTTAGAAATCGATTTAAATGTTGACCCAATTGATGAGGAGATGGAGACTGGAACTGGATCTGCTCCAAAGTTTGATCTCAACAGGTCGCCACCACAAGATGATGAAGAAGAAGCGAAAGAGGACAAAGCCGAGTGAAGGCTCTGCGTGACCTAAAACATTTGAATTTTCTTGCTTTATTTAAGTTTCTGCATGTGTTTGCATGCTAACATTACTCTTCCTTGTCCACATTGTTTTCTTCGGTTTGTTTCTTTGAAATAACTACAATACTCGTATGAATTTTTTTTTGAGAACCACATTATTCGTATTGATGCTTCTTAAACTATCTTGTTTGCATTACCATAACATTAATTGCAGCACTGGAAAGGATTGTTCAATACAATACGTGAGACCAAATTCTTTACAGCATTTATAGTACGCATGCGGCTATGAGATAATATGTTTCAATTCAATAAAATTGAATTTCATTTATTTTTTATTTTCCCTCTTTGACATTAGATTCTATTTTTAACTCTAGATTTTTTATATCAAATGAACAAAATAATGTGAATGTTTGTCAAATATAGTTTATATATGGAAATAATTACAATGACAAATATGCAGAGGAAGAGCTAGAAAATTAAAAGGAAATAAAGTAGCAAATATATTATGTGACGTAAACATGTGAATAAATTATATTTATAAAAAAAAAAAAAAAAACTTAAAAATATTTTGAAATTTTTTTTTTTATAGTACGATGGATACATTTTTATATTACATTACAGTATATTATATACATATATTTAGAAGTTTTTTAAATAAATAATTTGGTTGGATAAGATCTTATGTATACCATACTTTGCAATCATAATATAAAATATAAACGTGATTTATGTTTATAAAATAAAACTTTTTAATTTTCCAGTGGAACTATTTACTTGTAAAGTTAACCAAAGTGACGCACACAAAGTCCATTTTCTTCGCCACTGAGAGATATATTCTAGCAACGTTAGGATTTTCATGATACTATATATGTCAACATTCTGAGCATATCTAAACAGTTAAAACCACATGTAATATATGGATAAATATTAAAATCTATAAGTGTGCATGCATATTGATATGTGATGAAAGTTTTGCATAAAAAATCTTTTTAATATTATCATTGATGAAAGCTGGCTCATACTCATTAAATTGTAAACACAACAAGCAACAGAAGGAATACCAGTGTTTCATATGTCCAGATTATACTACCATAAGAACGGCTGTTAATTTTATTGTTTTGCGCGAATGATTGGCACTAAATGTAAATGTTAAAAGCTCATTTCCACGATCAAATACATCAGTGGTATATACATATGTTCGCAACTAGCAAACATATAAACTCAAATCACATGCGCCTCCTACACGTGTTGAAATGCGAGACGTCATGCGTTAGGCAATCATATACTCCGTAGAAACATTAGCTATTTTTTCTGATTTCAATATTTAGGAAAACTGCATAGGGAGGAAGATCTGGATCTCGTTACTTACCGAGACGATTTAAAGAGCATTGTTTATTTGAATAACTCGAAAGGTCAATTGCTAATGTGGCGAAACCGGAAGCAACACAGAGGATGACTCATCAGGCTTCTTCTCTGTGGCTAAATAAGTTAGACCAATACTATCGCCCGACAGCTCAGAGAGTCATAGATTTGCCAGTAATAATCAGACCAATCAAATTAAAATTTTCAATTATTGTTGAAGTTTTTTTTGGGTGGTGACGTTACAAGACCCTATGCTATATATATAAGGGAAATGCATGTGTAGGGCATGTTGTATCAAGCAGATCTTACCAAAAGAAGAAAGAACAAAAAAAAAACTCAAAATACATTTCTTCTTAAAAAATAAATTCGAAAACAAAAACACAAAACTATGGCGAATATGATCATTACGAAACAATTAAGTTTACCTTCAAGATCGCATCCAAGCACGAGTGGAATCGAGGAAGCTATTAACAAGGTTAAAACGATAAACACCACAAAGAGTTCGTCCGAGTCGATCTTGACGGGGTTAGCTGGTTTGGAGGAGCTCTACGATTTGAAAGATGAGTTTCTAAAAATGTGTTCCACGCAACGTGTTATGTCGTCTGTTGGATCATATTTTATGGAGGAGATGCTCGATGGGTCTTTGAGACTAATGGATATATGCAGCGTCTCGAGGGACTTCGTGGTGGAGACTCTGGAGCATGTTCGTGATCTTCAATCATGTGTTAGAAGGAAGAAAGTAGCCGGAGGAGGAGGAGACCAACTTGAAGTTGCTGTCTCGGGCTATGTCAAATTTAGAAAGAGCATGAGGAAAGAAACTAAGAAGCTTCTTGGGTCCTTGAAGTCCATCGATGGAGGGTCAAGTGTAGAGAAACAGAGTATGAGCTGAATAATATTATTTTCCTTAACGTTTTACAGAGGATTACATAATGCTTTTATAAAGAGGAAAAGAACAATCTAGACTACACAGGCTGAGTCATTGTCACACAGCTGGAAAGTATTAATGTCCTTCCTCTAAGGACAAGAGAGCATCGAATTGGTTATTGAGCTGCAGAGTCCTTTCCGTATTCGTCGTATATGCAGCTGCTTTGCGTGGGAGAGAAGACCGTTGTAGACTTGAACTCATGGGCTTCATAGTCTTGTGGGCTTCGTCTTGAGTCTGTTGGGCTAGTCCAGCATATACACTAACATTCCCCCGCAAACTTGAGGTGGGAGGACTCCCAACACCAAGTTTGTTACGCAGGTCAGTGAACTGCTTTCGCGGAAGTGACTTGGTAAAGATGTCTGCGAGCTGAAGGGCAGCAGGAATGTGATGAGTTTCAATTAGACCAAGAGCCACCTGCTCTCTGATATAGTGGTAGTCAGTGTCGAAGTGCTTAGACCGGTTGTGAAGCGCAAGGTTGGCACTCAGATAAACAGCCGATAAGTTATCACAGAATAGTGTAGTAGAGTTCTGTTGAGGAATTCCAATGTCCCTGAGAAGGAACGATAACCAAGTTATTTCTTGAGCTGTCGTACCAAGTGCCCTGTATTCGGCTTCAGTGGAGGATCGAGACACAGTAGGTTGTCTCCTAGCTGACCAGGAAAGAAGATTAGGTCCGAGCAAAGTACAAAAACCAGTTGTTGAGCGTCGTGTCTCTCGGCAACCCGCCCAGTCACTGTCACAGTAAGCAGACAGCTCCAGACCATTCTTCTTGTTGATGTGAAGACCCAAGTTCTATGATCATGACGATGAACAACTTGTGGCGGTTATAGATGCGATGAGACAAGTGGTTTACGTTAGTGTCGTAGTGTTGAAGTCGTTCTTGGAGTTCTTGTCGGGACGACAAAGTAACATAAAGAGAAAGCTGGCTTCGGTACTAAAGAGGAAGAAGTGTAATCTTGAGGATGCCAAGAACGAGTTGGAGACATTGGATTCCTTATTTTGCGGAGATTTATGTTCTCGTGTTGATTTACAAGAGAAGCTTGAGGAGGTTGAGATGAGCATTGACGGGTTCGAGAAAAATTTAGAAGGGTTGTTTCGAAGGTTGATAAGAACACGAACCTCACTTCTCAACATAATCTCTCATTAGAAGAATTTAAAGTATGTAGACCTCGTGTGCATTCAACTTTAGAGAACTTGCCGGAGGAATGCATTATAGAAGCATATATATAAGATTTTTGTAAACTAATTAAACTGATACCTGTAGAGAGACATTTGCGAGAAAGAAACAATTTTGCAGTAATATACCTTTAACAAAAGTTCCATTCTCAACTTTGTTTCTAAACTTTAATAATATTAGTATTTTAGTATTTAATGAACTTAATTATTTGATTAAAATGTAAAACAAATTAAAACCACTTATATGCCAACATATGAAGGATTTTCAAAAGTATCTAAGAATTTGTGTTTTCTTCTAATTCTCTATAAAAAATAATTATGGATGAAATACCCATTTGGTAGAGAGATACCAATGAAAGTGCTAAGACTCATGAGATAAGATGAAAATGATATACTTGACAATGTTTAACGTTTGTGTAGAATATAGAAGTGTGATAAGGTCAAAATTTTATACAGTATATGGTAAAACAAGTAAATATAATATTGAACAAATATAAAATCTCCTAAATTAACGTATACCATTAAGGGATAAGTCAATTCAATTACACAAAATTTCCTTATAAACCTATAGAGTTAATATGGAAAACTACTTCCAAATATGGACAGCCCAATATTTGTATATTAGACTCAGAGTCCATATCCCATTACAACAAGCCCATTATATTATCAGTGAAACTAAATAAATGATTATGGCTTTGCTTAGGATGCTCTTAAGGTTAGAGATTAATGAGTAACGCGTGTCTAAGATACAACGGCTATATTTGACAATGTCAAAACAAAGGTGGTCCAGCTAATAGAGTAAGTCGGTGGGTTCTTGTGGGACCCAACCCAGAAGAGCGTTATTTTCATTGGACCATTACATACACACACTCACACCACTCTAAGCAGTCTCCTTCTTGTTCAGTCATCGTGCTTCTGTGTCAGAGAAGAAAACGGTGGTGTTTGGAAAATGACGGCGGCCGGAGTAGCCTCGGTTCAGACTAAGAAGCTCCTCAAGTTCAGCCTTTCTCTCTTCCGTCGCGGCTTTAACTCCTCCAAATGGTACTCATTTAGATCTTTCACATTCTTAGATTCTTAACATAAAAAGCAAGATCTGATGAATCTGTGTTTTTTTCCTTTGTGGGGGCATTGGTCGGGAAAAAATAGCAAAACGGCGGCGAAGATGGCTGTAGCTAGAATAAAGCTTCTTAGGAACAAGAGACAAGTTGTGGTGAAGCAAATGAGACGTGACATTGCCCTTCTTCTTCAGTCCGGTCAAGATGTCACCGCTAGAATCAGAGTACTTTCACTTATTCTTTGCTCTATCTCTTGTCTGAAAAAAGACCAAAGCCATTGACTTTAAAGTCAACGACACAATTCAGGTTGAGCATGTGATTAGGGAGCAGAACATCTTAGCGGCTAACGAAATCATTGAGCTTTTCTGCGAACTCATTGTTTCTCGTCTCACTATCATCACTAAGCAAAAGTATGTTCTTATTCATTTTTGTGTCTTTTTACCTTAAAAAAACACTCAATTTGGGTTCTCTTCTCTCATATGTGTGTGTTTGGCTTTCTTTTAGGGAATGTCCTGTGGATCTTAAAGAAGGCATTGCGAGTTTGATTTTTGCTGCGCCTAGATGCTCGGAGATACCTGAGCTTGGAGATCTGAAAGACATCTTTGAGAAAAAATATGGAAGAGATTTCGTTTCTGCTGCTACTGAGTTGCGTCCTACCTGTGGCGTGAACCGGATGGTAAGGGGGACATATACATCACATCCGATTAGTTAACAATTGACATGAAGGTCTCTGTTTAACGACCTTTTGACTTCCTATTATTTTTGCAGTTGATTGATAAGCTTTCGGTTAGGCATCCTGGTGGAGAATTCAAACTGAAAATCATGAAGGAGATTGCAAAGGAGTTTCAGGTTGATTGGGATACTACAGAGACTGAGCAAGAACTTCTCAAACCTCAAGAAGAAACCATTGTATTGCGTCTCTCTTAACCTCTCACTCTCTTCTTCTTTCTTAGAGTAATCAGAATCTTGAACTGCATGTAATGTTTCTTGTATGAGCAGGATGGGCCACGTGCTTTTGTTAGCGCATCAAGCTTACCAGTAAACCGTGCTTCTGACGATCCCATTGATCCTACCAAAGCAGTGCCGAGGTACATATTCTCTTTGTGTTTCAACAATACGGACTCAGAAAAATGCAAGTCTTTATGTTGTTGTTTCTCATTCAGATCGAGTAGTAGCATGAGCATCAACACGCATTATCATGACACCGAGTCAGCAGCTGAAGCAGCAGCTGAGTTAGCCAAGCAGGCGGTTGCAGCAGCACAAGTAGCTGCCTTATTAGCTAACAGAAGAGACAGCAACAACAAGGAGTTCTCTGCATCCTCCTCTTCTTTGGATCATTCATCAAGACAATCTGAAACAAGCTCCTACTACGCTAAACCTTCCGTGGAAAACAGAGGAATCTGCAGAAGACACAGCTGCAACAATCCAGGTATAAATGAAGAAGAACACGCCAAAATGGAAGCAGAAGCGAAGGAAACAATGAGAAGGAGGAGACACACACTTCCTCCTCCTGCGACTTCTGAGGTCAAGTTTGATGAGTCTGACTACTACGAGGAAGATACAGAGCCAGAAGAAGGACCCTTACAGAGTCGTGCTTCTTCTCTCCCGCCAGACAGAGCACCACCTCAGGCTCCTCAGTCCGCTGACTCTAGAAGAGACTCAAGCGGTCACTCTGTGCACCCAAAACTGCCTGATTATGATGAGTTGGCAGCTCGTTTTGACGCTATCAGACACAGTAAAGGGCCATTGATCTGAAGCTGGGAACTTCCTTTACTGCTATATATAAATATAAAGAAAATCACGTATGGGGATTTATGCAAGTATTGTGTTTTATTACATTGGTTGGTGATTGTGTATGAAGAAGAAAGAAGCATTACTTTTTGTTATACTAGATAACGCTGTTCGCCTTTGTTATGATTTTTGTACGAAATTAAACTAAAACAGACAGAAATCGAAAATAATATTTGATATTCTAGACATGATTCCATGATCAGAGAAAGTTTTTTTTTTTTTTTTTAATTCTGACAAAGTGTGAAACCAAAACACAAAAGATTAATATATTTTGAGTGTTATTTTTTCATAATCACCTAATAAAATAACTTGTGACACTGACATAGATTTTTGTTTTTGAAACTAATGTTACACTAACATATTATATTAACATATACACAAGATTTTCGACATCAACTCACAACCACCACCACTAAACAAAAGATCTACAAATTTCTCCAAAGAAACACTGAAAACTATTAAAAACAGAAAAGAACAGGTTTAAGAAAGAAAAAAAAACTAAAGATTCTCAACCCTTCCTTATCCAAACGCCAACAGCTTTCTTTTTTTTTTTCCGTAAAAAAACGCTCACTGGCTGCGAGAAGCACATCTATTGTAACCTTTTGATATTTTAGTCGTATATTATATGGTTTAAAAGATACGATCGGAGATCTTGTGGGTGTATTTTATACGCTAAGAGATACACCTCATCGAGAAACTGGAGACTGATGAATCTACGGCTGCTCCGGCGTAAATCCTAGCGTGATCGCTCTCTTGACCGTAATCCATCATCGGTCGGTACTCTAGATCATCGTCGTGATCGTACACAAACTCCGGCATATCTATCTCGTTCCTCCTCACGTGTTCCCATAAGTAGTCAACTCTGCTTATGTACCTTAGCTTCCCGTACAACCTACCGTAGCCAATCACAACACCAAACAACCAATCGTTAGGCAAAAAACAAAACAAAATCAATTTGAAGATCGAAAAATACGCGCGGCGGAGAGAACTCACCCGCCGGAGAAGAGAAATCGACCGCAAGTGGCGAGGAAGAGACGGGATTGAAGGCCTGGGTGGAGGAAGTAAACCTCCTGAAGATTGTCTCTGACGTTTACGGGAATCGCGTCGTAGATCGCTCGTAGAGCTGAGATTCCTGGGAAATTCTCGCTCCTCTGTACACCGGTGTGAACGTAAAGCACGGCGAATGGTTTTCTTCCTAATCGGGGAAAGATCTTGTCCTCTAGATACTTGTTCAACACATCCAGTGACAGAAACCGAGCTGATGCAAGAAAAAATCATTAGATTCTTATCAAAGAAAGCAAAATGAAATCAACATCGAAAAACGAAAACAGATCCAAACCTGGAAAGAATTTGCCGATGATTCGAAGGATCTTACGGCCGCGTTTGTCTCTGCCATGGATCTTGAAGATCTCAAGCTTCTCGATCAGCTGTTCTTGCTCAATCTCCGAAATCTGAGCGGTCATCTTGAAAATCTGTTGAAGTGCGGCGAGTGAAGGTGATGAACTGATGATTTTAAAGAGATTTTAAAGGGCGAAAACTAGAAAAGTGAATTTATTGGAGGGGTTAATGTGAGAAACGACGGGATTTTACGAATATTCTATAGCATCTTCCCTTTTAACGTGATCGGTCTCACCTCTTTCGTGGGTCCAACACTCATTACCTGTTTTGCCCTCTTTCGAGCTTTCAACTAATCTGACCCCTCCATTCTCTCTCCATCTAACGGCTACTGCTTTTTTCTTACTCTTTTCCCGCGCGAGGCGTTACTTTACGTTACGCCTCGTCACATCATTAGAGGTTTGGATAAGATTAGCTTTATTTTTGGCTCATCTGTTGTTGAACAAAAGGGACTAAGTCCAATTATTAGTTTTCTTATATAATAATATAAATATTTTCATGTTCATATCTATCCAATATAATCTGCACTACGGTGACTCTTAACCTCACTTCTACCATAGTACACCACTTCTACCATAGTACACCGATTCGCATACATGTGTATACGGATATTTACAGACACATCATTGTAGACAACATCCATATAAGTGTTACTCTGGCATATAAACCCCACTTGCATCTACCATAAAGACACTACTACTATATGACTGCAGATTCTCCGATTACCAGTAGAGCCTAACTAGTTTTGGAACCTAATAATCTTTATATCATAAAATAGTGGTGATTCTCTGTGATGGCTCATGGCTAAGAGAGAGAGATCTTGGAGTTATATAACCTCCTATGGCAATAATAATCACTTGCATTTGCACAAAGCATCCTATAACTATCGGGATCAAACAAAGGGCGTTCACCTACTACAAGTTTTACTGAAGTAGTTTGGCCTCATTTGCCTGATTAAGGCTGAATCCAGACATCTCCGCTAGTTCTTTGAGTTCTACTTCTCCGCTTAATACCTAAACAATAAAAGAGGTGAAATAGGAACTGACATATGATGAAAAATGTGTGCAAGGATTCAGAGGATTTACTCACCTGACCATTTATCATCCATGTAGGGAATCCTTCGATCCCAACATCTGAACATGCCTTGAATATCTTAGTTCCTTTCTTGTAGCCTTCGGGAAAACATTCCACGTAATTCAGTAGTTTTGCCGCTTCTCTTCCGAACATCTATAGATGAAGGGAACTTACATAATTACATGATAAATCCGTGAAACTGATTTCTTGCAAACCGATGAATGAATGAACTACCTACCTCTTTTTGCTCTAAGCAGTGAGAACACCAGAATGCTCCATACATTTTAGCTCCAATGGAGTTTAGATGTTTTGCTAAAGCAATAGCGTAGGGGCTCGATGATGTAGTGATTTCTGTTGAATAATATGGCAGCTCAATGTCACCTGAGCTGCAAGGAGTGAAAACCAATGAACATATATTGGGATTAAGAGACACCACTTGATTTGACTAATTGATCCTCCAGCAGCTATTTGTTCACTACTTGTCCGAAAGGATTAAATATGTCATCTGATTCCAAAAGCACCTAAATTACCTTGAAGGGATTGGTTGAGCAGTACTATATGAAGCAGTCAAGGAGGCAACTACTATGAATGCCAAACATATCTGCAATCCTGCAACTTGCTGTATCTCTTGCAACTTCACATCCTACCACATGCACGGAACACATAAACGTAATCCTAACTTAAGAACTCGTCTTGACAAATTACAAAAACGTAAGAGAAATGGATATAAAGGGATACCTTTAAGGCGAGGAAAAAGAGAGTAAACGATAGGAAAGCAGACACTAGACAATACAGGCACGATGATCCTGAGAGTTTTGTGCTAAGGATATACAGGAAGTACGCACTAGCAGATGCCATTGCAGTTGTGGTCGCAAATAACGCAAAACGCCCACTGCTCTTACTGACTCCAAAGGGTAAATTCCCTTCCCCAAGCCCTGCACTTAGTGCGGTTACTAAGCCATACATAGCAAACCCAATCACTGGCAGAGGAACACCTGAAAAAATGCAAAAGAACAGTCACTGAGTTCAGCTTTCAAACAACTGCAAATGTGGGACAATTCCAGTCAACAATATGGAGTGAAGCATGCTATTCAAATGACAAATCTCATAGCACAGATTCAAGATTGTCACATGCGAGTTATTCAATCAGGATCTAATCATGCCTATGAGATCTAATACCTACTTCAGGAGATCTACACAAACACAAATCTTGAACTAAGCTGCATACATGTTTCCAGGTTAGTCTAGACTCAGGATTACACATTAATCACACTAAAAGCGATGTATAGTACCAAAAACAACGGCATAATCGCTGTTCAAGACATCGCCACAAGTACCACCACCACCAACGGGGCAAAAGGCATCGGTGCCAGTGAGTTTCAGGTACGTTAAATACGCGGTGTCTAACATCCCGATACCGCCGAGTCCGGTGATGAACCAGTTGTACGTCGAACTGTTAATAGATACTTCACTCGATGAGGAAGAAGACAGTGACGACGGCGCAGAATCTACACCATCTTCCGGCTCATACGACGAGCATTTGATCGGGAATCTCTTGCCAGAGACCTAATTATAGAACATCTGACTTCAATTAAACCAATAATCACACTACCATCACAGTAGAGAATGAAAACGAGAATTACCTCGAAACGTCTCGGATAAAGAGTCGACGAAGAAGGAGGAAGCTCATGGAAGCCGAAACGTAACTGACAAGACGACACAGGGATAAACCTCGTCGTCATCAAACAATCGCTAATCCACCATCGTCAAAAAAGCTTCTGCCACTTCACTCACCTCTCTTCCATTTCAATATTGGGCCTAAGGCCCATCTAATATTAAAAATTGGGCCTATTAAGAAACGTACAGCACTATCTAATCCGAGTCAGCACGTTATCCGTAATTACGACTTCCGAGGTAACCGAGTTGGACTTATCATGATCCATCTCCGCATGGCTTTAACATGTCGGAACCGGATAGATCTTGTAAAAACTGGCTGACGTGTCAGTAGTTCCATATCCTTTGGCTTTGTGTCTGTATATATATATACATAACAACATGCACGAGAAGTATAACTCAAAAGTATCTACGAACACAAGAAGAAGAAAAAAAATGGAATCTACTTTAAACACAACCGCACGAATCGGAAGCTGGTCATCAGTCATATCTCCACGTCTACAAATGTGTGAATCTTTCAAGTGGAAGCTACCAACGGCAACAAGAAGAGTCGTCGTCACTGTTGCAGATCGTCAGAACTCAAACTTCCGATGGTTAGCTAACGTTTTGGAGGAATCTCTCTTAGCATTTTAGAGGAAATGACTTAAATAAAGTTATTTATATATTATTAAATTGTTTTTTTGAAGGAGGAAAGTGACAACAAGCAGAGCAAATGTTGCAGCGGAAGCAGCTAGAGTTCCGACATCAGTACCGGTGAGAGTTGCGCGTGAGTTAGCTCAAGCAGGATACAAATATCTAGACGTGAGGACACCAGATGAGTTCAGTATTGGGCATCCGTCTAGTGCTATTAACGTGCCTTACATGTACAGAGTCGGATCAGGTTCTTCTTCTTCAACCTACCTTTGGTTTCCTCTAAATAAAAAAGTAGAAATTAACAACCAAAGAATAAAAATAATGTTGCAGGAATGGTCAAGAACCCGAGTTTTCTAAGGCAGGTATCGTCTCACTTCAGGAAACACGACGAGATCATCATCGTAAGTTTATAAGTTTCGGCAAAATCTCTAGTAACAGTTATGAAATAACACCTTTGAGGCCGGCGTATATATTGTAGGGTTGTGAGAGTGGGGAAAGATCTCTCATGGCTTCAACTGAACTTCTCACTGCTGTAAGTATTATTCATTTATGTGATAGTATTTGTTAAAAGAGAGAAAGCGGTTTAATATGCCTCGTGTGTGTATCTACAGGGCTTCACCGGGGTCACTGACATTGCTGGAGGATACGTTGCCTGGACAGAGAATGAACTACCACTTGAAGAGTGAAAAACAAAAAACATGAACAAATCCGTTTGTAAATTGCAAATAAATAATTAGATGTTTTGCAACACAAAGTGCTTGTGTATGTAAATGGCACTACCAAATGATATAAGATTTTACTAGTTTCATTTGGAAGGCAGAGAGAAATCTCATAGCCGCTCAGTGATTCGTTTCTCAAAAGCACACTCTTAAGAAAACAAATACAGGGAAAAACATAACAAAGAAGTGAGACTCTAAGAATCAACATGAAGGCCTGACCATAAGAATCAACCTTCAAATTTCTATGCTAACTACACTACACTCTCTTAAAGAAGCTTACCACAAGTAAATATCCGAAAGATAAGGTATAAAGTTTAATGATGACAGAGAAATATGAAGGAATCATATGACCATTATCTATATCTTGGTTCACAAAATGTATTATCTGGAGTATTATTTTTGTAAAGGAAAAAAACAAAAAAAATGAAGGAATATTACACAGCTGTCAAAGGAAGTGTAACGACGTGGCAAAAATCAATCAAACTGTCAATGATTGGTCACTGATTTTTTCTCCTCCAGGTACTTTATTCTCTTCCACCAGTTCATGCTTGACGTTTTTGTGCGTCTATTACGACGCCGTTCTGGAAATCCATTGCCTAGTACTACCGATGAGCTTAAGAAATTTAACTGATGACCGTGAGATGCGGACAAGGTATGTCAATATTAATTAGACCATATGATAGGGATGATTACAATCAGGGGATGATACGTGTAAGTAAGTAAGAGATAAACCGTTGTCTCGTCGGGTACGCTAAAACCACCTGAGACGCGTTATTTTGGTAGGTTGATCGAATCCGGGAAAATGTTTAAACATCAAATTAATAACAATATACTATTGTTTTTTTGATATTCATGACATGATATAACATAATCACAATATCAACAGTATGCAAGAATAGTTAATATTAATATCTTAGTATACGAGACTTTGATATTATCTTTTTTTTTTTTTATCTATGGTATATACACACACAAAGACAATTATTCCACTATTAAGAATAAAGCTTCGTGTGGAGATATCTAGATCGTGTAAACTACACAAGCAAAGGGAACTAAATGGGTTTCTAGGAGGATACGTGAATATTTTTTAAGAGAGGTTAACGACGTTTAACGTCATCGCATCATCATTGCTCCACCACTCCTCTATTTATAGTCTTTTTATCATTTTATTTATTTTCCTCTCCACTCTTTTGGTCTCTCTTTCATTTTGCTTCCTCTTCTTTTTCCTTCATTTTTATTTTGCAAAGGAAAAATCGTCTCTACATAGAACCTAAAACAGAAGAAAGGAGAACATAAAAAGTGTGAAGAAAGCTAAGTAAAAAAAAAGAGAAGAAGAACAAACATGGGGCAATGTTCATCGACGACAAAGATGAGGAGAAAGAGGAAAAGGGGAGAAGAAGAAGGTTGCAGAGAATCATCATCAGTGGAAAAGAATAGAGGATGTTTAGCGATGGTGAAAGAGAGACGTTCTAGGTTTTACATCGCCAGGAGATGTATTCTTATGTTGCTTTGCTGGCACAAATACGCCTACTCTTGATTATCAGGTTTTCTGTTTTTATTATTACCAAGTAAAAAGATAAAAACACACGTATATATATTCGGTTTTGTTATTTTTTTTTTTGAGTTTAATAGTGTCAAGCTTTACTTTTGTATCTCTACCTTTTTGTTTCAAATAATCTCAAGATTATGATCACTCACATAGGAGATTTTGATTCACTCAAAAAACAAAAGTAAGCATAGAGAAAGATATTACATTGTAAGTTTCACTTCACTGTGTTCTGCAGCATACATAAAAGAAAAAACACATAGAACCATACTTGTCTTCAAACAGAATCTCTGTAATATATTAAAAAGACAGATCAATCACACAACCTAAACCAACAATGAAGTTTTTGGATTACATTGTTAAGAGAGCTACACAAGGTCATCTCGAGCCACCACGAGGTTAATTAATACCTTCTCTCGGACCTTCTCTCAGGGCTTCTTCTTCTTCCATAAGGAGAGTAAGATCGATCTCTTCTCGAACTTCTTCCACCACCACGAGGTGAAGACTCACGTCTTGGTGACCTCCTTCCACCACCACCACCACGAGGTGAATAGTCACGTCTTGGTGACCTACGGTGTCCATAATCATCACGATCATAGTGCCTCCCTCGACTGCTACGGCCATCTCGGTCTTTTTTCACAGCACAAAAAGAAGAGTAAGTATCATTTTCATTTGATAAGGGGATCAACAAGGAGGCTTCAAATGTTAAACTTACCATTGTCTCTGGAGCTTTTCAAGCCAAGATAGTGGCCTGGAGTGGGAGTTCTGGGACGCTTTCTACGGGACTGAAGATAACACAAAGTACATAAACCTCATGTAAACAAAACAAGATGCATCCTAGGCCTGAAGAAACACATGACTTGACTAATAGTTGTTGATAGTTGATAATGTCCTTTGATTAGTTGAGAGTTGAAGCAATATAGTTGATTAGTTGGATCAGATCATTTGGGTAAGGATGAGTATCATCTTTGATTGTTGTTGCCAACACTATAGCTTGATGCAATACTTTTTTTTTTGCTGAATGGTCAGAAAAACCTCCAAGTTAAACAAAATAACAACAACTTAAAATCAGTAAAAGCATGATAGAGTTTTTGTTTACCCTTTCGACAGTGATGTAACGGCCTTCAAGTACAGATTGGTTGAGATACTTGATGCAACGTTCAGCGTCTTTAAGGGTATCCATTGTAACAAAGGCGAAACCACGAGACTCGCGTGTGCGCGGCTCCATTACAAGAAAGCAAGACGCTACCTGTGGCAATCAAATTAGTTTAAACACATGAGGAAGGAGAAACAGGGGAGGTTTAGATATGTTCATTATACCTTTCCTTCCTTGGAGAAATGAGCTTCAAGATCCTTGTCGGTAACTCTTGTGGATAGGCCAGTCACATAGAGAGTGGTACCAGGGTTTTCAACAACTTCAGACCTATCAACCAAAATTCATTTAAATAATGAAAATGCATTAGAAACCACCAATGATAATGCAGAAGACAGATGGAGAAAGAAGGCTAATAGAGCTAACCTTCCACGGCTTCTTGATGGAGATATATGCCTTGGCAAAGATCTTGACCTAGACCTAGATCTAGACCTAGCCCTCGGCATGGATCTAGATCTGGATCTGGAAAGGGACCGTTGTTGTTTTCGTGGTGAAGGAGATCGTGAATCTCTGTTTCAGAAACCAAGCAAAAGGATTCTCAGTAAAGACTTGTCATGTTGAAACACTAAACGTCTAGTTCTAAGCTAGAAGGAGGTATCAACAACATATGATTCATTCAAGTACAGAGAAAAAAAAAAGGAAATAAGATCTTCAACAGGTCAATCAATATTCGGACATCTACTAGTCAGATTCAAATCCTTACACAAGTGTTGTAATGCAATTCAACATTGTTAGAAAGACAAATGTTTCTGTAGTTTGAAACTTTGAATCTAACCTTTCTTTTAGAGGAGACTCTGCCTGCAAAACCAAACAAAGTACCTCAAGTTATCAGAAAATTATCAAACGAAGATGAAGAAATATAAAACGATTGATAGATTGGATACTACAAGCTTACCATTGCGAAAGAAACGAGTAGAGACTACTCTCAGGTTGCGATCCAGATTCCAGGCCGGAGAGTGTTAGGGTTTTTTTCTTTTTACTGTAAAGCTAATCAGTTTCTCTCCTTCGTCTACAGATGAATTAAACAAATTTTATCACGCGAGTTTTTACTGCATGTGGCAAGTCTCACGTTTCTTACGGTGCATTCCATCACCAATCCGGGGTTTTTTTTCTGGTCTGGCGCAATTTTCTCTCGCTCGTTCGGTTTAACTATAGTTTCTTTTAAGTTTGAATACCGAGGATTCTAACAAAAGTATAATGCGGTCATCTGTTCTATTGAATCTTTTGGTTTTGTTTCGGTTTAACAGAACCGAAATCTGAAATTATATTACAGTTTCTTTATTAATTGAGAAAAAATAAGATACACAGAGCATCCTTACGTAACTGAAGAGATTTTTGCCTCCATAGTCCACGCTCACTCTACTTTTTTTGCACCCCAAAACAGTTACAGTTCGACGACAAATCACAAAAGAATAAACAAAACAACACGGTTAAAATGTACACACACAAATCACACAACACTCTTTCTCACCTTCTTTTTTCTTCAAGATCGAGAGAGGAACATATAACAACATTACGTAGTTAGGGTATCAGGGAGAGCCATTGAATGAGCTCCAATGATCTTACCACCAACATCTGGGAAGCTTTCGTATTCTGGAAGTGAGCTCACTTTACCATCACTGTCTACTTGTAGAGGATATTTAATCAAGTGACCTTGCAGCTCCGAGAATTCCGAATTTATGAATTTTTTCCAGTTTCCTTCAGCGATTTCGTTCACGTTCTTCACGCATTCTAGATCAGAAGGCTCCACGAAATCATCTCCTGTTTTGCCTAGATGCTCTGCCCATAGTGACATTCTGTATCCATAAACCTGTGGATAGAGAGATATCAACACACCTCTCAGTTGATGTGTTATTATTCTTCCAGGCAGATTCAAAATTTCTCTACTTCTTTTTTTCACAACCAGTAGAAACACAATTTCTCTAGCATAAGACCTAACTTTTCATTTCTTTACTGTTTTAGTTTAGGATTCAGGATTTGAAACTTCCCCCATGTGGATATGATAATGATGATGATGATAGGAAGAAGGCAAACCTGGCCACGTGGGTGTCTTCCCTTGTTAGTCCATGTATGATGGGGTTGATATGCACCCATTGCTATTTCTGTATCTTTCGTGCCGGCCATTGATCTTTGGTTGATATTAGCAGATCCCATGAGTACATACTCATCATCTACTATCATCCCCTTCGCGTGCACGTAGATCATAAAACGCCGGAACTTATACGAATCCGATACCTGAAAACGCAGTCAAAAAGATCGTAAGTAATTTGTTTCCACTGATTACTACTGGAAAGTGTATATACGATTCCTCTTCTCTATGAATGAAGCAGTTATCGGTGATGAATATTATACCGCACTGCCATTTGTGGCTGGCATATTCTCTGGAAGTTGCTCTCGTTTACCAAGGCAATAAAAGTTAAGGTAATCGAGAGGATGAGCATCTGACTGCACCGATTTCAATTCTCGCGCTATAACATCATACATCATCTGCATAGTTTGGCTCTGGAAACGAAGACAGTTTTAGCAGAAATGTTAGTTTTTCTTAAAAAGAATCTATATTAGTATCTGTACAAACCTTACACTCAGATAAATGTTTTACCTGCCAATATAGAATTTCTTGCACCGGTCCAGACTTTGGGTCGCCTTCAGGCCACAATGGTATGACGACATATACG
Source organism: Sinapis alba (assembly GCA_012274485.2). NCBI lineage: Eukaryota > Viridiplantae > Streptophyta > Magnoliopsida > Brassicales > Brassicaceae > Sinapis > Sinapis alba. The sequence goes on from MU105760.1 coordinate 119,435, forward strand.
GAAAATCTTTCTTTAGCTCTGATTTTACTAACAATCTTTAATGCCAACTCCATAGGGATAAGATTGTCAGCTCCTGATTCAAGAAATACAGAAAATCAGAAAATTTAAAGCCGAAAAGGTTCCTTCTTAGTCTACACTATAGCTTATGCAATGTGAGCATTTTCGTTCCTAGTCTGAGCATTGTCCTCAAAGATCAAAGACGTACCTGCATCTTTATAATTAGGCCAAGCATAAGAAGAACCAAGGAAATACTGATTCTCGATATATATGAAATGCTGAGCAGATCTGATTGTCTGGATGTATGCAGTCTGGATGCTTTTATCTACTACAAGACGCTTGGCACATTCCAGATTCTGCAGTCAATTAAGCAATTTTCAAAACTTAGTACACAATGTGGCGACAATAACTAGTGTATTGTCAAGGAACATTAGTAATAATAATAGCAACTAAGTTGAGCTACTAACTTGTGCCTCAGCCTCATCTTCATATTTTGGAAATCCTTTCACGGATCCTGAGTCGATAGAACGGAATACCTGGAAGTCAAAGAAACCGCATGGTTGAATCAAATTGTCATTACATGAGAAGAGTATTGTTTGGAAGACATTTGTAAATTACCTGCGCATGCCAATTCTCAGGATCATCTTCTTTGGAGACATAAACAACTGGATCGTCCTCAGGAACAATTGAGGTACCATCCTTCAGATACTTAAACACTGGACTTAGAATCCATGATATACGTCCTATCCGGATCAAAGCATCATCTTGCCAGTGAGTTTTTCCCTTTAAACGTAAGCTAAACTCCTTCCACCGTGTCGCTTTTCTCCACCGCTGCTCAAAGTTTATGAGAACATCATATGCCGCAGGGCCATCTAGTCTACAGTGCAAATCGTGCCACGGTTGCCTTGGAGCCTTGGTAGCAGCCTGAAGAAATAAAAGTAGAAAAAAGAATCCAAATTCAGGAATAAGTACGGTATTCTAAGCTTAAAAACAAACAACCAGCGAGTAATCATATATACTCACTGGAAATGTAGGATTGTGAAAATCATCCTTGAATACAGTGTCAAGATCGTGTAATATCCTGTGGTCAGGTGTGTCGTAGCGGCCGTCACAAAGATCAATACCTCCAATAAAAGCTGTCACCTTGCGATTATTACCAACAGCCTGAGTATCTACAAGAACACACTTCTGATGGTGCGTGAAGAGAGTGCCAACAACCTGAGAGAGATTAAAGCAAAGATAATAGCTATGCCACAACATGTTGAATCGATAGCCAACACTTATTAGAGTCAATGCATTACACATTCACTAATTCCATTTTTGCAATTAGCAACACTAAACTATCATGAACATAGCTTTTGAAGAGCTAGAACTTGCCTGTTGTTTGAACAAACCAAGCTTACTACTGGCATAGCGTGGTGACAATACACATATCACAGAAGAATGTTTGAAAAACTTCCTAGTTTCTTCATCATGCGTCCCCATAACTCCAGGCTGCACATAAAAAATGCAATACAACATCTTAACACAAATCATATTAGCCTAACATTGCTTGTAAAAAACACCTCACCGTGCTAATCCCGAACTTATCATGAGAAGTCTTATCGTCCCATACAAGCAGCAAAACTCGAACACCTTCTTCAGATTTGTATTTCAGCAACTCCCCAAGCGTCAAATCACCACCTCTTGGCAACTTCCTCGTAGGTTCCCTAACCAGCTTCACCTTGTGGAAGACAGACCATCCAACAATGTAAATCATATGGTGAGCCTCGGAAACAGCATAACATATATCTTCCCAGCACTTCCCGTGCTTATAAACCTTTCCGTTATCCAATCCAATCTCCGGCAACGTTCCGTCCATCACGTGAGCGTCTTGGTAAAGCCTCACCTTACTCCCCTTCCTCACGGGGAAATAAGTCCGTTTAACGCCTTTACGATCCGGATCTCCGGCGATTCCGCTCCGGTAAGTCTCGATCTGATGGAACGGAGTGAATTTCATGTCGATGTAGAGAGCGGTTTCCTTCTTCGGCGGTTTCCCCGACGCGCCGAGGACGGGGAACCAGCCGGAGATGCGTTCGCCCGACGCGATCTGCTGAACCGGAATCTTCGCGGAGCCGATGATCTGTGCACCGAAGACGTCGTCGTCCTTGACCTGGAACTCGAGGTGAGACATCGGATGCGCGACGGAGATGTTGAAATGCTCGTCCCAGAGAGGATCCTGAGAGTTTTTCAAAACGCGCGTACGAGCAAGAGTCGCTTGCGGGACGACGACGGTGACGTAAGGATCGCTTGTGATGACCTTACGGTGTCCGCGGATGTTTCTGTCGCCACCGTCTCTGTCTCTGGGATCTTCGTCGTCTATAGGTTTGGCACAAGAGTTGCAAGCGGTGAAGCAACGGCGCATGCGATCGGAGAACAAGTCCATGTTAGGCAACCTCCTCGCCTGGACGATTTTTAGATCGAGGTCGCCGTGTAGAAGCATCACGTCGTCGGATACTTTCTCCGCCATGGCTAACAAAAACCGAGAGCCCTAACGAACAGGGCTCGGTTTGTTGTTGCTGCTGCGGAAACAGAGAGATGAATTTGAAATTCTTTTTTCTTTCTTTTTTTTGATTTATTATTAAAAATAATAGTATTTGTTATTTTTAGGTGATAATGATTTGAGGAAGAAGGAAAGGGATGGAGAGGAAGAAGAAGAAGGGACACGTGGAGGCACGACGTGAAGGGAGTTGTTTGATTCCGTGTAGATCTGAGAGAGAGTTGTTGCACACGTTCTGCATTTCGCTGCTTTTAATTGGGTAAGAGAGGGCTTAACACTTTGCTTAATTAGTTTTTAATTAGTTCAGAAGATCCATTGATGACGACTTTGGTTTTAGAATGTTGTGCCAAGATCTTTCTACATTCCTCTTAAGTGTAATTTAATTATGGAAAAGGGTGAGTCAAACACAACAGCAATGCAATTATCTAAGATGTGTCCACCATATCCATATAAACTATTCTTCAAAGTTTTATAATCATTATTAACTACAAGTCTACAATAACTCTAAAAGATTAGGTTAGTGGTTGATCCAATTAAAAAACAACCTCAATAGTAATGGCGAATGTAACAAGAAATTAAAACAAATGTAGAATCTGCGGATAAAGTTTTTGATATTGTGGAATTCTTTTTTTTTTATAATTCACATTGGAAAATCAAGTTGTTTTAGCACATGCAAATCAAATACTCTTGTCGGAACAAAGTATTGTCCGATTCAAATCATCTCCACGAAGCAACAGTAACATAAAAGAATCCTTTCATGGAGTGTGTATTATTCCAAACGAACCGTTGCACATGTTTTACTTTCTGAAATCGAACAAGTAAGCAGTACTCAAAATCCAGACGAGGAGCCAAAAGTTTTATGATATATTGTTTTCTTTTTGAGGCGATGTAAGATAGCTTTAGGGGTAGGTTTAGAACAAAATTACAAATCATGAAAAAGATATCCACTGTGGAGATGCTTTTGAAACGCTTTCTTCCTTTTTCTCAAATCTCAACATGCCCTACTGCTTCTGGTTAATACGAAATAACATGTGGCTCGGATTGTGCGCTAATACGAGTTTTAAAATCCAATTGTTCCAAAAGGTTTAGACGTTACGTTACATAAAACTTAAAATGTCTCTCCTCTCCATTTTTATCGCCTTCATGTGGTGTATACTGACCGGTGGATGACGGTTAATAGCCAGGAAGTGTTGGTGAGTAGCCTGCGCTTGGGCTGTAGTTAAGGCTTGCTCCTGAGCTGTATGAGCTGAGACACATTCAACAACAACAACAACAACAAACCGGTTACACTTCTTTACCCAATCCAAATGCCGAAAGACAATGCATTGAAGGTGAGCATTTTCAAATAAGATCAATGCATACAACAGATTAACGTGTATTAAATTCGAACCTGCTGGAACAGTGTGTTGGACTTGAAGGTGAATACGTTGGAGATGTGGGCGAGAACGATGGTGATGTAGGGCTGCAGAGGAAAATTTGATCAAGAGTTAACAAATTGAGAAACGACAAAACATTAGAAAAGGTTTACTTACATAAGTCGATACACTAAAGAGTGGTTTACTACTACTCACCTGTAGTTTGGAGATGTAGGACTGTAGGGGCTAGCTGGTGATAGTCTTGCATTGCTAGGAGAATAAGCCAAAGATGGGCTGTATTTAGCAGACTGAGGGTTGTAGCTTGGAGACTTAGGCCCGTAACTAGGTGATGTTGGACTGTAGCCATGAGATGTAGGGCGGCTATATGCGGGTGAAGTGGGACTGTATGAAGGTGAAGTGAGACTGTAGGAGGGAGAAGTAGGGCTGTAAAATGGAGAGGTTGGGCTGTATGCAGGGGAAGTAGGGCTGTAAGCAGGCGAAGTCCGACTGTATCTCGGGGATGTCTGAATATAGCTAGGGGAAGTGGGAGAATAGGAAGGACTTGTTGGAGAATAAGCAGGACTTCTTGAGCTATTGCCAGGAGAACTGGAACTGTAGTAAGGCGAAGTGGGACTGTATGTGGGCGAAGTGGGACTGTAGTAGGGTGAAGTGGGACTGTATGTGGGCGAAGTGGGACTATAGTAGGGTGAAGTGGGACTGTAGGTGGGCCTGTAGATGGGGGAAGTGGGACTGTAGTAGGGAGAAGCCGGGCTGTAACCGGGAGAAGTAGGACTGCATCCTGGTGATGCTGGGCTGTAACCTGGAGATGAAGAAGATGAAAAGGCCATTCCATTAACATATGGAGAGAACTGTGCATCTGACGTTGGCGACAATCGTGCATTTGGACTCAAGAGGTAGTTTGGTGTCATCATCATGCTTTCATGATAAGGAGTGCTTGAAATTGGTGAACGAGCAGGAGTTATTCCAAACTCCAAGCCATCCATATAGCTAGGGAGCTGAAGTTCAATTGCATTCTTCAGCATCTCATCATTCATATACAGTTCACAATCTCCTGTTCCAATTGGTGCAAGCTGGCCGAGCATTATATTCTCTGTCACACCACGCAAGCAATCTGTCTCAGCATAAGCTGCAGCATCCAGCAGAATATCAACTGTTTCTTCAAACGAACATCTCATCAAAGGACCAGTGTCATTCCTGTTGATTCCATGTCGAGTGATCGCCATTAGATGACCACGATAGGTCATTGTATCACACAAGATGGCAAGATGACGGTAGTTCACATAAGAGCCATCAAAAGATATCACAACTCGAAGCTCATCCAACAAAGCACGACGAACTGCCTCAATACCAAGAACTTCAATAATTTCAATCAAGTGATTGCTTGTTGTCCTCTTTGCATCCACATCTTCGTGGCACATTACAGCTAACAGATTAACACCTTCTGTATCTAACATCCATGTCTTGAATCCTTCCTCCTCATCAAACTTGCTTTTCCTAACCTGTTTAATGAAAACCTTGTTCATCACTCTTCAATAGTGTTTTAGATAAATAAAAATATTTATAAAACTAATGCATTTTGTAATAAATATTAAACTAAAAACATCAATAAATTGCATTGAAAATAGAAAAAGACACTTTTTATGAAACAAAAATAAACCTCAAAATGACGCAAAGAGGGAGTATTAGATTTCTCAAAAGAACAATTAAGCTCTATGCCTCTACACATCATAATTGGTTTTCAAAACTAAAAGTATTTTGCTGAACTTAATCCATATTCTTAACACTACAATAAGTAGGGTTAATTAAAATACTTTTTAGAACAAAAGGGTTAATATACTTTTTGGGATAAATACAATAAGCAGGTTAATTAAGAAGATATATATGTTAATTAACGTCGTAATAACGAGGCTTAATCTTATCAGTAGCAATTAACAAGTTTAATCAATACATCATTTTACTCAGCTACTAGTTTAACTTTAACCACAAGTGTCCCAAAACTATAAATGAAGGAAAGAATCTCTATGCTAGAAAAAAGAACTTGATAACCAACACGTGAAAGACGAAAACAAAACAAATTCATTTACCTTCCATATTCAAATGCATGTTTTCAGTGTAACGTCTTCTCTTTCGGTTTTATTAGATTCTCTACGGTTTCTTGAAAACTTCATAGATAAAACAAACAATCCAATCAAGAATGGCGAAGAAACTGAAGCACCTCCGTCCTCAGCCGCGTAAATCTTCATTGACGACGCAGGCTTTCACAGTTCTTATACTTGTACCCTTCTCCATCCTCATTCTTCTTGGTCTCGGTATCGTTTCACTGCCCAGCACCAGCATGATCTCTTCAAGGCCAACAGATTTGACAACTGTTGAACGGACCAGCGAGGAGAGGTTAGAGTAGAGACAAAGGTGTTTTGAGTTTTTGTTTGCTCCTGTGGAAGTGATTGAGTAGTGATAGCTTTGGTTTTGATAAGCAGGGAGAGTACTTATGGAGACGAAGAAAGTAATGGTGAGCGTTGGCTTGAAGTTATATCGTGGGAGCCTAGAGCTTTCCTTTACCACAATTTCTTGGTAACTTTGTTACTTCTCTATGATAAACTTTAGACTTGTTATATGCTTAGTATTCATGTAGTTAAGATATTTCTTGCAACAAAAGGTATTACTATCCGTTTTTTTAACCTTAAGCTCTGTTTTTTTCTTAAAATTTTGTAAGACGAATGAAGAATGTGAGCACTTGATTAGCCTTGCAAAACCTAATATGGAGAAGTCAAAGGTGGCTGATATCAAAACTGGAAGGAGCAAAGACAGCAGGTTCTGTACTCTGTCATGTCTTTTTCCTCCTTCAAGTTTCATTTGAAAATGTCTTGCAAAGTTCTAACGTTGCAAAATAATGTGAAGAGTACGAACAAGTTCAGGAGCTTTCCTTAAAACTGGGGATGACAAAATAGTGAAAGAGATTGAGAATAAGATTTCAGATTTCACATTCATTCCTGTAGGTATGTATTGGCTTTGCTTCTTACTTGTCCAAAACATGATAACGGTTTAGATTTTTTGGACCTGACTAAAAGAAGTTGCTAATCAGACCGATCATGGGATTTTAGAAACTGTAAGAAATTTAGTAAATGTTCCAATAAAAAAATGAAATAAATATTGGAAGTGTTTGTTTATGTAATTTTTTCAAAAAAAAAAAATTAAGAGCTATAGACTAATGTTTCACTTGTCTATATGCTCAAGACCGGCCCTGTTGCTAGTCTACATTTTCGTGTGGGGCTAATGTGTAATGTCACTGCAGAAAATGGAGAGAGTCTACAAGTTCTACATTATGAAGTTGGGCAAAAGTATGAGCCTCACCATGACTACTTCACAGACGAGTTCAACGTCAAAAGTGGAGGGCAACGAGTTGCTACTGTCCTTATGTACCTGTATGTGAACTAAACCATATTCCTTCACAATATTTTTCACTATCTATGCCTTAGTTAATCTTCTTCCTTTGATTCAATTACCTTTAGGTCAGACGTTGATGAAGGAGGCGAAACAGTTTTCCCTTTAGCCAAAGGAAATATTAGTGATGTCCCATGGTGGAACGAGCTCTCACAATGTGGTAAAGAAGGACTCTCTGTTCTGCCAAAGAAGAGAGACGCTTTGCTATTCTGGAGCATGAGGCCTGATGGGTCTCTAGACCCTTCGAGTTTGCATGGTTAGAGAGAGATATAGCTTGCCTTTCTATGAAACTTAAATCAGTAGAGATCTAAAATCAAATCTTCTTTGATTGATTCAGGTGGCTGTCCAGTGATTAAGGGAAACAAGTGGTCATCAACTAAATGGCTTCACGTTCACGAGTACAAGAATTGAGTAAAAAAGAAGAAGAGGTAAGCTCTTAACCTCACTTTAGTGATGAATCCTGTGCATTGTCTCGGATTGTTTTAATGTTTTATTTTGTCTTTTGCAGGTTTCCATGATCTCATCATCAAGTATTAGTATGTGTATCATTGTAACTCTCATCCTGATACTTCTCTCAAAAGCTCTCAAAAACGCTGCACCAGCAAAATCACATTATGGCCTTTAATTAAGTAAAACTCACTTATGTAATTGATGTTGTTACCTTATGAACTATTTTATTTCTTAACTCGATTTTAAGTATAAAAGCCTGTTTTATCGATCAATTTTAATTACTATACAAAGAGGAGAAATTCCCTTAGATAGCCTCTTTTAGTTTGTTTGTCACAAAAATAACTTTTAAAAAAGAAAATGACCAAAATGTTTTTTTTAGAAGCTAAAAAATTCATTTATATGCATTTATACCCCTAGGGTTAACTAATTTGGACTTTAGGGTTTAGAGTAAAGGGGTGGGTTTGAGGTTAGGATTTCAAATTTCAAAAAAAAATAAAAAAAAAATCAAATTTTCAAAAAAAAAAAAATCTATTTTGGTCATTTTATTTTTTGAGGGCTATTTTTGTGACAAAAACTTAAAAAGAACTATTTAAGAAAATTGCCTTACAAAGAGATATACACAGTTGCGTAGCTATCCTCTCTTTTTGTTATTATTCACTCACAAAATTAACTTTTTTAAAAAAGAATCAAACCCCTAGCTAATTAATAGCCTTAATTGTTATTATATATAGATAGATAGCACTTAACGTTTGGAGTTCATATTTTGATTCGATTCTCTTGCGAATTCACCATGTCTACGTCAACTTCACCGTCTATCACACTGTATCTGACGCAGAGGTTGCAGAAGCTAAAGATATATGGAGTTTCTGATCTCATGCAGCACATCAACACGGTCAACCAAACGATGGGTGATTCTGTGAACGTGAAAATTGATGACATTAATAATTTATCAATCGAGTTGTGTTCTCTGCCCCCTTTGTTGACAGCAGTTACGTGTAACATAGAGAAGCTTCATGCTTCCTTGCGTTTTCCTCATGAACGTTGTTGGCCCGAAGTTATCTCGTGGAAACCTAGAGCTTTCCTTTACCACAACTTCTTGGTAATTCCTTTTTTTTTTTAATTCTTTTGGGATAAAAATTTTGATTATAGATACTTTATTTGGTAGATGAGACTTTTCTAACTACATGCTAGTTCATATAGCTTGTCAGACAAGTAAAAGAAACTAGAACTTGATTAGGGTTTGTGCTTTAGATCTTCTTACTTACAACTCTCCAGAAAAAAAGAAAAAAAAAAAACACTGTGAAACACATAGGAAAACACATGTTTGTCTCAAGAGAGGGGATTGTATGTTTCTCTCATGAGACAAACATGTAATAACGTAATCCTTGGCTTCATCTTTTTGAATGATTTATATGCAATTGAAAGGTTTAAGGTTTGATTTTATGCTCGGTTTTCTATAATTTTTTTTATGTAAGAAAAATGAAGAATGTGAACACTTGATTAGCCTCGCAAAACCTAAGATGATGAGGTCAATGGTGCGTAATGCGAGAACCGGAGTGCGAGGAGAAAGCAGGTTCTGTACTCAAATCCTTTTTGTTTTGTTTTGTTTCTCCCCTTGTCAAGATTTTAATTTAGAAAGATTTGAGATTAGAGCAGCATTATCCTGGGTATTTAGAGGGTTTTTAGAGGGCTTTTAGAGGGGGCACCACAAAAATGGGGACCAAGGAATAAGGTCACCAAATAAGCCAAATAAGAAGTGTTTGTGGGTGGATTTTTGTACTGTTTGCGGGCTCCACTGATACGTGGCGACCCGCAATTGATTTTTTTTTTAATCAAACAAAATAGGAAAAAAATTTATTTTAAAAACCTCATTTTGGGGACCCCAATAATGTTGCTCTTAATTTGGAAGTCCAATTAATGAGCAGCGGGAGGACAGAGCACGGGATGCTATATTATAAGAGGACATGACAAGATCGTGGAAGAGATTGAGAATAGGATTTCAGAATTCACCTTCCTTCCTGTAGGTATGTCATGTGATTGATCTTTCTAAGGATATATATTATCGTTACTGTTAACACTGTCTTGGTAATAGTTTAAGTTGTGATTGTAAATGCAGAAAATGAAGAAGGTCTTGAAGTGATCCATTATGAAGTTGGGCAAAAATTTGACCGTCACTTTGATGGAATGGGAAGACTTGCTACTTTCCTTATGTACATGTATGATATAAACCATCCAAGCCCTTCAATAATAATCTTTCTTTCTTTCTCATGATCATCAGCCACGAGAAAGAGCTATTATATATATGTAATGAGTAAGTTAATCTTTCTTTTTCCTTAATTATGATAATTAGGTCGGATGTTGAAGAAGGAGGCGAAACAGTCTTCCCTATGTCCAGTGGAGGACTATCTGTTTCACCAAAGAAGGGAGACGCTGTACTCTTCTGGAACAAGAGGACTGATGGGTCTCAAGACCCTTCCAGTTTGCATTGTGAGAGAGACCAAACACATTTGCCTTTTCTTAAATCATAGTATTATTATTAGCCTTTTTGTCTTAGTTTGATGAGATGTGTAAGCTTTTGGTTGATTGATTCAGGTGGTCGTCCAGTAATCAAAGGAAACAAGTGGGCGTCAACTAAATGGTTTCACGCTCAGGAGTTAAAAGGCTCCTACAATAATCCACAACAATAAAAAATAGCTTTTTTTTTTTGAGGTAAGCTCTTGACTTCACTTTTTTCTGTGATGAATCCTTTGGAATGTATTAATATTTCTATCTTCATTTGCAGGTTTCTATAAAACCTCTTTCTCATTGGAGGAAATCTCTTTCTCAGTTGAAAAGAGAAAAATAAATCAATTATTTTGTGCTTTTACATAAAAAATATATATACTTTTTTCCCTGTTTTTTCACTATGAAAACACAATTTATAATTCTATCAATGCGTCTTAGTTCTTACTTATCATTTTGGGGGTCGTTAAACAAAAGAGGTGTCATATTTATTTAAAAACGCCTTTGACAATGACAATGGTTTCACTTGATGACTAGGAAGCAAAACAAACAGAAAGCAAAGTTTTAAATTAACACAACTCTCATCCTCCTCCATGATAAACATTATTGCAACAAATCTTTAAGGCTACAGAAAGCTCTCTGGGTGGGGCTTACCCAGTTTTCTTATTGTTTGATCAGGTTCCTGATCACGTATTGCAATATCCCTCCGTGATTGAAATAAGCCAATTCCACCTGCCATTACAAATTCATCTTTAATACTTAGTATCACACTCTCCTTTAAAGCTAGAAAGTAGCCAAATAGATCATTGTATTTCACCTCTGTGTCGAATCGGAGTGTACATGTGAAGGATTTGCCATTGTTTGTGACTACCGTTACATCTTGTCCTGGTTTGATCTCACTAACATTGTTTGGGAGCCCAATGGTGTAAAGCTCCTCGCCCGTTAGGCCTAGAGTCTCAGCATCCTCTCCTGCCTTGAAGCACAAAGGTATGATTCCCATTCCCACCAGATTGCTTCGGTGAATTCTCTCAAAGCTCTTTGAGATCACAGCTTTCACCCCCTGTCGTCATATATTCAAGAAAAAAACGCATAAAATGTTTTAAAAAATTGTTTGTTGTTAATGAAATAACCGAAGCATATAAATAAGCAAGATGTGTACCAAAAGCATTGGACCCTTAGCAGCCCAATCACGAGAACTTCCACTTCCATACTCAGCACCAGCCAATATTATTGTGTCACGTCCCTCGTTCCTGTATTTCTGGTACAGCACAAAAGGTGCTTCGGTGAATAAATAAGACCAGTAATTGCGATCATAGAGCTAGGAAGTCAGGGAGTTTACCATGGCAGCATCAAAGACAGAAAGCTTCTCTCCACTGGGAATGTGAACTGTCTTGGGACCAACTTCTCCTTTCAAGTGTTTGTTAACAATACGGATATTAGCGAAAGTGCCTCTCGCCATAATCTCATCATTACCACGGCGACTCCCGTAAGAGTTGAAGTCTCTTCTATCCACACCACGTTCCATCAAGTACTTAGCCGCGGGACTGTCCTTGTGGATGCTACCAGCTGGGGAGATATGATCAGTGGTAATACTGTCTCCGAAATTGAGCAAACAGTAAGCGTCTTTCACACCATGTGGACCTGGTGGAGACATGGTCATGCCCTTGAAATAAGGAGGCTCGTGAATGTAAGTTGATTTCGGATCCCACTCGTAGAGTGTGCCTGACGCGACAGATAACTGATTCCACATGGAATTGCCTTTGGTGATTGCTTCATATGTGGCTTTGAACATGTCAGGAAGGACACTTGCTTGCACAACCTGAAAAATAAAACGAAACAGAGAATTTTTGACATCCTTTCTAATTATAAATCCTCTTATTGTTTATGTGTTGCACGAGCAGCCGGCAATATATATACCTCGGCAACTTCTTTGCTAGAAGGCCATATGTCCCTGAAAAATATCTGTTTGCCGTCTTTACCAGTTCCAATGGGCTCTGTCCCAAAATCAATGTCAACCTACAAGAACATTCAATGCTTCATATAACATTACTTGATTGTTCTGTAATGGTTTCAGAGTTAGCATTGACATACAGTGCCAGCCAGTGCATAGGCTACAACAAGCGGAGGGGAAGCTAGATAGTTCGCTCTTGTTAACGGATGGACACGTCCCTCAAAGTTTCTGTTTCCGGACAACACAGCGGATGCCACCAAGTCTTGTACATATACAGTATTAGAAATATATTAGTTTAACCTTCGAAATTTCAAGTGAATAAGCAAATCATCATTAATTACTTGAGGACTTACCATTATCAACTATTGCTGAAGCCACAGCTTCATGGATATCCCCTGAGTTTCCGATGCATGTGGTGCATCCATAACCAACTATGCTGAATCCAAGCTGATTCAAGTACTTCTGCAAACCACTGCAAGACTCGAAACTCAGGACCACATGATACAAGGAAATATATAGCAAAACATTCAGTGATGTATCTGCAGTACCTCTTTGCCAAGTACTTCGTTACAACTCCAGAGCCAGGAGCAAGACTAGTTTTAATCCATGGCTTAACCTAATATTGGAGAAATTTCATATTCTTTTATTACTTCCAGTGACAGAAAGATATGAAAACATGATGACACAGAAGAAACAGCCAGAAAGGCACATTAGTCTAACCTCCAGTCCTAATTCGCAGGCCTTTTTTGCAACCAAGGCAGCTCCGAGCATAACACTAGGGTTTGAAGTATTTGTGCAACTGGTGATTGCTGCTATAACAACATCTCCATGTCTAAGCTTTGCTGGGGTCCCGTTAAAGTTGAACTCTGCAACCTTACTCTGTGCTTCTTTTGAAACAGCAAAACCCTACAAATATCATGGATAGGTAAAATCACTAACCAAAATTTTTCGTATACAGGGACTAAATTATAAAACCAGAAGGTTTGCAGGAGACGCAGGTATCTATTGAACCCATTTAAAGACTCAAACACCTAGACATAATACCCACTATTGTTTCAAAACCACAAGTATTTACATTAGGAATTTCTTCTGAACAAAAAGGAGAGTTCTAACCTTGAATCCTACTCTGTTATCCAAGCAAGAATGCCAGTCAGCTTTCATTTCCTTCAAAGGAACGCGATCATGTGGCCTGTATTGTGCATAGAGAATAAATGTTACAGGTAGAATAGGTCCTAGAAAACTTATGTAAAATAGATTCGCTACTAGTACCTCTTGGGACCAGAAACACAGGGTTCAACATCCTCGAGATTCAATTCCAGATTCGACGAGTATACTGTCTTACTCTCCGGCTGAGATAAGTAACAAGTTCCCAAGTGGAGAATATGTTATGCTCTATGATATAAGAAAATAGATAAAAGAAATGAAGCATCAGATATGCGCAAGGTTTACCTCACTGTAGTCCACAAACATCTTGTTTGCTCGCAAATAAGCCTCTATCATAGAAACCTGAAATTTAAATTCCCAAATAAATAACCTGATGAAACGCGACAGCATAATAAATTATGTAGATTCCCCTTTGAACCCCTTACAGTGTCATCACTCCTGCCTGTCAACTTGAGGTACTGCAATGTGACATGATCAACAGGAAAGAATCCCATGGTTGCACCGTACTCCGGAGACATATTAGCAATTGTAGCACGATCAGCTAAAGATAATTCTCTCATCCCTTCCCCTATTGTAGTTAAAAAAAAAAAACGGATGCATATGTGAGTTAGCCTAGCTCAAACAAATACTGGATAAGTAAGGAAATGACAAATATCAAACTGTTTGTGAATGTACCATGGAATTCAACAAACTTTCCAACTACTCCATGTTTCCTCAGCATCTGAGTGACTGTTAAGACCAGATCAGTAGCTGTCATCCCATCTCTTAATTTTCCAGTTAGCTTGAAACCCACAACACCAGGCAGGACCATGCTCATTGGCTGCATAGAAAGAGATAAATCCGTGTTACATTTTATAATCGAAAAAAGAAACTCAACATGTTATTTAAATCTGAACTGCCAAAGAATCATCCCTATATTAGAACCAAAGTTTCTGAAGACAGTTAGTTCTGAGTTCTGGACCAAAGAGCATATATTTTACCTGACCAAGCATGGTAGCTTCGGCTTCTATACCACCAACTCCCCATCCAGCAACACCCAATCCATCAATCATAGTAGTGTGAGAGTCTGTCCCAACAACACTGTCTGGGTAAAGAAGTCCATTTCTGTTGAAAACAACTCTAGCAAGGTACTCTAGGTTGACCTGTCAATCACAAAATAATAAAAACTCAAGTCTATCTAATATCATCAAAAAGACTTCCACCCTCAAAAAAATTACACTTATTTATTACTGACTTGATGAACAATTCCAGATCCAGGAGGTACAACAAGCATGTTGTCAAACGCATTAGAACCCCACTTAAGAAAAGCAAACCGTTCTTTATTACGCTGGAACTCGAGTTCCATATTAGCCTGCACAGCGTTCTCTGATCTCGCCACATCCACTTGAACTGAGTGATCAATGACAAGATCTACAGGGACCTGCATGTAATCAAAACAAACCTCAAGGAAAGACACTACTATGATGATGATATCAACAACCAATCCCAGTCAAATAGCGAGAGGGAAAAAACTAAACTAACCAGAGGATTAATCTTGTTAGAATCCCCACCGAGATTGTTCATGGCATCTCTCATGCAAGCAAGATCAACAACTGCAGGGACGCCAGTAAAGTCCTGAAGAAGCACACGAGCAGGTTTGAATGGAATCTCAACTTGTTTGGGAGAAGTATTCTCCCAGTCAAGAATCTTCTCAACATCTTTGCTCTTCACTTGAAACTCGTCACAGTTACGTATGGCTGATTCGAGAAGTATCCTAATGGAATAAGGGAGCTTATCTGCATCATCCACATCATCAACAAACATTATTCTCTCGATCATTTATTAGATTGTATGGTTAAATTCGGTTTAAACCGGTTAAGAGCTTTGTATACATATACGTTATAAGATTTAATCTTAACCGGTTTAAACCACATTTAACCATGCAATCGATCAAAATGGAAGCAAACTCACTCACCGATCCTCGGATCGTTGAGAGCAGGCAAGCTGAAGTATTTTCCGAATTCGCCACCATCAGGCTTCGCCAGCGCCTTCAATATGCTGCTGAAAGGATTCTCAGAAGCTGAAATAAATACACGTCAGAAACAAGAGATCGAATCAGTTACAAAGCCCAAAGAGGCGAGAGAAGAAGTATGAATCATTTTGGATCGTACCCATGGATGTTACAGCAGAGAGATCTGTGTTGGGGAGAGAGAGATGGAGAGGTTAGTGGAGTTGGTGAGACGAGAATGAAGGGGTTTATTTTATAAGTGAGAAATAAAAATATCTGAAAAGATCCGTATGGGCTCTTCTCGTCACAACTCACAAGTGTGGCTGCTTAACTTTTTAAAAAAAAAACTTTTTGTGAATATTCATTGCTATTCTTTTTGTATAAAGTGCTGTTTTAATTTGATTTATCTGTATTATTATCCTCCATCTTTTTCATCAAATAGATAATTCCTTCACATACCTTTATGCTTGAATCATGTGCAAAGGAAAAAAAATTGTTTTTTATACTTTTATGTTAAAACAAAACTTTCATGTTTGACGAAAGAATCAAAAATTGGTCGTCCCATTCGGATTTAATGGTCTTGTAAAATTTTGGGCCTAGTCCATCTTTGTGGGTCACCCTAGCCAAGAAAGGGCTATAATACAGCAAATTAGATTAGCAGAACATTTGGGCTTAATTAGATAAAATTAACTACCCAATCCAGCTGAGGACTAGGCTGGTTTATTCCTCCTTGTTTAGGCCACGCTTAGATGTATATTTTATGTGTTCTTCTGATCATGAAAATAGTTCACCAATAAGAATTAATCTTCAACTAAAATATAATAAAGTACATTAGTATCTGTTTGATCCATCTAGTGGTTGCATTTGAAAATCTCACAAGTTTTTTAAAATCCATAATCTGAAGCACTATGTATTTATAAGAAGTTGGATCAATAGTTTGGTGTGCTTCTTTTTTTTACAGAATGAGAAAAAGATTCATCTGATTTCATCTTCTTAATACACTGTTGTACTTTCTCCCAGTCTTCATCTCCCTTGATTGATTTACTATGAACAAAACTAAGTAAAAAATATTTTTAAAGATTTATGGAGTTTTGATTTGGCGATCACTGCATACAAATAAATAAAGGAGTATATATACAAGTAGTGGCTGTGTTAAATTATCGATCACGTCAATCAATACAAAGATAGCACTGGTAAAACGTGACATGGGTCACCATGTAGATAACCTACCAATCATATTTATTTATCTCTTCTTTATTTTGGGGCTTTTATCTTCATTGTTATCAACTTATTATAGCCTTGTTGTTGTAGGTCACACTAATCTGTTACTTTCACTTTTCAATCGATTGGCAAAAAGAAAAAACTTTGTATAAAATGCTAAAAAGTCATGCGGAATCTCGAAATAACAAAAAGCATCACAAACACACCGGATAGTACTAGAAGTATTGTTGATCAGTCCGTTAAATATTTGTTTTTACACCATCAGCATTGATTAAATAAATTATGAAATTCGTTTATCTAACAAAGTTGATTCAGTTCTCACGAGCTTTGATTAAATAATTTTTTTTTCGTGGTCAATAAATTTCACTTATCGCCACAACATACTAATTAGTTGTATTCACGTGATCTTCCGACAGATTGAAAAATTTATAGTTGGGGAGGTCCCCTACTGTAAATATCACTTTCTTCTTCGTTCTATGACACACGTGTCAGAATCGTCGCAGTTTGATGATACGATCACAAACAGCCACGTCATCATCGCTAATTGTTCAACAAATTTAAGTCCAACAGCCCATCAAGGGTCCATATAAAGTCCGCGTTGATATCATCTTAGGCTTTAGAAAGCGTGATCCGTTAAACTAGAACCGGTTTGATACCCGGTTCGATAATTATATTTATTTTCCGGTTAATGTCTACCACCTAAACCCTGAGGCCTGAGCTGCTATATCCTCTTCTCCGACGGCGGAACTCGATTACACAACTCATCTCCATCTCGTCGTCTCATATTCACTGAGCTTCGCCGGAAAAGCTCCTGAGCTATGAAGTTTCTCATTCAATCGATTGCTGGTACGCTCCTGTATGCATTACCGATAATAGATCCTTGAGGCTAAACCAGATAGATCCCATTTTCATTCGATCTTTCTTCGTCGCTACTCTTTTTCTGTGTGTGTCTTCGATCGAATGTGCAGTGTTCATTGTATTAGTTACGCATCTACGTATTATCTCTTACAGGGAGGAATCGATCTCTGGTTCGAGCTCTGGTTAGTCGGCGTTTCTTCGCTTCTTCGTCGCCGGAGGAGCTCGCAAAGAGAAATTACGCCAACGATCTGTCCGAGTATAACTCAGTTGTCAACTCCGTCACAGCTCAGCGCAGGTTTTTTATTTAGCTACCTTTGTATGTGTGTTGCCATGATGATATTTGATTCTTGGTTGCTTGATTATAATCCTTACGGCGTGTACATGTTTTGTTTTGTGTAAGGCACTATCTTTTGAGGGATGTTTATGATGACATGAAGCTAGATGGTGTGCAGCCTACAGCTGATATATTCCATTCGTTTGTTGTGGGAGTGATGAAGGGTGCTCGTTTAAGTGATGCTTTCTTTTTCCGTGAAGAAATGAAGTCCATGGGAATTGCTCCAGATGTATCTCCTCTGACCTTTCCTCTTTGTCTTGGTTCTTGAGAGTCTAGTAGCAGCAGATTGAGTGATTCATTGGCCTTACAGAATGATTTTGTTTCCGCCGTGGCTTGTGTTATTGACTGAGAGTTCCTTCTTATAGGTGAACTTGTACAACTTCTTGATTTCTACATGTGGTAAATGCAAGAATGGAAAGGAGGCGATCCGAGTATGTTATATTCCCTTTGCTTTTGTAGGAGACTTTTTTTTTCTTCTACATGCGTTAANAAAAAAAAAAAAAAAAAAAAAAAAAAAACTAGGGATCATACAATTGAACTTCCTATAAAAGGAAAGGCAAATCTGGTAAGTTTTTCTTAATCAACATTACTTTCGCATGGGAATTGAAAGTGAGTTATAACTAACGAGTAATTGTTGTCCTAATCCGAGAATAAATGACTACCAGAATAATTTTGATATGTATCTTGTATTATATATCATCAGGTGCCCAAGATCATCAGGCAACCAATATCACGTCAAAAACTTTTTATTGTGTTTATACTCCCTCCATTTCGCAAAAAGTGTCGTTTTGATGTTTTATTTTTGTTTCATAAAAAGTGTCATTTTATATTTTCAATGCAAAATTTATGAATTTTATTTTTCAATTTAATTTTCTATTGGTTGAAATAGTGTTAGGTGTATGGGAAATGATGTTTTTATATAGAAAATATGCAAAATTAAATGTTTTCTTAATCCGTGTGCAGAAACTTAAAATAACACTTATTATGAAACAGAGGAATATATACTATGCCAGCATGAGGAGTATTTGTTAGTATTAATTATTAAAATACCTTGATAATGTGTATAAAAATTCATAAACAATAAATAAAATCTATAAGACAAAATAATATTATATAGTTTTAGCAACAACTTTTGCAGTTTTATAATAATAAAGTAAAATAATACATACATATATACTAATTATCATAAAGTAAAGTTTACTGTATATTAAAAGTATCTCTAACTTCACTTTATTTCTTACTATAAAATAGAATTTAGAGTCAAATTTACTCTAATGTCATTATTTTCATTCTCTAATAAAATAAAAAGTAGATTAATTTTATAAATAGAATAATGCATTTTTATTTGTTTATGATTTTATTTTTACATTAAGATAAAGTTGGATTGGGTTAAAACTACATTACAAACGCTGTTTTGGAGTATGTTTTGTAATAATATTACAAAAAATATAATTATAAATTAATATTTTTCCTTTTCGCTCAGCTGAGCTTGCGCGCTTATCTTTCTCACCTCTCTCTCGCCTCGTGCGTTGAAAAGGAGAGATTTTTATAAGTCGTGTATTAAACATTGATCATGGCAGGGCAGAGGATAGAATTTACTTCACCTGCTTGAGGTAAAATATCTCAACACAGAGCTTTAATTGCAAGTAGGGCATACATACATCGGATCTTCTCTCTTAAGAGCTAAGCAATAACCAAACCCATCTCTCTCCCCCTCTCTCTCTCTCTTCTCCATCTTCTTTCTGAACTACCTCTCTCTCTCTCTTGAATAAGCTCCTCTGCTCTGTTTTTTCTTTCTTTCCTGGAGTTCGGTTTGGTTCTCTCTCTTATTATATTCAGTGGACTTCTGAAACAAAATAGAAATGGCATCTTCTTCTTCTAGATCCCAATCTGGGTTTTGTCCTCTCTCCCCGTGTCCTTCTCTCGGCAACTTCGTTGAACGGATTAAAGACGCATGTCGTTTCCTCGTCTCTGCTGTTCTTGGCACAGTTCTCTCGGCGATCTTGACCTTCTTCTTCGCTCTAGGTCTGCCTTCTCGTCTTCTACGCACATTTCAAACTTGCCCTTTACGTCTTTAGTCTCTGTGTGGTGGAAAGTATCTTTCTTTTTGGATTGATTTGATCATTTAAAGTCTTTGTTTGAGTGAATTGGGTGATAGGCAGAGTATCTGCAACTTGGGGTTTATGTAAAGCTGATAAAGTTGTTTCCTTTTGAATCTTCTTTTCAGTGGGAACATTGCTTGGAGCAGTTACAGGAGCTTTGATAGGCCAAGAAACAGAGAGTGGGTTCATCCGAGGAGCTGCGGTTGGAGCCATCTCAGGAGCTGTTTTCTCTATCGAAGTCTTTGAGTCATCTCTTGTTCTCTGGAAATCTAATGAGTCACGTTTCGGATGCCTCCTCTACTTGGTGAGCTTCTTGAAAACTACTCTGTTTTCTGGTGTTCAAGCTTCATTAACTGAGTCTTGTTTCTTTGTTAATGTTTGGTTGTAGATTGATGTCATAGTTAGTCTTATAAGTGGTAGACTTGTACGGGAACGCATAGGTCCAGCAATGCTAAGTGCAGTTCAAAGTCAGGTACATTGATTCCCCCACTTCCTTAATGAGATAAGATCTCTCTGTTTTTCTTGATCCTCTTCATTTCTGATCAGATGGGAGCTGTGGATGCAACTTTCGATGAGCTCTCGAGTATCTTTGACACCGGTGGCTCAAAAGGATTAACAGGAGATGTGGTTGATAGAATACCCAAAATCAAAATCACTGGCAGAAACAACTTAGATGCTTCTGGCAACAAAGACTCTTGTTCTGTTTGTCTTCAGGTACACTCTCAGCTCTTATGAAAAACCCTCTCACATTCAGCACAACAACAAAAAGGTTTAAAATGTCTTATTTTGCAGGATTTTCAGCTTGGTGAAACGGTAAGAAGCTTGCCACATTGTCATCACATGTTTCACTTGCCTTGCATAGACAATTGGCTCCTCAGACACGGATCATGTCCTATGTGTAGACGTGATCTCTAATCTCTCCCTTTCTTACCATTTGCACAGTCTCCATCTCTCTCTCTCTCTCTCTTCTTGTGCTTATAATGATGTATGGTCGTAATCTTGTGGTTAGTCTCTTTCTGTATGTACAAAGAAAAAAAAAGTTTTGTTGATCTTGAAAGCTAGAAAACTCAACCAAATCCATTTAATAGATTGTGTGTTGGTCTCACCAAACTTTTTGAAGTGGTTGATGTTTTCGCAATATTCTCAAGTTATGACGTGAAGGAAAAATACATTGAATTCTATGTGTGAATCTGTTGGCTTGTGGGCCTTCGGGAGATAATATCTTCCCAGATCATATTTTCTTGATTTTGGTTTGTTAATTAGCTCTACCATTTTAAGCAAACATGATTATTACTCACCAAACACGTAATTAATTACTATGTCTGTTTTAGCTAACGCACTCATTACGTGAGACCTTTCTTTGTCAACAAATAACTTGTAATTGGATTATATATCATATGGTTTATGTTGATCAGTCCGTTAAATATTTGTTTTTACACCATCAGCATTGATTAAATAAATTATGAAATTCGTTTATCTAACAAAGTTGATTCAGTTCTCACGAGCTTTGATTAAATAATTTTTTTTTCGTGGTCAATAAATTTCACTTATCGCCACAACATACTAATTAGTTGTATTCACGTGATCTTCCGACAGATTGAAAAATTTATAGTTGGGGAGGTCCCCTACTGTAAATATCACTTTCTTCTTCGTTCTATGACACACGTGTCAGAATCGTCGCAGTTTGATGATACGATCACAAACAGCCACGTCATCATCGCTAATTGTTCAACAAATTTAAGTCCAACAGCCCATCAAGGGTCCATATAAAGTCCGCGTTGATATCATCTTAGGCTTTAGAAAGCGTGATCCGTTAAACTAGAACCGGTTTGATACCCGGTTCGATAATTATATTTATTTTCCGGTTAATGTCTACCACCTAAACCCTGAGGCCTGAGCTGCTATATCCTCTTCTCCGACGGCGGAACTCGATTACACAACTCATCTCCATCTCGTCGTCTCATATTCACTGAGCTTCGCCGGAAAAGCTCCTGAGCTATGAAGTTTCTCATTCAATCGATTGCTGGTACGCTCCTGTATGCATTACCGATAATAGATCCTTGAGGCTAAACCAGATAGATCCCATTTTCATTCGATCTTTCTTCGTCGCTACTCTTTTTCTGTGTGTGTCTTCGATCGAATGTGCAGTGTTCATTGTATTAGTTACGCATCTACGTATTATCTCTTACAGGGAGGAATCGATCTCTGGTTCGAGCTCTGGTTAGTCGGCGTTTCTTCGCTTCTTCGTCGCCGGAGGAGCTCGCAAAGAGAAATTACGCCAACGATCTGTCCGAGTATAACTCAGTTGTCAACTCCGTCACAGCTCAGCGCAGGTTTTTTATTTAGCTACCTTTGTATGTGTGTTGCCATGATGATATTTGATTCTTGGTTGCTTGATTATAATCCTTACGGCGTGTACATGTTTTGTTTTGTGTAAGGCACTATCTTTTGAGGGATGTTTATGATGACATGAAGCTAGATGGTGTGCAGCCTACAGCTGATATATTCCATTCGTTTGTTGTGGGAGTGATGAAGGGTGCTCGTTTAAGTGATGCTTTCTTTTTCCGTGAAGAAATGAAGTCCATGGGAATTGCTCCAGATGTATCTCCTCTGACCTTTCCTCTTTGTCTTGGTTCTTGAGAGTCTAGTAGCAGCAGATTGAGTGATTCATTGGCCTTACAGAATGATTTTGTTTCCGCCGTGGCTTGTGTTATTGACTGAGAGTTCCTTCTTATAGGTGAACTTGTACAACTTCTTGATTTCTACATGTGGTAAATGCAAGAATGGAAAGGAGGCGATCCGAGTATGTTATATTCCCTTTGCTTTTGTAGGAGACTTTTTTTTTCTTCTACATGCGTTAATCCCTTTTGGTTTTTCTCTTTGTAAGGTCTTTGACGAGATGAAGAGATATGATGTAAAACCAAATGGACAGACTTTTGTTTGCCTGCTCAATGCCTGCGCTGTTTCTGGCCATTTAGATCTTGTGTAGGTTACTGCTTCTATAGTCCGTTTACTACTGCTAATAAATACTGCTAATAAACCGATTTGATTTCTTTTGAATAAGTTCTTATGCGTGGTCGAAGAAGAGATCTAACCTTTCTTTTATATCTGACTTGGAATAATGGTTAGGTATGCGATAGTTCGAGATATGACTGCTGCTGGTGTTGGTTTGAACCAGTTCTGCTATGCAGGACTCATAACTGCTCACCTAAACAAGGAGCCTAGACCAGATAATCTTTCCACCAAGGTACACCTGTGAAGGCTTCCTTTTGGTATTTCATTTTAGTTTTTCTTCTTAAAGTAGGTTTTCTTATATCCTCTCTTTTTCTCAAATAGATTCTCGAGTTGGTGGAGCAGTCAAAAGGCTGGTCATCAATTGATTCATCAAGGAAGAGTGCAGAAGATATGATGTTTAACATCAGTGAAGAAGAGCTGTACAATGTTCCGACCGCTGAGTATTCACACAGGAGCAGGTTTCTTCAGAGGAATTTGACCGTGTACCACGTAGCATTCAGTGCGCTCGCTGATATAAAGGATGTACAAGTAAGATGATTTGTGTTTATTCCAAAATGTCCTTAATTTGAGGGAAAGGAACGTTCTGTTGTGGAAGTAACAAAAGGCCGTTTCGGAGTTGATTTTGTATCTGACCACGTAACTCTCATTGGCAGGCAACGGAAGCTCTTCTTGAGATGCTTAAGAAAGACGGAAAAAATACGGATACTTACTGCGTGATACAGGTTATGAGGTACAAATAATAGAGCATGCAGTGTGATTCTTTGACTGGCTACTTTTCTGTGCTGGAATTTATGCCCACAAAATCAATTGGCCTAGTATACATATGCAATTATGTAGTATGCATTTAGATGTTAAAGCATTTGGTATTATCATAGGCTTAGTTATCAATTTAACTTTTTTGTTACTAGTATATTAACACTATAAAAGACTTTGGGAATCAAAGCACGCTCATTAATATCAGCATCAAAATTTTATATTGTCTCTACACAGGTGCTACCTACACTCGAAAGACTTTAAAAATGGTCTCAAATGTTTTGAAGATTACATGAACTCAGACAAAACCCCTGCCATGGAACTCTACACGGTAACTATCATCTGACCTCATCTTTGATAAAACAATTTTATCCTTTTATGGTCTTATTCCCAATAAATGAATACGAAGATGGATCCATATATTCACGACGGATCCAAGACTATTAGCACGCTTCTCTCTCTTGTTTCGTGTTCAGCATATCTTCGAATGATCTGTATACATTTTATTTGTTGTTGCGCGCTTCTTCAGACTCTTATAGAGGGAGCCATGACAGATTACACAGAGGAAGGAATGAAGATTGCTCAAGAGACTCTGGTAAATTTTATAGGCTCAGCTGTACTGAAAGAAGAATCCATGAGATAATTGCCGCTGGCATATGATAAGAGTCTTTGCCTGTAGAACTGACGACAGTTAATTCATTCATAAATGCAGGTCAGCATGAACGATCGAAATTTCTTCTTAGATGCAAAAACTGGAAGCAATCTGCTACTCAAAGCTGCTGGTGAAAAGGTAAGACTCTTGAAACAAACAACAAAAAAAAGTTGCTGTGAAGAGTTCGCTTAGTGATAAAACTCTGTTCTTTTTTTTTTTTTTTGGCAGACCGGAGGGTACACGGTTGCCAATATGACATGGGATCTTATGCAAGGTCGGAATATTCCACCGACACTAGCTTCTGTTGAAGCTTACTACAAGGGACTGAAAGTAAAAAAAATTAAGAACACCTTTTTTTTAACTCAAATCTTTCTTGGCAATAGTTATTGATGTTTGGTTTTTGTGGTTATGTGCATCACAGGAACGTGAAATACCAGAGGATGATCCGAGACTGATGCTAGTAACGCGTACATTCAATACCCTGAAGCGTCAGCAAGGGACATTTCCTAATCGACGTTAAAAGCACATGGAAGCAAGAGAGAACGGGTTCTTCGTTTTCTACCTCTATTTGCTTATTATTATGATCTCTGTAAACCGTTTAGATGAATAAGGAGACTTGCCATAAGAAGAAACTTCAACTACAGGGTTCTTCGGATGTTAACTCTTATTTCAAATTGCTCTTGAACCTGGAGAGATCTTTGTCTTTCGTACAAAGTAACAAATATATTTAAAATATTCCAACGCCTGTTTGATTTATAAAGATCAATCTGTTCAAACTCAATTGCACCGGTTTAGTTTTTGGTGAGGACAAAGTGGCAAGATAGAGAAGAAAAAAACAAACTATACATTGTGGGTGTATCCATTTCCAGAGATTAATAAAAGCAAGAATAGTTTCTGAACATGAGATACATATTGAGGTCTGTTTAACCACAACAGCCACCTCCCTGTGCGATCGCACCGTCTCTTCCTCCAGCTGCACCTTGAGGACGCCCGTAACCAACCTTTATGCCCGATGACTGCATAATCCAAAAAGATTTATGGGAGCTGATCACAAAAGAAAGGTCTGGGATTCACAAGATTACAACACTAGTACATATTTCAAGTACCTCGTTGGATACATCAAAGACACCGTCCTGAATATTTTGTAGGATCTTTGCTGCAGTCTTTATGAAGGCCTGTAGATATATATACACATGCTACATGTTAAATTAAGCTAATCGGACTCCATTGACAGGTGAAATAACAGGATTTGGGACAAATGAATTAGCATCACCTCCTCAACGTTTTGAGCTGTTCTTGCAGAAGCTTCTAAGAACAAGAGTCCATGTTCTTTGGCAAACTGTTCTCCTTCCTCTTTGCTAACAGCTCTCTTGTGAGCAAGGTCGCATTTGTTCCCAATCAACATAATACTCATGTTAGGATTAGCATGCTGCCGAGCATCCTCTAACCAGCTCGCCAGATGGTTAAACGTCTCTCTCCTGCAAACCAAATTAACAGACTTTTGACGGCGGGGAGATAAACCAAATTAACATTCTACTGAAAGAGCGTCGCCAATAACTTTATCCAGATCACAAGTAACTCCCCAAAAACAGTTATATCCTACCAATTACCAAGATCTTCCTGAGATTCGATTCTAAGCTTAACAGTTTATCCACGAATATAGAAATGATCATTTCCAAAAGATTCAGCTGCTTTGAGAAGGAAGTATATAGTCATAAAATAGTAAACCTGGTGATGTCGTAGACGAGTAAAGCTCCAGCTGCTCCTCTGTAATACGATCTGGTGATGGATCTAAAAGACTCTTGTCCGGCCTACAACATTACAACTTTGGTTAAATCATTAAAAAAAAAGACAAAACATAAACAACACAAAGACATACACTTAGAAGAACCATCGTGTAATGATTAACTTTCCAATTATAAAACAAAGAAAACATATTGATTGTAACAATTAATAATCTCAATCACATCTACCTGAAGGCAACACAATACTATCACTTAACTAGACGAACGAAAGAGAAAGAGAAAGAGAAAGAGAGAATCTTACGGTGTCCCAAATTTGCAATTTGACAGGACGACCATCGACGGTAACCATACGAGCACCAAACTCGACACCAATGGTGAGATCGTGGACTGGTTGAAACCTCTTGTCAGTAAACTGCAGAAGCAAGCAAGATTTCCCCACACCTGAACCGATAAACACATGAAAAAAAAACATTAGCCACGAAATTAAAAAAAAAAATAGTATGGTCGATGGTGGAAGATTCACCTGTGTCACCGATGATTATGTATTTGAAGAGGTAATCGTAAGACATGGCTCTGATGAATCTGCGCCAAGGTGGATGTTTTTTCCTTCTTCTGTGATATAGAGGAAGAGTTACAAGTCACCGACGCGCTTTTTCGTTTTTTTTTCTTTCTAATTTTCGAGGTTCCTCGATGGGGAAGTGATCTCCTTCTCATCTTTGTTATGTCTTTTACTTAATTATTAAACAATAGAGGGACCCGATGGAGAAAAAATATCTAAAAGAGTATTTTTATTGAGAAATAATAATTGTTGGCTACACGTATTAGAGAATGCAGTTCATTCACCGTCCAAAATGTAAGTATTGTGTGGCCACGAGACTAATCACTGCTCCTAACATATTTAATACTAAAAAATACAGTTTTTCACATACACTGGTAATGTTTAGAAGTATAGATATTTTATAAACCTTAGAAACAAAAATGAATACGTCTCTCTGCAATCGATTAGATGATTGGTAATCTAAAACTACGGTTAACGACAAGGCGTCCTAATCAAACAAAATAGTTTGATAAATGGGTTAAATAGTTAAAACGTATGGATCAAGAGAACTCATAGATCAACCCGTTTCATTTAGTCCAGATTACAGCCCTAATTGAATGGGCTTTTAGCCTAGGACCAGTATATTCCAAACCCAACTTCTATTGGGGCACACTTACACCAGAATATGATTCTACGACTTTTAAACTGATGTTATTTGACTTAATCTGGACTTAAGAATCTATCCACATTCCACAATAGTTGATGTTGTTGTTTAAATCACAAATTTTTTGAGATACACTTCTTTTTTTTTAAAAAAGTAACATTAAAAATATAAACTAAAATTAATTCAACCAATCATCAAAAAAATTATAAAGCATTATTAGTCACCTAATTTTTAATAAAATTAATATAAAATAACATCTATTGAAACATCAAAAATTCTTCAAAACATAATCTATTTTGCAGAGAGTATTTTTCAAAAAATTATGGTTCCCATTGTAAGTTTGTATAAAATATCTTAAGAGCATTGCATTGCGTTTTGGTTACAGCAATAGATCAACTGGATCCATCTA
The DNA here is from genome assembly GCA_012274485.2 of Sinapis alba. Taxonomy (NCBI): domain Eukaryota; kingdom Viridiplantae; phylum Streptophyta; class Magnoliopsida; order Brassicales; family Brassicaceae; genus Sinapis; species Sinapis alba. Next base: position 147,133 of record MU105760.1, read on the forward strand.
TCACTTTCTGCATTAATTAATAATCATTCATGGGATTAAGAAGTCAGAATAAAACAGAAATTAGCCAGGTGGGACCCAGTTTTTTTCCAACACATGGACTGTTACTCTACTCACTCACCTAACGAAGAAGTAGAAGAAGAAGAAGAAGAAACAACAAACAAATAGATCTCTTTCTCTTCCTCGTTCTTCAAAATACCTAACTTTGATTTCGATTTTACTTCTCTTCGTTTCAAAATGTCATGATTTCTCTCCTCTCCTCTTCCTTTCCCGAGAAAAAATCCTCCGGGAAAATAGCATAATAATAATAATACTGTCTCGAGCTCTCGATAGAAGAAAAAACGAATCAATCGATTCACAATGTCGGCCCTTTTCTTCTTCTTGATCCCGATTCTGACGTTACTCAGCTTCGGGAGCTGCTGCAAAGCTCGAATCTTCACCTTCGAGATGCACCACCGATTCTCCGACGAAGTCAAGCGGTGGTCCGATTTAACCGGACGATTCGGTAGTTTCCCCCCTAAGGGAACCTTCGATTACTACAACGCTCTCGTCATCCGCGATCGCCTTATCCGCGGACGACGACGACTCTCTGAGTCGTCGGAATCAGAGTCGTCGTCGGCTCTCACTTTCTCCGATGGAAATTCAACTTCTCGTATCAGCTCTCTCGGATTGTAAGTTCGATTCTTTTCTCTGATTCCACTGATAAAGTCTGATTCTTTTTTTTTTTCCTATCATTGTTAGTTTGCATTACACGACGGTGAAATTGGGAACTCCGGGGATGAGATTCATGGTGGCTCTCGACACAGGAAGCGACCTCTTCTGGGTCCCTTGTGATTGCGGCAAATGCGCACCTACCCAAGCACCTGCTTACTCTTCTGTAAAAACCTTTTTTTTTTTTTCTTCAACACTTGTTTGAGAGTTTTACTTTGTCTTTTTACCACTTTGATGCTTTCTGTGTGGTGTTTTTTTAGGAGTTTGAGCTGAGCATTTACAACCCTAAAGTGTCAACCACTAACAAGAAAGTCACCTGCAACAACAGTCTATGTGCTCAGCGTAATCAATGCCTTGGAACGTTCAGCACTTGTCCTTATATGGTCTCTTACGTCTCTGCTCAGACTTCCACCTCTGGTGTTCTTATGGAAGATGTTATGCACTTGACTACAGAAGATAAGAACCCTGAGCGTGTTGAGGCTTATGTCACATTCGGGTTAGTAGCTCTTTGCATCATCTCGTCTCTTCTTTTGTGTGTGTTTTCACTGAAAGGAATGTGGAACTGTGTGCAGATGTGGGCAGGTTCAGAGTGGTTCTTTTCTTGACATTGCGGCACCGAATGGTTTATTTGGTCTTGGCATGGAGAAGATATCGGTTCCTAGTGTTTTGGCTAGAGAAGGTCTGGTTGCTGATTCTTTCTCCATGTGTTTTGGACATGATGGAGTTGGAAGGATCAGTTTTGGGGATAAAGGTAGTTCTGATCAGGAAGAGACACCCTTTAATCTCAACCCTTCACAGTAAGTGTGTGGATCAGCATTCATTTTAATCCGATGTTGTTGCCAAGAATGCACAGTGAAAATTTTCATTCATTGCAGTCCGAACTACAACATCACGGTGACTCGAGTACGTGTGGGGACAACTCTAATAGATGATGAGTTTACAGCTCTCTTTGACACTGGCACATCATTTACTTATTTGGTGGATCCCATGTATACATCAGTCGTAGAGAGTGTAAGCCATCTTAAACGCCATAATGTTTAGATAAAACTCTATGAATCATCACATTTGTCTGTCTACAGTTTCATTCTCAGGCTCAAGATAAGCGCCATTCACCGGATCCAAGGATTCCCTTCGAATTTTGTTATGACATGAGGTATCCACAACACTCGAAGCTCTTCTTTGTCTCCTCCACTCTCATATCTAAAACATTTTTTTCTTGTAAAACTATGTGATTTAGCTCTGAAGCGAATGCCAGTTTGATACCGAGTTTAAGCCTTACAATGAAAGGAAACAGCCACTTCACCATCAATGATCCTATAATCGTCATCTCTACCGAGGGTGAGCTTGTATATTGCCTGGCCATTGTCAAAAGCTCTGAACTCAACATAATCGGACGTAAGATCAGTTGTTTTGCTTTTCATGGATCATCTAACATCCTTTAGATGATGACCTCAACGTTGTTTACTCTTTAATGAAACAGAAAACTACATGACCGGGTATCGTGTAGTATTCGACAGGGAGAAGCTCATCTTAGCTTGGAAAAAGTTTGACTGTGAGTCTTAATATTTTTTGCTAGAACACTTGCTTTTGTGTGTGTATTGACTTATCTCTTTAACGCAGGCTATGATATGGAAGAGACAAAGACAACTGTTGCAGGAGCAAACAAAACAGAGGCGGTGGCTCCGGCAATGGCAGCCGGAATAAGGACTCATAATGATAACTCCTCAGAGCTACACAAAACAAACCAAACCAACTCCAAAAGTAGCTCTTCCTCCAACCAAAGATTTAATACAGTAAAGCTATGGTCTTTCTTCATATTTTTGTTCATATTACTTCCACTTTTATAGAGCTTTTGTAGTAGTAGTAGTAGTAATCTTCTTTAAAGTCACACTCCAAAACACACATTTTGTTTGTATCATAACGAGATTATAGAGATCGACCTCTTTAGGAAATATATGCTCTTCCACTCCTACCACTCTATCAGCTCTTAGCTTTGACAGTTTCTTACACATAATCACTCTACTAAAACATTATTGTTCGACAATATGTCCATGACAATGTCTATTGATAATTAGTTGGAGAAAAGATTATATAAATACGGGCGAAGATTCACATTACAGATATTTGTATTTAACAAAACGATTTGTATAATGATTTTAAGAATTATTTAATTTTATGAAACATTGACATTCTTTTTGTCAACAACCCATAGACATTTTAAACCAAGATGACAACATTATTAGGCTAATAATCAATGATTTAATTTTTTTTTTTGCCAGAAAATGATTTAATAGTCAACTTAATTATATTCGAAACAATACAAAGTCTTTTATTACCTGTATATCTATAACCATGGATGTTTTCCCCTGAAAATCAATAATCATGGATTTATATTATATTCACTGGCAAAACTGTCTATATAATAATTAATCATTTATAAATGGTAGGTACAACAAATCTATATCATAAAAGTAATAAAGTTAGAAACTTTGAAAAAATATAATGGTCAAGATTTTTATTTATGCAGCGCTGTAACAGATTAGAATCAAATCTGCTGAAAATAATTTTTTTTTACTGTGTTAACACAAAGGGTAACTTGGTAAGTCTAACTACTTCCAGGGCAATCGGTAGCAAAGAAAAATCCAAACGGAAAAAGTAAGAAGAAAAGAAAAATGGAAATATATAAAAAGGAATAAGAACGGAAGAAAAAGAGAGAGAGGAGACTATAGACTGCTCTTCATCGTCTTCTCTCCTTCTGTGGAATTATTTGGAAAAAAATCGCTCTGTTTCCATTTTCGTTTGTGCATTTACTCAAATCATAATCCTAACTCTCTGAATCGCACGGAGGTTTTCGTCGGATTATTTTCACCTCTAACTCTCTTCTCTTCAAGGTTAAATCGATTGTTTAAAGATATTTACTGTCGATCGGAGCTCATCGAGTCTCTCTCTCTCTCTCTTAACAAACCCTAATTATGGCTTCCGCCGCTACTAACAACTCCTCCACCTCTACTAGCGAGAATCGCGGCAGCTCTGCACAATCACGCCGTCCCTCTCCGTGGAGTCAGATCGTCCGCGGCGAATCAGTTCCGACGATCTCCGCTACACCTTCCTCCTCTCCTCAATCCAAGGCTCCGATTGATCCGGTAGCTGCTCCATCTGTTCCTCTTGCTGGAGACGAGAGATCGGAGGAGTCTGGTGCTCAGGGCAATGCTGGAAAGAAACCTGTTTGGAAAAGGCCCTCCTCTAATGATGGTGGTGGTGCTTCTTCTGAGGTCGGACCTGTCATGGGAGCTTCGTCGTGGCCTGCTCTTTCTGAAACCACCAAAGCTCCTTCCAACAAGTCTTCCTCTGATTCGTTAAAAAGTCTCGGCGATGTACCTTCTTTCTCTTCGGTGGTCCCCCTTTCTCAGGTTTGAATTGATTCTCTGGACTATATTGATTATATGGGTTTTTGTTTGGTTGCTGAAAGTTTGAAACTTTTTAAACTTCTGATAATGATTGCGAAAATGACTAGAACAGTGTATTATAGAGACTGATGAAGCTTCTTGGTGTGTGGTTGCTAGCAATCTTTGTAGCTTTTGATTGTTTCTCACTGCCCTTTGTTGAAATAAATTTAGCTGCTTGCCTAAGTCGTTACTGTTGGATTCTTACTGCAATGTATCTGTGTTTAATATCTTCACATTGGATAGCTAATGCAGTTTTAAGCCACTGAGTTCTGTAGCATCAACGGATATGAAAATCTTTAGATGTTTCTTCTGTTCAAAATCTTTTCTTTTGGATTTGTAATGTCTAAATGCTTTTTTTTCTTTTTCTTAGGTATGTTTTCACTTATTCATGTGTTATCTTACTGTCGATGATTCTTGTTATCCTGATTTAATAATGAGAATGCTTTTGGTTTAGGGAAATGCAAATGCTTCTGTTCCTGCACGTGGTCGTGCGAACCCTAACTCAACACCAAATCACTCCCGCCAGAGATCATTTAAACGGAATGGCGCTTCTGGATCCGCTGCTGCTAATGGTACTGTTTCTCAACCGTCAGCGCAAGGTACTCCACTTGTCGAAACGCCTTCGCACAACCCATCTCCTAGAGGCCAAAACCAGAAGAATGGCGGCTTTGCATCATCACAAACCCATGGTGGTAGTGACAACTTTTCACCACGAGACTCGTACAGGAACCAAAATGGTAACCACCACCACCACCACCAAAGTCATGGTGGCAGGCCGCGCAACCAGGAGCACGGGAATCAAAACTGGGGTTTCCACAGAAGCTTTAATGGGAGAGATGGAAATGCACATTCACAAAGAGGTGCCCCAGCATTTGTAAGACATCAACCTCCACCTATGCAGTCTATTCCTCCTCAGTTTATGGCAGCTCAACCTATTCAGACTTTTGGCAGTCCTGTTGTGCCCTTCCCTCCTGGTGAGACACATTGAAGATCACGTCTTTGAATTATCTTTATTATTATTTTTTTCTAATGCGTCTCCATTTCAGAATTGGCATCTCCATATTATCCCCGTATGCCTTTCGTCGGCCCTCTCTCACCTGGTCCAGTCTTCTACCAAGTCCAAGATCCTCCTCTAAACATAAAACTACAGAACCAAATACATTATTATTTTAGGTAGTACCTTTGTATTGAATCTCTCTTTATTCGTCTAGATGAGTAAATTTAGATGCAAATGGTTCTTTTGGTTACAGTGAAGAGAATTTGATTAGAGACACATATCTTCGTGGGCACATGGATGATCATGGTTTTGTTCCGCTACATGTGATTGCTGGTTTCAAAAAGGTAACAGTTACTTTCTGGATTTACCGTCATGCTTTTGTTGGCCTGATTCACCTTTCTCTATTATGATATCTAAACACTGCATCTTATTTATAACTTGAGTCTGTAGTAACTGAGGATTAGACTGAACTTGTTTTCAGTCGGTTTTATATAAAGCTGTTCCATGCGTGTACATACTCTCAGCAAATGGAATTTGATCTTTAAGACAGACAGATGATTCATATTACCCGTTGATGAATTATGTTTCTTTTGCTCCCGTATAAATGTGTTTTTATAGTGTTAAACTTGATAAGCTGTGACTAATTTGCTGCTCACTTGGCTCTATCTCATCAATGTTCATTGTTTTTTTTTTTCTTTTTTCCTTCTCTTTAGTTACTAAAAAACTTTGTTGCTTAGTACCATATGTCCAGATTTTTTGTGTATTATTATTCGCTATGACTTGTAGCTATTCTTGTGTTGCCTCTTTTTCTCCTTGTTCAGGTTGCAGAACTTACAGATAGTATACAGCAAATAGTGGAGGCTCTACAAGGTTCGCCGTTTGTTGAAGTGCAGGTATTTCTTCTCTGTCTATATATGCGTCCTTTAGTGTGTAAAAATTTGAATTACATTGTCTTTCCTTGCATAATAGAATGATAATGAACATTTTAATTAGGGATTTGATAATCGACTTTGTTCATTCTGAGAAGAGAAAGCTTATAAAACTTTGTTATAACATGCAATTTAACTGTTTGAAGGTGAAAATATAGAATTATTGTTCGTCTCAAGGCATTTATAGCATTGAGATTTGGTTTCCTTGTTTGTTTTGAACTTTCATTTGATTGCAAATGCTATTTTGTTGTCTTGTTAGGGTGAAAGAATAAGGAAGCGCTATAATTGGCAACATTGGTTGCTTCCTGAAGAGGCAAGCCACCAATCTGTTGATGCAGTAGCAAGCGGAGTTAGAAACTTGTCGATTGGACAGAGCTTGGCGGATCCAATTGGTGGTTCAAGCAGCCAGTTGCAACCTGTGGGAGCAGAAAACAAAGCTGCTGCAGATGGCCAGCAACAGTTTTCTGTTGTTGGTCAAGTGAACAACCTCAATGACTCAGATGGTGCAAACCGTTGAACCATTATGCTGGTTAGTGTTGGACTTGAAATATATTATTTTGTCCTGCCCGGGATCAGGAAAAAAACAATAATGAAGGGGGAATCAAAAAAAAAGAGAGAGAGTAAAAGGTAAGGCATAAAACCAAAAAGAGAAGAGACTCATATGAAAACAGAAAAAAAAAGGATCAAACATTTCATAAACTTTGGCATATTTATGGTTCTTTTCTTCTTGGTTTTGGTTGTTTTTTTGAATGCTGGTAACTTTTTTTGGTGTGTTGATGCTACTTTGCTACATATGATGGTCCTTGACAGTTGCTTGTAAACCATTGTTATTGTCTGGATTGATCGGTTTTGCTTGCTATTACATTTTCGAATTTGTTCCCCTAATCATTAATTTTGTTTCTTTAACTAAAAGTTTAATGCTAACGAGAATCGTCTGAGGATAGATAAAGTTAACTTCAGAGGAGACTCGTGAATCGCTCACTCCTCGGAGAAAATTAAAATACGTGAGAAAAGAAGCAGAAGATTCAAAGCGTGTACCAACCGGCGCCTCGTGTTGTAGTTTGCTTGTATTGCTCTGATTTGAATATTGAAGAAAACACGTGTTTCACGCTCTGCTAACGTTATAATGTTGTGTAGGGAATGAATCTTTGAATGGGTGAGTCTCTGAGGTAATCAAACAATCTAGCAAATTGTTCGGCGAGTTCCTAACCGTAAATAAACATTGTGACATAAAACCTCGTATTTCATTTGCAAAAGTGAAAATAACACTCATAACTTTGACATACATGGATTTTAGAATATTACCAGATTATCGTAATGTGTTCCATATTTCAAAAAATGCGAATAGCAACCGTGAACATTTTTTTTTTTTTGACAGCAAACGGTAGTGAACTTGTTTAGCCTATTACATATATGCAAATTCATATTGGGATATTTGATTTTCCGCATACTATTGTAGTTAGGCAGTTTTTCTTAAGAAAAGTTTTATATAATTGCAGCGAAATAAGTTTTTACGTACTAAAAAAAAAAAAAAAGTTTTACGTACTAATAATACCTATAACATAACAAGATATCTATCTTTCTTCATAAATGAAACTCTCAGATCCTCACTCTCACGACTTAGCAAGTTAGAGCATGTCCATTGAGGGGTTCTTAGAGAGGGGTTCTTAGCGGGATTTAAGAACCGGTTCTTAAATCCCGCTAAGAACCCCTCTCTAAGAACCCCTGATGGAGATGGTCTTAGTTGAAGCCTAAAATGACCTAGTAAGTTACTTACAATTCAAACTTTCAAAGCCATATATAAAGGCTCTCCTTAATCTAGTCATACATAACCACAAAAACACTTCACATATATCAAAATATTCTTTATGTTCACCTAAATGAGGAAAAATAACAAATGAAACAATCCAATAGTAAACCCTAAAAATCAAAATTATTATTGATTCTGGAACCCCTAGTTCACAAAACACACCAAAAGTAAAAGTTGCCCAATTCTTCTTTTACCATTTGGAGATGTCAAAGTACACAGATCCAAGCATTTCGCAGTATCCAACGGTTAGCATTCTTTTGGCACTTTCAACTCCACGTTTTTTGCTTATTTATTTTATTGCTAATTTTAGTAGTAAATTATTATGACTACTGTATATGTTCGTACAGTCTATAGACAACCTACGGACATGTGATTATTGTACGGACTAGTGGAACTAAAAGAATCCAACGGTCATAAGCTCACGGCTCAGTCATATTGTTCGTTAGATTAAAACTTCAATGTATAACTAACAAAAATCAATAAATACGAATATAGTTTAATATATCATCACATGAGTTCGCTTGTCTTTACTTATTTCGAGTCTATCAACCTCTTTTCTCTGCAAAGGAGTTTATATTTTGTAAACCAGCTAGCGTCTACCTTTTTTTGCATAATCTTATTGTATTACAAAGATTATTTTTGTTATCATAATTTTCAACCAACTTTGACATAATCTTAGAGTGTGATTGGTGAGAATGAGCATAACTGAAAATAATTAATACAAGAGAACGAGAGTAAAAATAATAAAGTAAATAATATAATCGAGGAAAAGAAAAATTGAAACAAATGCAACATATATTTTTCTGTACAAACTAAAAAAGAAAAAACAAACAATTTTACTCTTTTGGAATATTGACTAGCAAAAATGTAGGTAAAAAATATTTTACTGATTGGCTTAATGATAGTCGGAGTCAATGTAAATATAGTTTCTGCTCAAAATATCGCCAGTTGTGACAAACATTCACAGCCTTAATCCTTAATATATCATGATGATAGTTTTAAAAGTGAAATATGAACTTAGTAAGATGTTATTCAAAACTATTTGGTAATAACCACAATTATACATTTATACACCATAAGCTTTAATGCTACACAATTGTATATTATATATTACATGCTAAAATAAAAATAACAACACAATAGTTTTTATTAAATTATGAAAAATATTTATAATCAAAAGTTTTTAAACCGTTGGGACAATCTTACACTTGCTATTTTGTCAACTGGCAATCAATATAATCCATAAACGCATTAGCAATCTTTTTTTTTTTTTTTTGTCACGAACGCATTAGCAATCTTCTAAAGAGATTTGATGGAGTTTGGGACAGAGCAACATCGTGCTAACATCTGTTCAATCCCCAATGTGACCTGACATGTCACTCTCTCTCTCTCTCCCTCCCTTTCAGACCCTCACAAGTCTGCATAGTTTCAACCTAACTTCATTTTAAAAATGAATTGAGAATTTATATGAATCATATATATCTTACTTTTTTCGAAGAAGATATATATTTAGATTTTGGATTTTGATTTACAGCTTTTGGTTTTGCTGTATTTTTTAATTTTTAAAAAATAATTAATACATTACTTTAAAATAATATAACAAATAGCAATAAATACTTAGAATTTACCATTAAAATTTATTAAAATATTATGATTATTATTTTAAATAAAATACAGTGATATTTTTTAATTATTATATTTTCAACAACTTATTTTATAGTAAATATAAATCATAATATATATAAATTACATAAAATTAAAAATATTCAAAATTTTGAAACTACATGGAAAATTATCTTATATAAATTGTAAAACTAGAAGATTTGTTGTAGTTTGTTTTTAGGGTGTTTTTAACTTTGAAAGAGGAAAACTTGTCAATTATTATTTTGTTGTCGTAAAGACGAATTGACGGGTTTAAAGCATGGCCTATAAACATGAAGAAACTAGTGAATAAAGTTCCAATGTATTTATTTGAGATGTTTTTAATAAATATATTTGAGATAAAATAAAATAATTTGTCAATAATTTTTTTTTGGTAATAATGTTAAAAGTTTTATTACCATTTTCGAGTTTTAAACATAAATACAAAGGATATAATGAGCAGAAGATTCAAGAATTTAAGCTTAACACTAACTCAATCTAAGCTAAACAAGGCCAACAACAACTACAAGCAAAGCACCTAGACTCACCAAACTCAGCACACCCTCTTGCCATAAAATTGGAAACACAATTTATTCGAGAACTGAACCCAATAAATCAGCAGTATCCGGTGATCAATTCTTAATGATTAGCTCCTCAAGAACAGTTTAAGAGACTTCCTTATTGGCAACAACCATGGACAGTGAACAACATATATGAATAGTTAGTTATGTGGAACAAAATATTCTAAGAGAAAAAAAATCTGTAGTGTGTTTTATTTAGAGTTTGATTGTATAGTAAAGTTAGTAAATTAAAATAGGTGAACAATTATTTCAACCTATTTACTCTAGTTTCAGCCAATAGTGAAAATGATTCTAATTCATTTACTCTAAGAAATGAGAAAATACATTAGGAGTAGAGTAATTTTTACTCCAATATAATATCATTACCAATACATAACCAATCACACACACTCTTATTATACCATCAACTGGTGGTAAAGATAAAAAAAATGAAAGCGTGATTAGACATGCACTTGAGACTGAACACAGATATATGTATATATATATATATATTCGAATATCTAGATGCCTGGAGGTAGTTCATGTAAATAATATGCAAGCGATTAGAAATAAATAAACAAGTGACACTTGAAAGTGATCCAAAAGGTTGTGATCTTTTTTCTTTTTCTTTAAAGGGTGTGAGATTAAACGAAAGATTAATTATTTGCTTGCCTTTTCTCAAGCATCTCTTCCCCACCCACTCTTTGGTAGTGATTGGTAACGGTGGTGCGGTGCGTAATTGCAATAGGAAGTGCGTAATTGAGCAAGTGTCACCAATCACACATATCAGTTGAATAACGCAGTTTACAAAAAAACAAAAAGCAATAACGCACTATTTTTTTTATACATGCATTTTTTTTGAAAAACGCACTACGTAGTTCAGCAGCCAAATAGGTGTGGTTTTTTATAAAACCGCACTTAACAGTGTTAAATAATTTTAATAAATATTTTATTTTTAAAAATTGAACACCATTATTTATTTACATACTACAATAACTTTTTTTTATTAAAACTGTATAGTTTTTTTAATCAAAACTGCATTAATTTTTTTTTTAATTAAAACTACACTTATCACTATACCGTATAAACCATAGTTACATCTTACCGTACTTTAATATATATATATTAGATTTTTTTCAAATAATTTTAATCTTTTAATATTATAAACAAACATTATCACTAATCTAACAAATTTATTTCATACTTGTATTAATATATTTATTTTACATTATATTTCTATCAAAAATGCACTATATTTTTTTAATCAAAACCGCACTACTTTTTCTATCAAATCCGCACTTATCCCGCAAACCGCATGAACCGCAGTTGAACCGTACCGCACTTTAATTCCGCACCGCTTATATTATTAAAACCGCGGTTACCATTCGGACCCTTTATACATTTAAGGATCATGACAGTAGTTCACTAACTTCACTTTCAAAAATTTTAACAGCTTTTTATCTTTACATAACTTTTAAATTAAAGACATCAAAACTTTACTTACATAGTTACCAGTTTTTCTTTCTTCTTTTAACATAATATCTATTTATTTATTTATTTATTTTGTAACACATAGTATCTATTTATAATTTGCTTTGTTGAATAGTTTCAACCTCTCTTCTTTTGGACCCCAAGAAATGACCGGCGAAAGTCAAGAAGACCTCTGAGCTCTCTGCTCCTCTACTCTCTCTACTCTCTCTCTCTCCGCGTAGGATACAAGACATTTGACACCAAAGCCTAAAGCTGTGTTGTTTGGTTCTCTTTTCCAATGATGTCATCAGCAAAGCATCAGAGAAACCATAGAGTCTCTGTTACAAGCAAGAACAAGATTCTCAACACTGTTCCTTCCATTTCTTCCTCACCACCATCATCATCCTCATCCTCATCATCTGCTTTACATTCGCAAGACTCTCAAGAAGCCCAAAAGAGTTCTTTCATCACCATGGAAGAAGTTTGGGAAGACATCAACCTTGCTTCCATCCACCACCTAAACCGCCACAGCCAACATCCACAACACAACCATGAGCCAAGGTTCAGGAGCCATAACCAAAACCAAAACCCCAACTCCATCTTCCAAGATTTTCTCAACAGACCTTTGAACCACGAACCAACCATACACACAAGCCTCAATGGCGATACCACCACTGTCACTGCTCTCTTCAGCAGCTCTCCTTTGGCACCTCCTGCAACTGTTCTTAGCTTGAATTCCGGTGCCGGCTTCGAGTTTCTTGACAACCAAGATCCTCTTGTTATCCCTAACACTAATCTGCATAGCCACAATCACCTCACAAACGTTCCTTCATTCAACACCTCTCTTGAGGATCTTACTTGTTTTGGTGAGAAAAGAGGCCAAGAGTCCAATGAAGGTTCAGGGAATAGAAGACATAAGCGTATGATCAAGAACAGAGAATCTGCAGCTCGTTCCCGAGCTAGGAAACAGGAATGCGCCTCTCCTCCTCTACTAACCTTTCTACTCCAAAGAGAAATGTGGTTTTGCTATCAAAATGTTTTTGTTTTAAAAAAAGGTTTGTGGGTTTTTGATTCTCATTTGCAGGCTTATACAAACGAGTTAGAGCTTGAAGTTGCTCACCTGCAGGCAGAAAATGCAAGACTCAGGAGACAACAAGAACAGGTAAACAAGTAGAGAGAAGTTCTTATTGTTCTTTTGCACCAACTTAAAAAAGGAAATAGACATCCTCTGAATTACTTGTAGTATCTTTGTTCTACACATGCTTTTGTCCATGACATGTTCAGTTATTAGATAGATATTAATATTTATCTTCTGTATGTGTGTGTGCAGTTACGAATGGCGGCAGCAAATCAGCAACCCAAAAAGAAGACACTTCAACGGTCTTCCACAGCTCCATTTTGAGAAATCTATACAAGTCCTTATCTCTCTTTTGGGGATTGAGAGTCTTTCATGAAGAAGTGAAAAAATGGAAAAGTGTGTACTTTTTTTTATTAGCTTTAATTATATAACTAAGCTAAATTTGTAGAACCAAGATCTTGCAGGGTAAGGAAGTAGTAAAAACAGAAAAGAGAAAAGGATCTTTCCATTTCCTAAGGCACAGGAACACCTGTCCTGGGCCTCTCTCCTCCTTGTTCTGTCATTTTCTTATTCAGACCCTTTTCACTTCTGTACTAACTTGTATTTTTGTAGTAATGCCTACTTCCTCTTCTAATGCTAGTTAGAAATTTTTACCTATTATGTTTTACTGTTTAACCCATTTGGTTCTCAAAAGAAGCAAAGGTTCAAGTGACCAATAGACAAAACAGTACTCCACTTAAATGATGACATTAACAAAGAAAAGCTAGAAGGTGACCAATCACTGAACATTTATGTTTTTCCTTGCCTCATTAACACCAAAAAAAATGTCTACTCCTTTGGCTGGCTACCATACAAGCCAACAACTTAGCACTATGAAGTTGAAACCTCCAAACCAATGGGAATTAAGTCAGCCAACTTTTTTTGGTTGGTCAAGAGAGAACATGGTAGGGTTGGTTATGTTCTGGTCACTCTCTCCCCCACGTTTTACTTATTCATTGTACTGAAGCTTTTGCTATACTAGTCATCATCAAAACACTATGTGTATTTGGTTTTATCAAGAGAATAGTTATATCCTCTTTTGTTTTCCAATATCAATAACCTGACAGTGATAAGTCTAGTTGATGATGTCAAGATGATTCTTCTTGATCCACTTTTGGTTGTTGATATTTGTGTGTATTCTGTTAAGCAACCAAAAGTGGACATCAAGAGTTAACACGGTGTGGCATTAAGATAGAGAATAATAGTTACCAAAAGTGAGACTATGACTAGAATCTATTCTCACTGGTAAAATACTTAGAGCCCTTCAAATAGGCATCTAATACTTAAAATCATGCATGCATTTTTGTTTCCTTCCAGTCAATGAGAATCCTAGATTTCAAGAAACTTAACAAGAAAAGGTTGGTACATTCACATGAAACTATATCCTCCACTATCTTTCAATTGCTTACATCAATGTTTCTCATTACAACTTCAAACTGCTACCAGAACTTGGTCAAGTAAGTAACTAGTACATAGGAAAGAAAGAGCGAACCATTGATAAGTAGCTCCATACAGTCATACAGATACGGTGCAACAAGTTGCTACCTTCACTCTGACGTTATCTTTTTCGGTGTAAAAGCAAAAAACAAGAAAGAAAGAAAAAAAGATCATGAAGCAACATCAAGTCTTAAACACTGAATCGTAAACATTAAGTGAAAGCTAAAGAATATGATTAAGAAGCAAAAACAGAGAGTTAAAACACTGAAGCGTGATTATGAAGTTGAAATCTAAAAGAAGAAGAATATGATTAAGAAGACAAGGGCCGACCAGTCACTTTAGCATGTGAATCTCAAATCGTCACCAAGAAACAAAATTCCATTATAACTTTGTTTAGTATTAAGCATAATACAAAAAGAATCAAGCTCTGTATATAATCTCAATCATCAATTAGACAATACTTGGTTGGTTGGGATCATAACATGTTTGATGTGATTCTGAAAGCATATATGATTGTGGGTTTGCAGAAATTTTCCAGCTTGATCAGTTAATAAGAGCCATACAGCTCGACACTATAAATAGTTGCGTTTTGTAAGTCTCTGTTTGTGAAAGTTTTCGACTCATGCAATCAAATTCTTATATCATTCACATTCATCCAACAATGTTTATAATTTACTAACCACTTGAAAAGAATAAGAGTAGATATCATGTCTCAATATCTTATATAAAATGGTTTGTTTAACTATTACCACACACTAAAAGTAAATTTGCTTTTTCTCCACATGGTACTTTTATTATATTTAGGGGTAAAAAAGCGTTGAAGAGACAAGCTTCCGAGAGATGAATAGTAAAAACTAATAATGTTCGTCGATAAACAGATAATATGCGTAAAAATGGTAAGGCATGTGCATTTGGAAGCATCTCTACAAAAGGACCCGACAAGTTTTGTTCCATTAGGTAGAGAACCATAAGTCATATCATCTTTGCTCATGTTGAGGTTTTTCAGCTATAATGATAAACTTCATAGATTTTTTCTTACTCGCCTATTTATCCACAAGCAATATGAATATATATGTAATATGCTCCTCAATTCTCAATTTATATAAATTTTACTATTTTGATCCAAATCATAAAACTTTTTGTCCCAATTCAAGAAACCCTTAATCATAACACCACTATCATCATCATCATCATATGATCAAAGTCAAAGGCGAGATTTAGTTAGTCCATAGTCTATACGATACACAACACAATTACTGAAAAGTCGATGGGAAAATACCAAACTAATTTACATGCGAAGACAAAAGACAGTAAGAAAGTAGCACGAAGAAGAAGAATCTCGTGTCATAGCGTTGTTTTAGTTCACCTTTTTTGTATATAAGTGAATATATGAATTCAATGTTCCATAAACTGAGACGAAGGCGGACTTACTTTCGTCTTCTCTGTACCTGCGAATATATTAAGAGACGATTTTTGTTCATGCTTCAAGACTAAAAACCAAACGTTGTGTTAAGATGTATCTATCTATATAATAAGTTCATACCATAAGCCCCACGAATCTCGACTTCTCGCAGTTCTTGGACTAGAGCACAGCAACAACACATCAAATGAGATAGAAAATCGTCAATGAACCCTCCCTGCGAACACCAGGAAACCTTAAGTAGGCATCCCAACAGTGAATTTATGACCCAAATGAGGATTTGAAGCTTTTGAGATGAAGTTTTCCAGTCTCTACCATGATAGTTACTACTCCCTCCGTTTCATATTACTTGTCGTTCTATGTTTATTCACACATATTAAGAAAACATATGATTTTGTATATTTTCAAAATAAAAACACAATTACCTATACACCTAACCATATTTCAACCAATAGAAAAATAAAAACACAATTACCTATGAATCTTATTAATGAATTTTGCATTAAAACTCTAAAACGACACTTATTTTGAAACGAAAATTTTTCCCTACAACGACAAGTATTATGAAACGGAGGGAGTAACAAATATGTTTTTATTGGTTTTATTGGAAGCATATAGATGTTTGGAATCAAAAAGATTATTAAGATGGATTATGGGTTTTGAAGAGAATGTACCGTAATGTTCAGTGTTTTCCGAAGTTTCCTCCTTACACAACAAGTGTAGCAGCAGCAGGAAAGTATCAAAGAATATGCCATTAGCTCATTACATGCTTCAGCTGAAGCTGGAAAGGCGAAACAAACAAAAAAAAGTCAACTCATTAGTTTACACAAGCACTGTATTATTATTTATTAACAAACTGTAACATGACAAAGTTGACTATATCCAATTATATATCACTTACAGATGTGCCTGTTAGTTGCTGCAGTGGCAATCTTTGCCAAAGTACCACACGGGAAAAAGAATGTCTTCAAGCCTGCGGTTCCATCATTGAGTAATTAAAAATAACAAGAACACGTATGGAATGTGAAACGCTAATAATCCATCACAGTGGAAAACAAGAAGAGGGTTACTCACAAAGAGAAGGTTCCGAGCAACAAGCCAGTAAGTCGGTATGCCATTCTTCATGGTGCTGTGATGCTCTACGTGAAAGCATATCATGTCCCGATGTAACAGAAGAAGTGGATCTGCATGTAGCAATTATGTAACCAGCGTTATACAATATTACTCACAGAAACAAATCACAACTTGCATATTAAGAAAGCACATGAAGTATGTAACCTTGAAGCTGCACGACTAGTGGTTTTCATGGGAGGATCTTCTTCATACGAATATTCTGTCTTATGACTTGCACTACGGTCAGTTTTTTTGGAAGCTTTCTTGGACAGCTCTTTCTCAGAGTCGCCATCAACCTCAGCAACAGTTTGAGTAACACCAATTAAACGCTGAATGACTTCACATTGAGCCACATCATAATGCTCCTGGGAACGCTGAAGTTCAAGCTGCAGTTTCTCGTTTTCAGTTTTGAGAGCATCGCAGAAACGCAAGTTAGGGTATGAGCAAGAGAGAGTCTTCTTGAGCACCGAAGCTGCTTCTCTGGTGGATTCTTGTTTCAAAATAACATCTTGCACATGTCTATCCTCTTCATCCAGAGTGTACTCAAACTGATCACGATCAATATACTCCAACCTCTCCTGCACAAAAGAACCATTACCAACCCATCAGCAAGATTGTCTATTTAGACGAAAACTAGCCGTCCGGTTGGGTTGATTCGGATTTTCGGTACTATTCTCATAATCTTCTGGATTCGGTTCGATTATAA
The DNA here is from genome assembly GCA_012274485.2 of Sinapis alba. NCBI lineage: Eukaryota > Viridiplantae > Streptophyta > Magnoliopsida > Brassicales > Brassicaceae > Sinapis > Sinapis alba. Next base: position 164,487 of record MU105760.1, read on the forward strand.
CCAATATCGTCCAAAAAATATATTTTAAAAACTTGCAAATTTTTTTTTAAAAAAATCCAAAATATATAAGTTATTCAAAAATATAATTAAAAAATAATTAATCTACTTATATTAACTAAAAATATTTAAAATAACAAATAAAACAAACTACAAAAATCTTTGAAATACTCTAAAATATCAAAATTACTTTTATATAAATAAAAATATTAACATATTTAACTAATTTCAGATATTTTCGGATCCTAGTTCGGACACCGAAAGTACCAAGCTCTTAAACCCCACTCGGATATGTTTGTATAACAATTCGGATGGGTTATCGTTTTTTTCGGTTCGGGTTAAGGTTGGAATTCCGGTTTATGGTAAAACCGCCCAATGCCTAAAGAAAACTCAAGTAACTTACCCTAACTCGAGCGTTATCGACCAAAGTGATGAGTGGTATGATTTTAAGAAACCGATCAATCTCATCCTGAGCTTTCCTGAACTGGTAAACAATGTTCCATCCCATAGCCAACAAGTAAAGATAGCTCCTGTCACGACAACTGTTGACGAGAATGTACGACCTCCTCAAAGCATCCTCAAGCCCTTCAAGAGGCTCACGAGTCTCTGGATACTTCTTCAACTCAGAGATCTTGAGCTGTTCCAGCAAGTTTCCAATGAGTTTGAGGTGTTGAGCGAACTGGCGACAGTTCTTCTTGTGCATCCAAGCAGTGTTTGCAGCTTTAACGATTAGGCCAATGAGTTTGACGGCGTCTAGGCCTGTGAGCTGAGCTACTGACGCTATCTCCCCGAGTCCATCCCATGAGTGAGACATTGTTCTTTGGATTCTACTCAAAAATCAATCAACTGCGAGTGGAGTTCTTGGTGGTTAGAGTTTCATCACATCTCAAAACTCTCTAGCAACATTTTTAAGATCCGATGTTTACCTATATTACTGGAATCAGAGAATTGGATCCAAGTTCTCTGAGGCTGACATTGTTTGATTGAGATCGAGTACGACGCCGGATCAGAGGTTGTTAGCTAGCACACGGAGATTGGGATATTCAGTTGAGGAATCGGATCATGAGGGAGTGAAGCTTCTTCTTTAGACTCTGTGACAACAACAAAAGAAAAAGTGAATAAGATACGAATCAAAGAGATTCTCCAGCTCCTTTAGCTTTTCTACGTCAAAGATCTTCAACGCCAAAAAAGAAAAAAAAAAAAAACGGTTTCCTCTTTTGAACACTTGAAGCTGACGAAAGCGAAAGGGGAAAAGCCGAAGACCATAAAAAGAAAAAGAGGGAAGACAATGAGCAGTTAACAACCTCCGAGGAGTGACCGATTCGGCGGCGAACAAACTCCTCCGGCGAGAATCAAGTCAAAACTGATTTAAAATTAAGAGAGAGAGAAAAGAAGAGTATAGGAAATGCTCACTTAATGCATTGCAGAGAAGGTAACAGATATACTTTTACTCTTCACGCCTTCCTATAAACAAAACGGATTAGAAAATTGGAAAAAAAAAAATGTTAGAATATTGAAGAACATTTTAAAGTATAGTAAGTTTTCAGGGAAAATGCAAATTCAAAATGACCTGGAGATTTGTTCGTCGTCTTCGAAATGAGAGAAGAGAGAAGATTCTGCTGCGTTAAGAGAAGAAGACTATGCAGAGAGATGAGTCATATGCAGAGAAGACGGTTTGTTTTTGTCGATTTCTAGCTTCCCTTTCCCACACACCTTCACCACTTGCTGCCACTCGTCGGAGATGAAGAGCCCTTTGCTGTAATTTACTAATACGCCCTGCTCAACTCTCTTTATTTACCAGTGTGCCCCCGATGACTTTTCTTTTTCACTATCCATAAAGTTTATAAAACCTACCTTCTAATATTGCGTTTTCAATTGTTAGACCATTTTAACGCAAGAAATCCAAAATGGATTTTTTATTTTATTTTATTTTCTGACTGAAAAAATAATAATTTAAAAGAGAATTAATCGTGGGCCGTCACGGTTAGTACAGTCCGCCAACAGTGCAAAAAATCTTCTAAAATTAATTTTTAATTTAAAGTTTTTGTAACCGGTTCTTACACTGTTTACATGCTCCACGTGTCAGTGAATCCGCGAACATTACAAAAAAATCCACCTAAATCTGGGTTAAACATGTCCTTACACTAGCTAATCAGTAAGTTATTTACGTGTTGATTATAAAGACAGAACCATCTTTAGACTACCTTAATTACATCTTAATAATATCTCGATATTTGAGTACTCAAATACCGTTGAATTTTTTGTTTTATTTTTAACACCGTTGAAATATTACTATCCGGTTGTCGGCATAAATAGGACCTCGACTGAAACGAATAATGTAATTATTCTTAGTAATATAAGGCACAAACAGACTTGCTTATGATTTCGTGTTACTACAAATAATCATGAAGATGTTTAAAAGAATTCAATAGTGAAGCGAAACGAGACATGGTCGCTTGAACTTGATTTGTCTTTGAGTTACAGTCATTGTAGTAATGATGATGATGGTTAAGATTAGGAAGGGTGGTAATCAGTAACCCATCACAAATTTCACCTTTAGTCCCTTTTCAGTTGAAAATTATTATGTCTTTGAAATGCAGTTATAGTATTATTACCATTTCTATAACCTTTCATTCTGATTAATTGCCCCCATTATATGATCTTGGATTACCCGTGACTGTTCTCTAGGCAGCTGGCGAAACGGACCGTGAATCAATTTATCAGCGCCAACTCACTCCATTACTATCCTTGTATACAACATACTGCACAAATCAAACTATGCAAATTCAGGATAAAACGCTATGAATATCCATGCACCGTTAGTTTCTTAAAAAATATGTATAAACCTATGTTGGATGTATGAATATAACCTATCACTACAAGAGATCATAAATATTTTGGCACGTATACAAAATGCATGTGTGGAAAGGTTGGACATTGGTGTTGGTGGTGGTCCTAGTGGAATATGACTGCTACGCCCTCTTCCTTTTTGATAGTGCCTATATACCATGCGTTTACTCTACATATAAATAAATTACTTATGTAATCAACTTTCCCCAAAAGTATACTAATGATTTTAGCATTAAAATAGTAGTTCCCGTTTATATGTTAATATTACAGTTGCTCCATGACAATGACCAAGGTGTTGAAAAACAAAAATATCTTGTAAATGTCCTGCTATTTCTTCTTTCTAGTCAGGTCATCACACATCGCACCCAAAACTGCAAATGAAACACCAGTGAGACAATTAAGACGATACCCAAAACAAAATAAACTCGTAGTCTAATATTAGTTATGCAATTTTGTGACAAAAAAAAACATATTTTGAGTTTCAAGGATAATCATGCTCTAAGACGAAACTAATTTATATTAGTATATCATAATAATAAAGGAAACTTCTTATTGGATGTAATAAAGATTGAGAAACTGTTGTTTCAATTGTTTGGTGGATTGTCTCCATGTGATTTAGTTGGGAATAATCGTGCATCATACTTTATATTAAAAATAAATGTTCTGAAAATGTCCTTATCTGTAACAATAAATGGGCCAGCTAAAATTTCCATTCACATGATAAAATAATTACTCCTACTTAACAAAAGTATTTATACAGTACTTATAACTAATGTTTAGGGTTATATTAGTGTAAATGGTCATCGAATGTCTAACACTTTGTCGGAATCGAACTTATAAAAATGACATAGTACCTCTCAAAATCTGCATTTTTCTGACCCAAATAAACTAAAGTATTTAACTATAAACATCACCAACACACTCTTTTTACGTCGAACAAGCATCAATAATATATAAAACTCTATCATTTAGGATAAGAGTTTTAAATATACAAGTCGTTTCCAAATTCAAATACAGTTTCTTTTTAAGTCTTTTTATTTGCAACATGAACTCTATAGAACGACTGAGCATGCGAGACAGGTTAATCTGATCTTAGTTAGCCACAGATTATGAATATTTTTGGTTAAGTTAGCTACACTCGTAAAATAAATATAAATGCATTTATCTTTACTGATATGCCCAAATATAACATATTTTAAATTATCAGATATCGTAAAAGAAAATCACACATGAAAATCTTAGATGCAACATAAACACACACATAAAATAAATAAATAAACAAATCCATGTGCTATAGTAATTTGATTATCGGAATAGAAGATTATATGTGGACATACACCTCTAATTGTGGTTAATTTGTGTCATTCTATAGGTAGGATGTATCCAAAATTAATATAAATAAACTCATGTGATAATCAATAAACCGGTAACATGGTAGATTTAAGATCCCGTGAACCAAGAGTTTGTAACTTGCAAGTAATCATAGCCCGTGATTTGTTGAATCTATATCAGTATTTATAATCTGACAAACTATAGTAATTTCTCCATAGAAACTGGCTAACAGCTAATGAGGTTCAGGATTTTGGTTTATAATTTATTCTCTTTATGTTTTAGTTGGTTACAGATGGATTCTATAAACGTAAACATGTTTCATCATCATAAAAATGGGCTGATTAGTTGATTAGTAAACCCATCATATAAAAACCAACCTCAGTAACCATTATAATATCAATAATTATTCACATGGGCCGAGGGGAAAATAAGATAAAAGTCTATTAAACACAATATAGTCGAAGTTTTTTTCATTATGATATATAAACGTCGTTAGCTACTTCATTAAGGAAACTAATTTATTTTCTCAAAAGGCCTTTGATATATTTGGGCCTGCCTACGCATATACTCTTATGGGCCTAAAACTTCTTTTACGAAACAGCCGTCAATAAAGCGTGTTGTTATTATATAAAGGAGAAGAAAAGTCTATAAACCAATCAATCATACGACTATCCGCGTTGCCAAAGAAGGCTTTTGGCCCACGTAGGGTCGATCCTTCTTCTTGGCTATAAATACAGCTTCTATGCGTGGAGAGACGACACTTTTTTTTCTCATCGGAAGGTTTTCCGAAGGGATACGAGATCTCTCGCTCGCGGCTCCTTCTTTTCTTCTCCGATCAATCAACACAGAGCCGTTGATATGATTTTGGCGCGTTATTTAGAAGCCTTGATATCTCACTTTAACCTCACTTGAAGTCCCCGCGTGATCGATCTAGGGTTTCGGCTGGTCTTCGCGAGTTCTGAGATTTGATTTCATCGTCACGTATTGATTCAGAGTCATCTTCTTAGGAATTGGATTTTTTTTTTTCATAATCGAAAGATGTCTCGGTGTTTCCCGTTCCCGCCACCTGGCTATATACTGAACGGAAGCCGCGATGAGGCTCTGATCGAATCGATCAAGGTTTGTTTGAGCATTTCGGGTTTTGGATTTTGGGGGATTTCGAATGCTAAGCTTCGGTTATCGAACCTGATTTCCAGTTTTCTGGTATCTAACCGCCATGAATGAAATGGATACGAGTTTGGGATATTTTCTATTGAAAACGATGACACTATATTAACCGGCCCGTTTGAGATAATCATAAAGACATTTCAAAGTACATTGTTTACTCTAACAAATACTATTTATATTCTCCCTTGAGGAGAATCGTTTGCTCTATATGGGTGCTTGTTTCTGCTTTTCATTGAATTTTAGCAAGTTCTGTAAGTTGACCACTAATCCATTGCTTTTGTTCATTCAGAGGGCAAAGGAGAAAGCTAAGAAAGAACAAAGGAGGAAGGAGAGAAAAAGAGAGAAGAAGGATAAGAAGGATGATAATAAGGAGAAGAAGGATAAAAAGAGGAAGGAGAGGGAAAGAGGCGAAGGTACAAGCGAAAAACACTCTCATAAGAGACGGCATAAAGAAGAAGAAGGTGCCAAAGATGGTCGCAAACAGAAAGAAAGTGAGAAGAGCAGTCTTACTGTAGAACGCGATCTGCTTCAGTCGACGTCTCCCAACTCTTGTGATAGCACTCTTAACAGCAACGAGCTACCACCTAAGCAGAAGCAGAAGCCACATAACAACAACAACAACGACTCTGGTGAGTTTGTTGGGTCTAGAGTATTCTTGTTGGGTCTATTTACCTTTTCAGGACATTGTTGACGTTCTTTCTTCAAATATGTTAATCATATGAATTTGAAGAAAGCATCATTCGGATTCGGCTGCCTATCCGAAGGCAGAATGATACGACCAACAAGGATCAACAAAAACAATGTCCCTCCCGGGAGATAAAGTTAGATACCGTGAAGAGTGTTACTAGAGAGCAGCCGCAACAACATCCTTGTTCCACTTCTGCACCAGAACATGCTTCAAAGCCACATGAAGAGAAGAGAAAAGACCAAATTTTCAGATTGAAACACAAGGAGAAGAAATTATCGTCCACTACTCAAGAATTATCTGACCCTTCAAGCGGGTTATGCAGGTTTTGCCCTCCATCATTGGCGGTGCAATTCTTGAATGTAGTTGAGAATTGGGTCCCTAACACGATCGAGAGAGCAGTAGAGCTCACCAACTTTGAAGATGATGAATGTTGGTGGTTCTTGAAGAAGCCAAGTAGCTGCCACAAGTTTGACACAGAAAGATGCAAACTACTTACCAGAAATAATGATACAAAGCAAGTCGTAAGCAGTTCAATGGCGTGGCCATGTGCTCGCCTTTTACCAGAAGCTGATGTCCACGCCTTACCTTACACCGTCCCTTTCTGATGATACGAGCAGGAAGTAGAATTTTTAACAAGGAAAGCTGGCCGAGATATACATGTGTTGAAGACTTGAAGTCCGACCAAACATTTTTTTTGTTATAGCCTTGGAAAGTCTTTAAGGTTGAATAAAAACATTGTTTGTTATACTTTGCGGTTACTTAATAAGATTAGTACTACGCCCCGTTATTTCTCTTCTTTGAAGATGTGATTACATGTACATCATCACGTTGAACCTTATCATTTAGAATGGAAGAGAGACTATTATACTACACCAATATTAGCTCTCTCGACTATGAATTGAAACAGAAGTTGAAATAAACTAAACAAAAATTTGTTTTTAAAAGAACTAAGAGAGCAATCACAATGAACACTGAAAAGAAGAAAACAAAAAAATGAAAACGCAAATACTTTCTTAACGACCCTGTCATCGAGCTTCTTACAAAATGGAACAAGCCTTTTGTGCTTTGTTCTTCTTTTTCTTCTGCTTTGGAGGTTGAAGGACCACTTTGATAGCTGCATCAAAGACTCCCTTCACGTTCTGCAGTTTATTATATCCACATGGTTTTCATTAAAAATAAAAAAAGAAGATGGAAGCCAACATCAGAAAAAAAAACATGGTTCACAAGATTTCTTAACCTCTTGGGATTTTGAACTGCACTCTATGTAAGCAGGCGCTTCAATTAGCTTCTTGAGCTCCTCTCCCTTTAATGCACAACAGGCGAATGATTTAACGGGTTTTTGTAAAACTGGGAAAAATGCTCTTTACCTGAACAGTGGTAATTGGGACGGCACCAGGATGGTCGATGAAAAACTGTTTGTCATCCCGAAGATCTGACAGAAAAAAACAAGGTCAAATAATTAAAAAGGGCAAAGACCAAATATAAAGGTGCAGATAGGATACCATTCAGGTACATACAGCAATTAAGAGGAACCTAACAGTATGGAAAATGATTATGAGTTACAACCAAGCCTTCACTGAAGCTCTTACAAGTGCCTTTTTCTGGAGGATAGTACTTGCTATACGTTAAGCTAATTGATTGGAAAATGTTTAAAGGCGTAAGTGATTGCCTCTCTAAATGTCGGTAACTAAAAGGTTTAAGAGGTCATCGTCGAAAGAAAATAGCTGTAGTGTGTGTCCTGATTTTCTAGGCAATGGAAAATAGACATAAAGCAAATGAAAGAGTATTAAGTTACCAAGTTTGGTTCCAACAAGGACGATGGGGACACCAGGAGCGTAGTGCTGCAGCTCTGGGATCCACTGGAAGATCCAAGCAAGCATATATAAAGAGACCATTAAGTCAAAACTCTCATGTTGACGAAGAACAAAGCAAAGGAGGGTGAAACAGACCTTCTTGGAGACATTCTCGTAACTAGCCTTACTAATAAGAGAGAAGGCAAGAATGAAAACATCAGCACCACGGTAACTCAAAGGTCTTAATCTGTTATAATCTTCCTGCCCTGTAAAAAAAAAACAAATAATATTATTTGATAGTAAACCCAATAGCTGCAACTACGAGAAGCTCAATGATGAAATGAGTGATCATAATTTTACCTGCAGTATCCCATAATCCAAGATTGACCGTGGCTCCATTAACAACCACATTGGCACTAAAGTTATCAAAAACAGTGGGGACATAGTCCTGTGTCCAATGGAAAAATATGCTCTCAATCAGAAAAAGAATAAAAACAATCACAAAAGACTTAATCGTCTAAAACTACAACATGTAATATTAGTTTCGTCTTAACGGTCACGTTCACGGTCATTCGAACTAGGGATCTCTAGGGATCTCTGACAGGTCAGTGTTCTTTCCAATTGAGCTGAATTCAAAACTCATCAGATTGGGCAATAGAATAAAGGGAGGGAGAATACCGTAGGAAAGGTGTTGCTGGTGTAAGAAATGAGCAAACATGTTTTACCGACAGCTCCATCACCAACCGTGACGCACTTTATGAACCTTGATGCGCTCATTGCTAAACGTGATGATATAAGAGGGTAAAAAGTTTTCAAAAATGCAACCTCAGATCTAAGCCTGAGGAGGAGGAACCCCACAACACGAATCCAATTCCTCCGAATCGTCTAGAATTTACATTCAGTTAACCAACTCCAGCTTAAACAGAACCCTAGACGTTGTAAGTGAATGAGGAAACGCTAAAATGAAAAATGTAAAGAGGAAAACACACAGACGTGATCGAAGGAGGAGGAAGATGGTGGTGGTGAATGTTGTTTGTTGGTTGTTAACAAAAACGTGAGGACGATGAATTGGATCAACAGAGAGAAAGAGACAAAGTAGAAAGTGATGTCCGCAAATAATTGCCATTGAAGCGTTCCTTAATGTGAAGACTAATCTCTGCCATCCCCCCCCGATTCTTTTGCCTCCTTTTTTTCTTTTCTCCTTTTATATTCTAAACATTTTTTGCTTTGTCGGAAAAAATAAAAAAGCCCATGGTTCAGCTAGGACCGTTAGCTTAAGCCCAATAGTCTAAAAGACCCAAACACAAACGCTTACCCAACCAAAAAGAAAGTAGAGACTCGCATCTTCGATCAAAGAGTCAAGACCAAACCATTTCTCTTACGGAACACAATATTCCATCATTTTTTTTAAAAAATGTTCATCATGTATCTTGCTTAGTACTCAAATGCATAATCTGTATCTTGATGTTATTTGTTTATACAATATTTATAAACAAATAGAATAAGTACATAATATGTATTTATATTAACAAACATACGTAGATATTTGCATAAATGAAAGAACATATGCTTAGATTAGCAGAAGAGTTGGTCCCAAAACATACTTTGCTTTCTCCACCTGACAAAACATTCTTCAATCTTTTTATCATATATATATATATTGATATCAATCATGTTCCTCATTCAGAGTCATTCTTTAACAAATTTCTTCCTTGTTGAATTGCTCTTTCAAAGACTGACAATGGCTGTGAGTGTCGATGCAGAGTACCTCAAAGAGATAGAGAAGACTCGTAGAGACCTTCGAGCTCTCATCTCTTCCAGAAACTGTGCTCCCATTATGCTCCGTCTTGCGTATGCTCTCTAACTATTATTCTCCATTTTTCTTTTTTCTTTTTTCTTATATTAAATGATTCCAAACACAAACCTCTGCATATTAGATGGCATGACGCGGGAACATATGATGCCAAGAAGAAAAGTGGAGGTCCCAACGGATCTATTAGGTTCAAGGACGAGCTAAACCGCCCTCATAACAAAGGTCTTGAGAAAGCAGTCGCCTTCTGCGGTCAGTTCTCAAACAACATCTTTGGTTTGTTGTTTCTTTTCTTTTTTTGATGTAATGAACTTTGGTTTGGTTTTCAGAGGAAGTAAAAGCTAAGCATCCACGAGTCTCTTACGCAGACCTTTACCAGGTAAAACTCATAGAAGCTTTTCATCCTTTTATTGAGAGAGGAATGTGTTTGAACAGATTCTTTGTTTGAACTCAGCTCGCAGGAGTTGTTGCAGTCGAAGTTACCGGTGGCCCTGCAATCCAATTTACTCCAGGCCGTAAGGTAACACTTGCACTTTTATCCCTAAAAGATAACAACGAGTTAGAATCATATTTTTTAAAAAGATGCATTTGATATTCAGGATGCTGAGTCCCCAGATGAAGGAGATCTTCCTGATCCGAATCAAGGTGCCTCACATCTAAGAACTCTCTTCTCTCGTATGGGTCTATCGGATAGAGACATTGTAGCTCTCTCTGGAGGCCACACTTTGGTACTTTAAGTAGTAACTCTCCTTTTAAAATATATTTGTCCCGTCACTAAACATGCTCCAATGAACCAACTTGGTTTGTATACAGGGGCGTGCACATAAGGAGAGGTCAGATTTCGAAGGCCCTTGGACACGAGATCCTCTCAAGTTTGATAACTCTTATTTCGTGTAAGCCAACATCATATAAAATTAGAGCCAGAAAGAGAGTTCTGAAACTTACATTGATTGTCTAATGCCTTGATGGTTTCAGAGAGCTTCTAAACGGGGAAACTCCAGAACTGCTGCAACTTAAAACAGATAAGGCTCTACTTGGTGACCCCAAGTTTGAACCTTATGTGAAGCTGTATGCAAAGGTAGATTATACTGATGACTTTTTAGTTTGAATGATTCATCAACAAAAAAAAAAGTATAATGATGATGCGTATATAATATATGTCTTAGGACGAGGATGTGTTCTTCAGAGACTACGCAGTTTCACACAAGAAACTCTCAGAGCTAGGATTTAATAATCCGCAAAGAAAAACTACTTCAACAGTGACGCAGCAGGCAGCTGGAATCGCTGTTGCTGCAGCTGTTGTCATCTTTACCATATGCTATGAAGTAAGGAGAATAGGCAAGTGAGGAAGTTTCACATATGCGCAAAGGGCTAACAGAAAAAACTTTACCAATGTTAAATTGAATGAAATGCAATAAATAAAAAAAAGATTCATGACATGTTGTTTTACCTTCACACTCCCGATAAACAACAGCATGTAAACTCTCTCTCTCTCTCTCTGTCACACACACACACACACACACACACACACACACACACACACACACAAATGGCTCTCAGTGTCTACTTTCACCAAATTCTCCAAGAGTCGATGATGACTCATAATCTCTCCATAACAAACTTACAACCCCATCCCATCATGTATGCTCGGGAATAACATAGAAAATACACTTATACTATATTCAAGAATGGGAGACACAGAAAACCGTATGTCTGAAGAGGTTATATAAACAGAAATAATATTTCAAACTAGAAGCATAACATTTATTTATCAGAGTCACACGATAATGGGAATACAACACTATCATTAGGGGGTAAAACCAAGAAGTTATCAATGCTGGAGATCTATTAAATGAAAACTTTAAATCAAAGTGCTCTGAAACTATCAACTTTATCAAGCCTGGCAGTACCAGAGCTGGAAGATTCGCCGAGTGGATCAGGAGAAGTAGCAGCTCTAGAAGCTTCTCTTCTTTTCAGAGACGTTGGCAATCCCGAGATCTCCTACAAAAAAAATCAATCAAGACTCGTTTCATATCAACCTCAAAGCGTTAAAACAAATGAACAACTAAGTATACCTTCATGAGATGCAACCTCATGTCGGTAGGACGAGTCTGGCTACCGATGCAAGCCATAGCAAACTTGGAATAACTAAACAATACATCAGCAGCTGCTTGTTTCTTCTCATCAACCTATAAAGAAGAAGACGATATCATCATCATCATCAGCTCAATAAACGATTAACCAAAAGCTCAAGCATCCAAAAGAATGATCCACGAAGCGACACAATCCTAAAGCTCAGATTTTTATTATGTATAGAGATCAATTAAATAGGTACAAACAGGAAACTATAGCTTCAAATTTCATAAGCTATGAATCAAATTTCATAAGTGCAGATTAAAAGATGGCAGCTTTCAATTAATCTGAAATCGAAATCCCATCTGAATTTTGAAAAAAATCAGATCAAAATCGCACCTCGTAATCATCTTTCATGGTGTTAAGAAGCGTGGATTGCTCTGTTTCGCGTTCCTTCTCTCTGGTCTGATCTTCTGCTGAAAGACAGCGACAACGAGGTGATCTACTTCAGAGCTTACAGAGAAAGCTCGCAGGTTCAATGTCTATTTGTAAGGAGGGAGTAAGGAGAAACTTGTCGGGAATGAAATTACTAACTAAACACCACGCTGTTTTTATTACTTTAAAACGACAGTTGCATAAAAACGGCAGAGCATGTGGAAACACTTCTGTTAACACTTTTAACGGATTCCGGAGAAAAACAGTTTGCTGATTAGATTCTGTAATAAAAATTGCCGGCGGAGGAAGCGATAACGATTCTTCCATGGATTCATCTCCTTCTTCTCTTAGATGGAGAATCCTTCGCCAAGCTCTTATCAATAGATCTGGTGAGAGACTCCCTTCTTCTTCATCCATTTCACGTTCTCATAGCTAACGAATCATCTCTCAAAATAGATCTTCACTCTCAAGCTGAGATCAAGCGGGTTTCAAGGAAAGCAACTCAAGGATTCAACTTGATTCCTTGTCAGGTGGTTGATTCTTCGAAAGATTCTCGGGAAGCATGCCTTTGCTACACAATTCCCATTCCTGCTTCTCCCAAACTCTATCTAACGTTAGTACTTAAAAGTCTCGATCCAATGAAACAATCTTTACAGCTGGTTCTTATCTTCTTAAAATGATTTTTCTTTGAATTTATTGCAGACAAAGAGTGGATAATTGCAGTGATCTCAATGACTTCGAGATATCTAATCGACACAACATTGATAATACAGGACTTGTCTGTAAGTTATGCTCACATAAACATTAATTGTGAGTTTTTCATTTTAATCTTAGTTTGATTAGGTAGAAACTTATGTGAATTAATGTCTCTACTCTGTTCTGTTTTAATATGTTAGATTTTAGTTACGATTTGGCAGCATCACACATTGAGTTGCTTTGTGGTCTCAAATGCTAATTTGGATTGTAATTCTATGATTATCATTAACTTAAGTTATGTTACTGTCATTCTTATAGGTCAGTGGCCTTCAGAAGAAGTTCTAGCATACTTTTGCATGTCTCAGCCAGATCGTTTCAGGTTTCTCTGACTTCAGTTTTAAGACTGGTCTGCATCTGTGTTCTCATAACTTCTTATATTTTATTTGGATCATTGTGATGATGCAGAGGTAAAAGAGTCATTGAGCTTGGATCCGGGTATGGATTAGCCGGTTTAGTTATTGCTGCTGCCACTGAAGCATCACAAGTGGTGATCTCAGATGGAAATCCCCAAGTAGTCAATTGTATCCTTCATTTTTTGTATGTTTGTGTGTGTTTACTGTTTCCTTAGAGTTGTCTTCTTGGATTCATTTGTTGTACTTAACATCCAGATATTAAGCGTAACATAGAGTCCAACTCCATGGCATTTAGCAACACAAGCGTAAAAGCCATGGAGTTGCATTGGAACCATCATGATGAACTTTCAGAGCTGGCCAACAGTTTTGACATCATAGTTGCAAGCGATTGGTTAGCTTTCCTCACTTTTTCATTGCTCTTGATTTCAGTATTTCTCATCCGTTGTCCCCTTTTTTTATTCACCAGTACTTTCTTCAAGGAGTTTCATAAGGACCTTGCAAGTATCATCAAGGTGCTGCTTAAAGCCAACGAACCCTCTGAAGCATTATTCTTCAGTCCTAAGAGAGGTGACTCTTTAGACAAGTTCCTGAAGGAGATTGAAGACATTGGTTTACACTACGTCTTAACCGAAAAATATGATGAACAAGTTTGGAAGCGCCATGAGACGCTTGTGAAAGGAGACGAGTCTTGGCCTAGCTATGACAAGAACCACTGTTACCCTTTACTCATTCAAATTATTACTAATTATCATAAATAGTCAAAGACTGTTTCATCTTTGCGGCGAATAATAATCCAATCTTTCAAGCTTTTTGTTTAACATTCTGTGTTTGGTTTAATGGATATAATCCAATATTATTAAGTGGGTGGATTTGAAAGTTGAAACCTTTTTGACTCTCTGCAAGATGCTCTTATCTTCCTTTATAGAGAGGTCCTCACCACAATTAATATACACAGGAGTACAAAGCTAAAGATTCTAGATCAAGTGTACTGCCATTGATGAACTACATCAAGCTTTTCTTCATTTCTAGCTTCATTCTAGTTATCTTTAGGGAAAACAAGACCATAATTAACCATAACTCGAGAATCTGGGTAAAAATGAGCGAAACTTAGATAAAGGAAACAGAGAGATCACTCCCCATCACAGAGCAAGAAGATGATAAATCCAAGAACAGAGGTGTAAGGTCGGAGATGGGGATGGAACAGAGCCATGGAGAAGAATACAAGACGAGTGAGAGAGATTCTTTTTTAATCATAAGGTCAAAACTTGTTTTTTTATCTACAATTGATACTACTTTGTGTTTCATATAAAATCTAAAGTGGAAAATTCAATTGTGATTATTAATAAACAAATATAGCAACTTTTTCAAAATTAACTAAGAGCAAAATGTTCGCCGCCTCACTATGGAATTTGTATATTGTTAATATATTATTGGCTAAAAACTGTGATTACCCGCCAAATCTGCATGATTATTCAACGTACATTTTTTTCAGACGGCGTCTACTACAGAACACCGTAATCCGTAAAGACAACACGTTGTCTTAAAAATAACTAAGAAAACTACTAAGAGATGAGAGTTCTTAAGGAATAACTATTACTATAAACTAATTAATCAGTCTAAAAACAAATCCATCTAGTACTTTGGAATCCCACACAACTCAACTCTTTCTTCTGGTCGTCTTTTTAGTTGATGATCTTTTCTTTCTCCTAGATGAAAACCTCGAATGATGCTGTTTATCATGAGCTCTATAACGCATACGTTACAGCTATCACCAAACGCGTTGTACCGCCCAGAACGCGACAGCTAAAACACCAACAGAAAACACAGTAGAGATAGT
Organism: Sinapis alba; assembly: GCA_012274485.2. Classification (NCBI taxonomy): domain Eukaryota; kingdom Viridiplantae; phylum Streptophyta; class Magnoliopsida; order Brassicales; family Brassicaceae; genus Sinapis; species Sinapis alba. The sequence continues at coordinate 179,578 of MU105760.1, forward strand.
TGGCGACGCGGAAGAGTAGCTTACGGCTTCGGGCTCAAGTATTCCTCCCTTCGTTGCACTCTTCACACTGAAGACAAATTACAAAAATACAAAATTATTATTTTATATAAACAATCCATCTTTGCGATATGAACAAAAGAGCCGTGTCGGACCACACATGAGCACAGTTCACCGACGTTTGAATGAAAAAAATCTATGCATACAACAGAAAACATTAGATATTTTCTGTTTTACTCATATTTTTATTTATTATGTTGATATCATTATTGCAACGGGTGAAAAATGAAAATGTCGTCTTGTCTCATCATTTCACAAATTGACAAAACAACACGGTGCATTATGACAAACACGTCTCATGATTTTTATACGGTGATTTGACCTCACCTTTCTCCAAAACGTTACAAAAAGTGAATTTATTTATCTCCAACATTCAAAAAAGTTGGAATATATGAATATGATTTTAAAAAAAAAATCGAAACCGGAATTCTCCAAACAGAATCTAAACCAAACTTTTTACTCTTTTCTTTTCCAATTGATTTGAACGGATCATTGGAACAAAACAATTTATTTAGCAAAAAAAAATACCAAATTGTTTTCAAATATTCTTATTCTTGTTTCCACTTGAAGACAATCATAGTTTTCTGTAGTAATTTTATTTACTTGCAGTAAATAAGTAGATATATATTACCTTGGGTTAGGAGAAGGACAGAAAGTGATGAGGTAATCAGCACCGGCGCAAGTAAACGTACTAGTTCCGTCGTCGTAAGCATAACTATAAGCTCTCGGACACGCGTTTTTGAAAAACAACGAATACTCGCTTGGCTTACACGTGTCCGGCGTTCCAAACGCGCCGCTACAGCAATACTCCGGCGTTCCAAACGCCTCGCAAGCGCTTTTGCAAGCTACTCCTTCAGCTCCCGTCGTCGCCACTTTCAGCTGAGCAGGACAAGGGCCGTTGAGCTCCGTGACGCAGCCGGTGATGGTGCAGTTCCCGGCGACGCCGCTGGCATCTCCGCCACCTTGCGGGACGATTGTCATAGGGATGTTGTAACCGTCGACGAGACTGACGTCGTAGAAATCAAGACCACCGGCTCCGTTTAAGGTGAATTCAGCGAGGGTAGCGGGAGGTGCGGCTCCGGATCCGGAGCATTCTACGGCGGAGGAACCGCAGTCTCCGGTGACGCAAGTGAATTTACCGGTGGTTGCGTCTTGTGTGCAGAGAGTACGGCCCCATATACGCCCGGACCATGCGGCGGGGATTGGTATGACGCGTGTTTCAGTGGGGTTTAGAGAGAATCCGGTGGTGGGTAGAGGAGCGGTTCCTGCGCCGGAGAGAAGGCCAGGCCAGACGGTGTAGCTGCACTGGTTAACGACGGTGAAAGTGGTGGAGGAAACGCCATAGACTAGAACGAGAATTAGAAAAAGAAAGAGAGAATTTTGAGATTGACCCATTAGAGCAGAGAGCCACAAAAATCTAAATATATAAACTTTTTTTGTGTGTTTTGTGTGTTTCTGCTCTGGTGAGAGAGGTTTGAAGAGTGTTAATGTGTAGGCTTTGGTGTATATATATCTAAGAAAATATAATTTAGAACGTATAGTGAGAAAGAGAGTGGAAAGAGATTGGTTGTGAGGATTGTATCTTTTAAAGGGCTTAAGATATTTTTTAGGAAGGTCGGCTTTTCACGTGACTCCATGCTCTCTTTGTCTATTATGTTAGTCGGCCAATGTGGCGTACATGTTCACGTTATTGGTATTATCTTATGCATAAAAATATGTAAGAAACAATTTTACTTTGAATGATAGGACACATTATTATATCATTTTCGCAATTGTTTATCTGTGTGGTTCGTGCAATGGGTTGCATATGGCTATGATCAGTCTTATTGATGTCGGTGATCTACGTAGAGCTTCTTGTCCCCTTTGATTATCAATAAAGATTAAATTCAAACAATATATTATATTTTCCAATTTTTTTTACTGTGATAGAGCATAGCATACACATAACTTGTTAGTTTGGTAGGTAACCCATCACCTAGACTTATGAAAGAATTACACTGCAGGGCAGTTTTAAGTTATTTATTACGCTGTAGAGCAGTTTCTTCTACACAGACACTTTTTCTAACATTTTCTTTCTTTTCTAACTTAATCGTTGAAACAAGAAATTAAACTATAACTAGTAGGTCCCATCTTTTTTCTTTCTTTATCTTCTTTCTCAAATCTTTTTTTTCACAGATCTAAAAAACAGAATAGAAGCTTATGTTTTATTTTCCAACAAGGTGTAGAATCAAAGAATTCAAATTTTTCTCCTTCTCTTCGTGCTCAGCTTCTCCGTCCAAGATGATGTCGATGTGAGGTTTCGTCCGCCGGTGGTCATTGATCTTCGTCCCCTTAACATCGGCTTTTCCATGTCTCAAGCCCATGACTTCTCCATTGATGTGGTCGTCATGCTCGAGACGAGAGTCGTGGCTTCCATAATCATCATCACTTAAGACGTAGACCGAAGAGAAAGCTTCACGAAGCAACAATGGTGAATTTTTGATTATTTACACACATGGTCCTCAACTCTTGCTTATGTCTAATTTATCTCAAACTTTTAATTTATTCAAATTTGTTCACAATTTTGTCATGAGACTTTTAATTGTGCAATTCAGACCCAAAAATATTTTTATTTGGCAACACTGGTCTCTGTCGTTTTATTTTGTTTCAGTTCTACCCTAGATGTTTTTGATTTGCAAATAAATCTTTTTGATTTGGTCTCATCTTTTCAAATTTACAATTTAACCTATATATGTATATATTTAAATGCATCTTAAAACTACTAGAAGTGCAACACTAGAGACACTGAACACTATATATGTTTATCCCATGTGGTATACATTAAACAAATAAACTTTATATGTACACCAAAATAAAACTTAAAATGGTCTAAGTGAACTCCAACAATATGCTCATTAAAATCATCGTATATAATAATTTATAAAATGTACAAATAAATAGTGTACACATAATTTTGTGAAACAGTTGTACATGTGAACAATAAAATATATGTGTACACTGATGATATTTGAACGTGCAAAGGTTAAAATTTGTAAATGTATGTAACAAATTTTTGAAGTGTACATGTTAATTATTGCATTGATATGAACATGTTTCGATAGAAGAAAACAAAGTTGAGGTGATTGCATGTAAAAATGTAAGTATGTATATGTATATATGTTAATGCTTGCATGTGAAAATGTAAGTATGTATATGTATATATATGTGCACAAATTTAATATGAGTACATAGATTATATGTGTACATAGATCATGGTAATTTCGCAGTGAATGAGGAAAATATAGATTTGGTACCAGTCAGTGATGGTGCTATTGCGGCAGAGGAGAAGCTTGAACACGATAACCATGTTGCAATTTGTGAAGATGAACATTGTTTTAATAATATATGATGTACACATGTACACACATAATGTGTGTACTCGTGTAAATTTGTACACATGTAAACACATACATACTTACATGCATGACCAATGGGTAAATCGTAATTATAATTTCTATGTAATTATTTTTTAAGAATGAATTTATTTATCTATTACAAACAAACTTATACAAAAGTCGAAGGACTAAGTGTACGAAAATGTTAAAATTTGCCATTAAAGCTTGAGTTTTATTATGTGACTATGGAATATTGGTCAGAGATGAACTTGTTGTTCAACTTGTTGTTCTTTATTTTGGTTTAGTGTTTCTTTTTAGATTGGTATACTCATGAAAGTTGAAGCTTTTGTAATAAAAATGTATACATGCTGTTCAATTTAAGTAAAATGTTTGAGGTTATAAATTTGTACTTATTTAAGAATGTATGTATAACAATATTTTTATGTACAGTGAGACATGTTTCAAACATATATGTACAGAAATAATATTGTATATTATACATATGTACACATCAACGATTGTACACATGTACACACATGGTAAAAAGACAAGATAGGAAATATAATATTAATGCCTATGATATCAAGATTTAGTGTAAGCTTCACTCAAAAAATGAAACTACTTTCATTCACGTAAACAACACTTTTTCATCCTTACACTTACAAAGACAAAATTCTCTCTTTCAAATGTACACATGTACATTGACATTGTGTATTGTGTACATGAATGATGTACATAAACAAAACACAAAATACAATTACTTATTTTGAAAGCATGAGGCAAAAATAAAAGGAAACAAAATGATCAATTAAAAAGTTAGGGGGCTTATTCGAGTACATATTTGTACAATTAAAAAGTTTAAGGTCAAAATGCAATTATTTTATTCTTAAAGGACCAAACGAGCAAAAAAACTAAAAATAACCATTGATGTGCTCGAGGTTGTTCTGACGGAGCCGCGACAGAGAGACGTGATGCCATGACACCAAAAAATATAAAAGAATCTGACCAACGCTAGTTCCGTTGGTCTATAAAGACAAGAACTTTGGTTGAAAGTTTAAAGGAATCGATGGTGTGAAAGTTGCAGTTGTTGAGATTTATGGCAAAATTCTATTGAAATGGAAAAATATGGTGGAAGAGATGACCAAGAAGATTATGGCGAATTTAGGGTTTTCATTATGTAGACTGTAACAGATCTGAAATATTTTGGAAAATTGAGAGAATAAAACTTTATAAATAATTTTTGGCTACAAAGAAAAAATAAAGAACGAAAGTCTTTGAAAAAGAAGATAAGGAAAGAGAAAATAATGGGTCCTACTAGTTGAAAAACTCAATTCTAGTTTCATTTAGTTAGGATAAACTACCTTAGTAGCTAAAAGTGTCTTTGTGTGTAATAAAAACTCAGAAACTGCCTTTGAGTGTAAATTACTCTAGACTTATCACCTTACATGTACATGAGCAGTACTGCAGTTTTGTGTGAAGAATTGTCAGGTAACGAACATAAGAAATAGCTATTTCCAAATAATTGAATAGTAACTACAAAAAAAAAGCATTGAACGAAAGAGGCGGTAAACAGAAAATGCTAGAAAGAGCAGACGTAGTGTGTGATGATGCATCCTTAGATTCTTCTGCCCTCTTCTCTCTTCCAAGGGACACGGTCTTAAGAGTATCTGTCTACTAGCCACCCAAATTGTGCTGTGTCACTGTTAGTTTATTATTATGATTATTACAAAGATGACAAAAAAATGATGATGTTTGATATTTCGTATCTTTCTCAATTTCAGTATTCAAACTGGAATATAGAAGAAAAGGTTCAGGAGAAGAGTACAATTACTCTTTTATTTGAGTTATTATGGGAATAAGACATAATAGCTAACGTTAGATAAGACTTTTGCAAGATTGTTTTCAAAAAGAAAAGAGAAGGTGTTGGGTCAACGACATTCGAAAGCTTTAGTTGTGTGATAGGGAGATATCAACTTGGTTGGTTCTTGCTTATTTCGTTGTGACAAGTTATTTATGCTAATATAGGTAATATGTTTAACAATTATCTTACAATACAAATTCATTCAGTTCATGAGAACACGATATTCTTCTCTATAATCCAAGCACATATAACCTGACTGATTATGGCCATGTTGTTTGCGTTTCTACTTACGTTTAGTATATGATATTAGTGCTTCATATGAAGCTACAACTTGTAGCATTCCTAGACAAAATTTGTGTTGATTCTAAAGAGTCATGGAATGAGATAAGTGTTGCATAATCTATATTCGGATTTCATGTCTAGTGGGATGTTCTCGTTTTGTGAGAACTACCAAAATGTATCATCAAACATTTGATCCAGAACTCTTATAAAACAAGTATTTCCAAGAGACATGGCACTGGACCCTTCAATAAACAACTGATGTGAATTGATGAGTGGGGATTTGGTTTATTTGATTCCAATCTTCAAACGATTTGAGCACAATTCGTCATGGCTGATGTTTAAGGTAATCAGGTTTTTATATGAGTGTAGTATAAGCTAAACAATGATAATTAGATTGTGTGGGACATGAAAAGGCGACCAACCAAACTTGGGTTTCACTTTCAGTTCATCCCGTACAAAGCAAGCAATAAACTGAAACAAAAAGGACAAAACACGAAACTCAAAAGTAACATAACCAAATCAAGATCAAAAAGGACAACATCCATATCAGAAACCAAATCTAGCCTAAGCTTGTATAATAATAGTAGTACTTAAAAAAACTCAAAAAAGGACCAGGCAAATTCATCATTCCCATCAGCAAAAGATATATAAAAAACGAAAACGAAGAGAATATAAAAAACTTATATATTACTCAAATTCATCTTCATCCCTCTTGTTTTTTGTTGATTAGGAAGTGATCAAGCAACAGAACACTCCCTTGCAAAGTGACCACCTTCACCGCACTTGTAGCACTCTCCTCCACCTCCACCACCGCCGCTTCTACCACCTCTTCCACCACTTCCTCCTCTCTTGTCACAATCACGAGCCAAGTGACCAGCGCCACCACACTCGTAACAACCACCAGAGCTTCTACCGCCTCCTCCTCCACCACCGCTTCTTCTCTGGACACAATCACGAGCCAAGTGACCAGCACCACCACACTCGTAACAACCACCAGAAACCTGTCTCTTGCTCGGACAATCTCTAGCCATGTGACCAGATCCACCACATGTATAGCAAGCTCCACCGCTTCCACGTTCACCTCCCGACTTCTGAACGCAATCCCTAGCCAAGTGACCAGTGTCACCGCAAGTGTAGCACCCATCTCCACGCGCTCCTCCTCCACGCTCACCGCCGCTCGGTTTCTTCAGGCAATCCCTAGCCAAGTGACCAGAATCACCACAAGTGTAACAAGCTCCTCTGTCACCGCCGTCACGGCAATCTTTAGCGAGATGACCAGCCTCGCCGCAATTGTAACAACCGCCGCCGCCGCGTCCGCTTCTCCCGCGGGAGCTAGTCTCCTTCTTTTTGAGAGGAGCGCCGCCGGGAGCGGTGACCTCGACGGCTTTGGTCTTGCCGTCGGTTCCCTGAGTGATTTCGAATTCGACCAAATCGTCGACGGTTAGACTCCTGTAACCTTCGGAGACGATGGAGGATTGATGAACGAAAAGCTCTTCGCTGTCATCGTCGGGGGTGATGAAACCATATCCCTTGGAATCGTTGAACCAACTCACCTTCCCGGTGAATCTCGCCGCGGATTGATTTTCTAGCGCCATCGGATTTGAGTAAATTAGGGTTTGTGGATGATAAATTTCGTCGGCGTGTTCGTTAATATATAGAGGTGAGACTGTTTAGAGAGCCGACAATTAAAAAGAAAAGAAGTTAATTAGAGAGGAAACCCTAATCACTCTATCGGTTTCAGTTATCGGGTGTGCACGCGTCCACCTTAGCTCTTAATCGTGACCCTTCGTTTTTTAAACTAAGATTAGGGCCCGTAGTTGAATTATTTTGGGCTCAAGTGTTCGTTTTGATGGGCCTAATATCGATATAATTTGGTATATATATATGTGTGTGTTTGTTAAAAGTATTTAACGGTGTGACCAAAGAGATGCATTTATATAAGCCTAGTTGGGTTTTTCTACAAGTCGTGTGTGGCTTTATCGAGTGTTAAAACTTTATATCCAACTATGTTTACATGTTCCGCAATCCGCATTTATATTCTTTTCTTGAACTACATAGAAAGCCAATAAAATTACATTTAAGATTAGCTTCTAGTTATTGACAAGAAAAAAAAAACGTCATTATTTACCATTCTTCATTTATTTGATTTGGATAGATTTTATGAAATAATGTACTCATCACTTCATTTTAAAATATTATAACATATATTACAAGTTTATGTTATCTATAATTATGTATATATACACATGCTAGCCAATAAAGAGGAAAAACGAACATTTGATATTTGTTCCAAAAGGAGAAAAAGTGAGACCTAACTTGATGATTAAAATATATTTTATTTAAGAACTGAGAGTATTCTGCGGGCTTTTGCCTCGTTTGTTTTATGTTTATTCGAAAAAACTGAATAGATAAACAAAATACAACTTTCTATTCAAAACGAGGACATCGTGGGTACAATGAATCTATTCATATAATACAGTGGAGCACGTCTTTCAGTTAAACGTCGAGAACATTTATACACAAAAGACGCTGAATCAAATTCCATTAACAGAGTAATTAACAAACTAATCCTTTAGGTTCTAGAAGGATATATCATACTATAAAGTCCCGACAAGTTAGGATAAAATACTATCTAACCACTTAGCAACTTGAGTTACTTTTCCAGTTTCCACAATCTTTACGGATAAAGTGCTTATGTCGCCTCTAGGCCCCAATAAACCTAATGATGATGTGGATGTTATTATGGTTATTGCTTATTTATCAACAAAGTCATGCAAAATAATTTTTAAGTCGACTTAAGAAACTTATGCATCGGCTTATGACTTCCAAATTCCAACTCACCATTTCTAAGATTCAAACTTACCATTCTTCCGGTAACAGTAGTTCAAGAGATCAGTATGAGCATATCAGTAGAATGATAGTAACCGCACCGATCAACGTGGTAGTACCGTGTAGACAAAACTATCTTATATCTCGTCTATCCCATTTTTGATTTCAGTTTTTATGTGTCGGTGATCACACGGCTTTAAACACGCCGACAGATAACATTGTGGTAATATCACATATTATAATGGTATTAAAATGATAAAATAGCACTCGAAATACCTATAGACTATAGTAATGTATAATGTATTCGACTATAATAACAGCACATGCAGATATATTCATTGTTTTGATAAAATCAGTTAGAAATCCACATTCATAAACTTAGACTATCATTATCCTCGTCCTCGATTTTTTAATCGAGTTTTTAATTTCAGATAAAAGTAACTTTTAATGTTTTTATTAGTTTTTAATTAAAAAACTAAGAACCATCTATTAAATAAAAGATATGAAACAAAAACTAAAAAAAAACTAAAAACCATTTTTTAAATAAAAAATATAAAAATTGTATATTAACTAAAAATGTAAAAAAAAATTAAATCATAAATTAAAAAATCGGAAATAATGATACTCTCAAAATTTATCGGCTTAGTACCAGAAATAACTATAAAAGTGATTGCTATGTTAGGCTCAGATTGGGAAACAAACTTATTTCATTGCCCATGTTCGCCTGTTCTAGAAGACTAGAACATCAGTCGGTTAGTGGGGCAGCTAATATAATTACTTATGGATTTATCCTAATTTTGAATTCCAGAGATGCAAATAATAGAAAGATGCAAATAATGATTCAATATGATGAACATGGACTAAATTGATTGTTTGATATTTTGCTCAAAGAATATTTCATATTAGTTAGATTTGTTTTATTGGTTACTTTGACATTTTGCACCGAAAATAGGTAATATTCGAACTATATGTTAAACAAATCAGCTCTAGAAACAAGAAAAATGACACTCTTTGTTTTCATTGATGACTATTATAGGATTCATAAGGTAACACAACACGAACCAAACGGCACCGCATAGCGTATGTTAGCACACTAATCCTCGTCGGAGTTAGCTTAATGACTACTATTAATTACAACGTTAAGCTCCAGATTTATCGTTTCCTATTCATACAACCGATTCATCTTTTTTTCTTAATTTGAATTAACGCGGGTTAACTCGGACACCGAGCGAACTCGCTACCAGCACTGATCGGTTTCCCAGTTCCGGCCAACGTAACTACCCATCCCCGAGTTACCGACGGTCAAAGGACGGCTCCGGCGAAGCATCCTCCGATCGTAGACAGATCGTTTCTCAGGATCAGAAAGCGTACAGTAAGCCGCGTGGATCTTCATGAATTCATCCGCCGACGCAGAAGAAGAATTCGTCCGATCGGTTCCCGCCACGTCTGGATGGCAGATCCTGGCCAATCTCCGGTAAGCCGATTTGATATCCTGGCTCGTCGCGCCGAGAGGAACTTCGAGAATCTCGTAGAGAGAAGCGGTCGCCGTCGTCAGTCGCAGCGGGATCTGGTGCAGTCGCGGGGAATCTTCAGCGCAGGTGTAGGAGCAAGAGGCGGAGACGAGAGGAGGCGAGATGCGTGCCGTGCGAGACGGAGGAGATATGGGGGAGAGAGGCGGAGAAGAGGAGAGGAATGGATGAGCGAAGGAAGTTGGAGAAGAAGAAAGCATCTTTTGCTGTGAAACGGTGTCGTTTGCGGAGTTCTGATAATCTGATTGATTTTCTTTGTGACTGTTTTGGTTTGAGAGAGGGAAAGAAATGGAGAGATTTATTTATAGGGGAAGATGCGATTAGTCATTAATTGCTTAATTAGTTCTAAATTACATACTAAAATAAGGTTAGAAGACCTAGAAGACTTTAAAAGTAGGATTACCATACGGGTCGGGTTAAACAGACTAAAATCGGGTCGGATCCTGTGGAGCTGAGTCAGATGAAGAAGCTTATCCAGTTAGAATTATTGCAGTAGAGATAAGAATGTACGTAAGATTTTATTCATAGTGGCCAAATTGTGTTGTGGCTGTGATTGTCACATACTAAAACAAATTATATCAAAGTGAAAATTTTGTTTTAAAACCAAAAATTTCAAGAGATAATAACACGAAAATATAGATCAATCTAGTTATTTATTTTTATTTAAATACACCAACTTAAAATTTCGATGAAAATTAGAAGTTAGATTCTTCTTACAGAGGATTTTTTTTTCTTTTTTTTTTTAATAGCAGAGGATTTTTTTTCTTTTGTTGATCATTGTTATATACTTGCATGGAGACGTTTTTGGACCATTCATTGCTTGTTGGATACTGAGAAGACAGAAAAAGATCTTTAGAAGAGAGATGAAAAGTCTCTACTACTATGTATTTAAGGACTGCCTCACACCACACAAACATTATTTGAAATGTATTTATGTGATTTTTTCCTTGCAGAAATAGAAATCTAGAATTTATAATTCCTGGTGAATTATTTTCCTCTTTCACATAAATTTAATAATATATCAATATACACCTTTCTTAATCATATTAGATTCATATCAATTTAAGTTTACATGTTACTTTAAATTTATGTAAGTAGACTAATTCTTGAAAGTAGGTGAAGTGAAATCTACTAATAGAATCTCTCTCCAAATCTTAAAATAAAACTTAAAACATGATTTTATATATATACATCACAAAGTAAAATATAGTAAGATAATCTCAAACCCAAATTACTTAGAAATTTAATATCTGCCTACTATTAAATTACCACTTATGGTTACTGTTCCTCTACATACATTACCATAAAATGTTAATATTCCTTACACCAAGAAAATGATAATATTACACATTTTCATATTTATCATCTTATTCGGTGATTATAGTTGTTTTTATCAGTGAAAAGCCGGCTTTTTTATTGCTTCTAGATATTATTCATAAAGAAAAGAAGTCTGAATTATTTTATTTTTTATTGAGTGCATTCTTTTGGAAGAGGATCGGAGGTAATTGAAAAGAACCGGAATCACGGGATGGAGAATACCAACCACATTTTTGTATCACTGAATTTTGACTTTTTAAAAAACTTTATAAGCTTTTGAAATTTGTTTTTTTTTTAATCAACAAACTACCAGGTATGCATGGTAATTTATTTGACGTGGAAGTTTCAGTAAATCCACCACTTAGAGATTATCCCAAACAAAAAACAAAAATGTTTTCAAATTGAAAATTTCAAAGATAAATAGGTTTAAGCTCTTGTCAAAACCATTACACTGATATGTCTCCTAAACGGGACCAACTATGAAAAGAGCTCATCGTTCCCACTACAATGCAATTTAGACTGATTTTCTCTTAGAGCATTTTCAGTCTCATTTTGTTTTTCAATCTAAATTAAAATTTAGAGTATGGTTCAATTCAGTTCTATTCTTATTCTCTAGTAGGACAAAAAATAAATTTCTTTATTCTTTAACTTTAAAATAGAGTATTATTAAGTTTATTATAGAATTATTCTATTTTAAAGAAAAATAGAGTGAACTATATAGTACGGTTCTAGAAGATTGTGACCGAGTGAGTGTATCTCAAAGCAAAGCAAACTAACTATTGCAATCATATATAGTCTCTATTTATTCTCCAACCACGTGTTTAGCACATCTTTGATACGCGGCCACCGAAAATAACTGCTATCAAAATCCAATTGGTGTGCGGTTTGGTTGGTGCCGGTCGATTCGATTGTGGTTTTAGATAAAACTTATCCAAACCTTGTGGAACATAGTAATCTAATCTTCTCCTTTTCATCGCTAACCTTAAATGTGAAAGACATTGACAAATACGTTCAAAGGAAGATAGAAAGAAAACAGATTGTTCCGATTTAAGAATTTATCAAAAGTTTAAGAAAAAGGGTTATTCAAGACTTCTGACGTCTTCAAAAGGCAAGCAACATACATTTTTACTTGTATAATCAAAATATTGAATAAAACAAATGGCCCAAGTGATGTAGAAGATCGACACCACAAATTCGTGGGTGACACATTCCCTTACATAAGCATTTTTGTGCTTTATAGTTATCGTCCATTTAAATATCACTCCACAACATATACGTATACGTATCCATCATGTCAATTAACATTAATACACTATAAGTAATATTTCTGCCAAACGTTATTAGTCTATTTCTATTACCATAAGATATACTTAGCTGCTTTGCGAAGCTAAAAGCTAAATCACATTAAAAGAGGGATTAACTGATAGAGACAGGAACGTTGAAAGAAGCCAAATCGAGAGCAACTCTACACATTAGTCAAGACTCAAAAGATAAGATAACATTATCTATATACCGACATTGTTGAAATTCCACAGTGTACCTGAGCTCACTAGATTAAATCCCTCGTTCCGGCATACTCATCCATCTGTTCCAAAAAAGTCACGTTTTAGAATTATAACATTGAAAAACATATTAAATTTAATAAACAAAATTACTTCTTTTTTTAAAAAATTATAATTTATTATTAAATATGCAAAATCTAAAAAATATAGATTTTTGAAACAACTTTTTTTTAAAACATAAATCTTTTTGGAGCGTTGGGAGTACTAAATTAGTTTACTAACCATTGCCATGAATCATCATAATACTACTTGTCTCGGAATTTTGATGAAGCCCATTTGAAATAACCACAGTTTGCTTCTGGATTAGAGGAAGGTCCCTGCAAAGACATGTATATATATATATATATTAAGAGTATTGTTTTCACTGTTATACTTACTTTTGTTTTTTTTTGTTTTGTTTTACCTCGGCTCGAGAGCAGACGTAGAATCTGCGTCCAAAAGTGGGACCTGGTTTCTTTACAACCCGAGCTACACAAGCTTCTTTATGTCCTTTGCATTGAGGTATACTGTTTTGCATTAGACTCTGTATCCTTTGCCACTCCATTAATGCTGCATTGTTTTTCTGTTGAGCTGATGAACCACTTTGATCTTGTTCCTGTGATGAAGTAGTAGTAGTAAGTTCATCGTCTTCTTTGCTGGAAACAGTCGGTTCTGTAATGCTAGTCTCTACTTGGGAGCTCTGGCTTGAGGAGGAAACATTTGAACCCGATTTGGAAGTGAAAAAGGACTTGAGAGAAAGCTGATGAGAAGATTGGATCCTCCTCACTTTCTTCTTGTTTCCATCCTTCTCAGCTCTCACAGATGACACACACATTATATCACTGGAGCCTCCAGATGTTGTGTTTACTTTCTCTAAAGAACAAGATTCCTCATGTAAAGAAGTACAAGTCATACTGCATTTCCTGAGTGGTCCTGTAGAGATCTCTCCACAACTTGGCGTAGCGTTACTTTGACTCAGTGATGAGCATGAAACCTCAATGGCCCTGGCTTGCCTTTTCATTAACACTGACGCTGGTACAATGAAGAAAAGAGTGAAATAAGTTGATAAATCCATCACAGAGGAGTGAATAAACTAAAATAGTTTCTTGTACCAAGAGTTTGCTGGAAACCATAGATCATGGGAAGATATCTTGAAGCTAAAGGCGGTGTGCTGTGTTGGGGGATGTCAGGCAAATCATCAAAACTTGTGAAGACAGGTACATGGTCTGATCCCTTTAGTTTCACACCTAACCCACCTTTCCACCTGTTTAGTGTTGTTCACAGACTAATCTGAGAATCAAACTAAAGGTGAGAGATCATGAGTAAACTATATTAGACTTACCTTGTTGGTATAGTTTCATTCTTAAACCGCTTATACTCTGTTAATATGTCACACTCCTTGACATGGCACGCTAAAAAACTATGGCCCTGCTGATCTCCTTCTTCGTGTAAGCATGATCCAGCAACTAAGATATGATCAATTCTCGAACCGTAATTGAATTGTTCTGCTCCACTACTTGATGACCAACATGTGAATGCATCTTTCCTGTTAGAAATCCAGAAAGGATCAATCAATGATAAACAAAAAGTTCAAAGAATGTAATCAACGACAATTCACCTTTCAGGATGTTTAGATCTGAAAACGTCAGAGAAGGAGCCACCACGTTCAACTAGCAGAGATCTAAACCATTTTCTGAACCTGCATTTGCCATGAAAATGAAAAGATCTGTTCAGTCTTGAGTTAAGTAATGAGTATCAGTATTATTACATACTCGTTTTTCTCGAAGTCAGGCCCAGCTTCACACCGATCCATAGCAAAAGGAGCAATGTTGAGATCCCCAACAACAAATACCCTTCTTCCTTGACGCAGAAGACACTCCCACCTTCTCTACAATAAAACTAACAAACAATTAAACCCAAAAAAGTTCGAGTTACCTACATTCAGAAACCGATAAAACTTTTACCTCTAAAACATCATAGAACCGATGCTTAAACTCAATCCTATCAGCATCATCAGCAACAGCTCGTGGTCCATAGACATTGAAAACAACTGACAAAAAAAAAAACATAAGACACACATACACAATTAAAAAAAAAAAAGCATTTCCATTTCCACCACCTAATAAAGGAACTAAAAACATCAAGTTTTAGAGTATTAATACCAAAGTGGGCGTGATCAGTTATAACGCAACGACCCTCTTGATCAATCCTAAGAAGTTCTTCTTTCTCATACTCTTCAACACCGTCAGCTATAATAACAGAAGTATCATTCTTCCCACCTCGTAAGCTACTGTTTACAAGACCAGTGAAACCTTCTTCAGCAGCAACGGGCAAAGCAACTTCACAGCTTGAAGATGCTGACTTTACCCTGCAGAACGTTGCTACACCTGCAAAAAATTTCATTCAACAACATTAAAAAAATCTCCAAATTTTAACCTCAACGTTCCAGTGAAGAGACAGTGATTGATGCATATACCTGAGTAGCCAGTACGACCTTTCTCGCAAGTGCGAGTGCACGAGAAGAACGATTCATAACCATCAGCTATCGTCAAATCCGCTGTTAGTTCTTGCCTTCTAAGCTTCGTTTCCTTTCATTCAAAACCCGAAACTGAAAACAAAACCGAAGAGAAGGATTGAGAAACTTTTAGAATCGAATGTAAAACCTGGAAGCAGATGATGTCGGCGTCGAAGGAATCGAGGAGTTTGAGGAGGGAATCAAACTGAGAAACTCGTTGCCTAAGGCCATTCACGTTGTAAGTCACTATCTTCATTCCTCCCTCTTCTGACCTCTCTTCTCTTCTTCTATCAAAATTCTAAGAGATCCTCCCTTTTAGTGTGTATTGGACGGTTGAAATCCTAGGAAACTAAAAGTCTAAATATCTACGGTTGATAGAGTACACACGTGGATTATTAACTGTAACTAAATGCAGCAGATCATATCTTTTTCGAAATGGTGACGCGTGGAGGGGAGCACAAGTTAGTTATTGATTTGCCGCGTCGGCGTCCATTATCACCGGATTTTTAATATACTCATGAAGAAGATGAAACCAACTAGTCTTTGGTCTCTCTCTGTGTATCTTTCTCTTGGTGGTTATTGCTTATATACTCACGAAGAAGATGAAAGGGCTTGCGAATTTCCACTATTTTTACTTAATATGGGAATGTTCTACGACAAAAATCCAAAAAGAAAAGGAAAAGTTTGAAGAGTTTTGAGCACATAAGGTTAACTATTTACAAACCTAACCACTTCAAACTCAAATCCTACCCCAAAATGGTTAAATGTTTCCTCCAAAGAAAAGTTAGAACCAAGGATGCCATGTTGGATCCATCATACATAGGTTGCGAGGTGACAAAGCTGCTTCCACCAATTCATTCACACCCCTTTGCACAGACTGTGACGGATCAACTGAGTTCTCATCCTGGAAAAAAGGAAATATATCATGTTCAGAAAAATGAATACAATCCTCTTCGGATAAATACTGTGGAGTTGTGATGATTGTACCTCTTCGGAGAAATACTGTGGAGCCATTCCTCTGAGTCGCCTAATTACATCGTCTACGTTAGAGTCAACTTTGTGCTTTAGCTCTGCTGAGCTCAAAGTAGCAACTCCTGTAACATGAGGAATAGGCATTCCGAGAGGCCTTCTTCCAAACCAAGACAGAAGCTCATCGCGGAAGAACATGGCTAACTGATATCGAATATGTTCCTTTTGCTGAAATGTTTCGAAAAGAGAAGAAAGAGGTTAGAGGCCAAAAGCATCACTCAAGCTTTGGTAATACTCTTATTATTACCTTGGAGCAGAAAACCGCCTGAGATGCGGAACACATGTTTGACGTGAGAGGGCCTTCAACACCAAAATGAGAGAAAAATGACTGCATGTTCCTTGTGAGGCGGAAAGGCACCGGCTCATTGAGCTCGACCATCCCATTGGAGTCATAAGCTGGATGAAAATCTGTCTGAAATATTTTCCCACTGTTTTTGGCGAATAAAATCTTGTTTGGGGATCTCCCACCGATTTGTAAAATGAAAGACATGAAATTGGAGACAGCTAGCTGGACAGCCAACTGCTTCTTGAATGCCCAATGATGGCTTCCGCTCATCGATATCTTGTACATGTACTGAGAGAATATACTGTCACTGACTATGTTCTTTGTGATTTCACCATAAGCCTGTAGCCGAAGATCTCCAATTGCCTCTGGTGATATTTGCCCTGAGATGGCTTGATTGAGTTTCTCCTTGAAGTAGGTTATAGGAAGATCTGACTCTCGACCATTCCTTTCACAGTGATACTCATACACCTCAAGGAAAGTGTTGAACAGGAGATCATCCTCAACCATTCGGACCTGAAACTAAAAACTGTTAGCATATGCCTAGAGAGATTCATATCACGGACAACCAAAAGGAGGAACTAGAGTGAAAGCATATAAAACGAACCGCACATATTGAATGATAAAAAAATGAGCTGAATCAAGAACTAAAGGTGAACTAGGCTGATTTTTTCGAGGCATACCTGAGACCACACGGGAATGATGATCGGTGTATGAATTCCTAAATGGCGCTTTCTTGACTCCTTGTGCTTATCAAACATTTGGTTCATCACACGGAAAAGCTGCAACATTCGTTCATCACTCCGCGCATTAGGAGTCAATGATGTCTGAACAATGAAATGCTTTTGCGAGCCATCAGAGCCAATAAGAGTCAAACGTCTGCAGCTGCTTCCATGCCTTCGTACAATTTGTATGTCTGCTGCAACCCTATCCAACTTTACTGTATGATCAGGTGCTACTTCCTGGCCCGTTAAACATATCGTTAGTTTCATTCACAGCGCATAGGGAATAGAAGAAACTCGTATAATAGTAAGGTAAACACAAGACGAGGATAACAATCAATTTTACCTGGTCGGCGAAGTACTGCCCGGGTATCTCCACATCAACAACATTGAAGTCACGCAGCACCTTGCTCTCGTCTTCCAATCTCAACACAGCGGGGAACCTGTCTTCAACATTGCTCTGAAGAATGCTTTTCCACTCTTTCAGTTTTATTGTCAAATCTGCGAGTGTGACAGGGAATGAAATACTTTCCGGATCCAGGTCTTGCTCGAAACCCTGTTTGTATTCTCTCACAAATTCAGCATGCTTGGTGACGGCATCTGCAGAAAAGCAAGCTCTGCATACACCGGAGAGTTCCTTCTTGAGCGGTTGGGGAACTTCAGCATTGGTGGCAGTTGGATATTTGTAACATCGATGCAACAAAGCATTCACGACCGCAAGAAGTCTTTCTTCTGGCCAAGTAACAAACTTCGAACCCATTTCTGTGAGAAGAATCTAAGAGGAAAAATATTCTATTAGACTATTGAAGTAAATAAGCAGGGAACGTGCAATTGAGTCGAAATCTGAGTGAAAGCCACTTGTACCAGACAGTATTTTGTCTATCCTTTTCCCCCATTTATTAACGATGAAAATTTGTACTCTGAGAATTTACAGAAACCACAAACAAAATATTACCTCAAGTTCACTGGCCAAGTTGGTATGTTTACTCCTAAGAGTTTCCATAATATCCTTTGCCGCATCGAAAGCACCAGCAGCAGAGATTGCCAACGACGCACTATTCCGTATGGCTGCGTTTTGACTACTCTCACTAATAGTTGTACTTCGATCCACAGTGGAACGTTCATTTTCTTGGGAATGTGGGTTACCATTGTCATGGGTTCCAAGAGCCCCACTACTTTGAGCACCTTGATGGATTTGAGTTTCTGATGATAAATTACCCCCACCATGACCCACACTAACACCCGGAACACTCTGCTGCATTCTTTGAGCCATAATCACTCTGCTAAGTTCAGATTTATTTGCCGCATCACGGCGCTCCAGTAAGTATGTGCGGAGCCAGTAATAGAGAGCCTGAGATGATAAACAGTCTCATACTCAATTGACATGATAAATAAAGAGTTCATCTAAATATCTAATATACTAAAAGGAACTTACTTGCGGGAATACTGCAGCAATTTTCAGTAGAACCAATTTGCAATGGGGTGCTTCTGTTCGCTGCAGGGAAAGCAACAGCTGCGGGATCCAAGAAAGCCACACCCAGTGAGGTACTTGGTCCAAGTGTTTATCAAATATCCTACCCACAGGCTCATTTGTCGTATCGAAACTGAGAAGATAAAGAACACGAGCCATGTGACTTCTGGAATGGGAAACTCCAAATCTTATACCCTGAAGAAAGCAGCTGACAGCATATTCTAGCCAGATTTCATCTTCTGTTTCTTGGTATGCCTGCGAAACGAAAGTTAAAATATATTATCTAATACGAGAAGAGGGGGAATATTAATAGCCCGAGAAAAGAAACAGCATCTAATCAATGAGAAATACCATGTCAGAGTAATTTCCCCAGCTTATCCATCCTTTGGATAAATTCTTGAATAGGCTGATTGCATTGGAATATGCAACATTGGCACCATCAGTGTCATTTAACTTCAAATGAAAATCCCCCTTTAGACGAAATATCTCTGCCTGATTCTTCGCTAGAAAGAACTCCAAATTTGTGCTATTAACCAGATTAAGACCAGTAGCAAGCTCTCCTTTCGTTTCCAGATAGGCCTTTGCCTGCTCTTTAATTTTAACAAAGGCTTCCTGCATACACGGATGAGGCGATTTAGACACCTTAAAAAAACGATATTCCAATCCCCAAAATAAAATGACGCAGGGAAAGAAAACCGATTTTATAGGATCACGGGAAAGGATAAGGTTTGCATACATGCTTTAAATATCACATAAGTTAATGGGATGATTTACAGCTATGCCGGGAACTGTAGTAATTAACAAACTAGGTAAAGATGAAAAGGCAAGAACGAAAAATAATGAGAAACTACATGCTGAATCCAAAAATGAGGTTCTTCTATAGAATTATGCAACTGAACGAACTCTGCCCAATTATAAAAAGGTTAAAGATATCAGAACTGTACCTGTACTTCCATTTGCGAGTGTCCATACATTTTGTCAAGTATCTGAACACAAACATCAGACAGCCCTTGTTTCCGAGCTATCCTAGCAAGCTTATTAACGTTCCATGCTTTGTCACGATAACCAAGGTGATGAAGTTGAGCATTTGAAGTTATAAAGTCCTTAAATGCATCTATGACAATGTTATACATTTCATTCCTCCACTGCAGCATATCATACCAGTTAGTCATGTTGTCCCATTCATTTGGAGTCCTCAGCCTCCAAGTCTCAAGAATATCCTTCAGATCTGCATATTGATATCCCTGTCCACCAACAGCAGCATTCCCTGAAACTTTAATCCCATTTGCGATGTCAATATAGATTCTAAAAGACTCTTGCACCTCCACTAGTTGTTGGAATTGCTGCAGTAGAGGCAGTCTAGCCTCAAGAGATATTTCAGGTAACTGCCACCACTGGTCCAAGGCAAGATCAACGCCTTTCCCAACTATATTTTCAGCATCTCCGACACCGTTTGCATTTTTATCATGAAGGGCAAAATAAGCTTGAACCAAACGAAGCTTCGGCGTCTCTTCCACTTGTGCCTTTGGTATTACATGTTCCTTCAAATATGCCCAATCTGGTACTTTCCAAAGACTATCAAGCAAAATTTCATAATTCTCAGTGCTTTTCCCAAAATCTACCAGGGCATCCCACTGACCAAGTTGAGTGGCACAGTGGATCCATTGCTCCTCCCACAAGCACATTTCAGCCTTCGGTACTGTGTTATTGTAGGTGCCTTGGGTTGCCTTAATCATCGCCTGATAAAAAAGGCTCTGAGCACGCTGCCAAAAACCATGTTGAACCATTGAAAGCCCAGCTCTCGATTCGGCAGTGATGGACCTATTCTTCCACAATCCAAATCTCCTGTCTTCTTCATTTAACAAGCGATAAAGTTCAGCCAGAGACTCGGCACATTTTGAGTCATTCATGAACAGCATAACATGGGTCTCTAGCAAAGCCAATGCGAGATGCCATGCATTGTACGTTTTTCCGATATATTTGATAAGCTCACTAGGCATCCTAGGTTGAGGGTGGCTCAACTGAAGACCTTCTAGAAGTGCTTGCACAACATTTGGCCTCTGTCCTTGCTGCTTCTTGTGGTAGTCCTTCGAAAGAAGAGAAATCATAGGTTTAGCCAAAGCCCTCTGCTCTTCTTTGCGTAGGGTCGCCCACACAATTGGAAATACTAGCACCCACAAATGATAAGCTACATTGGCATCTGTGTGAGCAAGCTCCCTTAGAGGGATAACAACATCAGCCACCTATAGCGCAAAAAAGAGTAAAAATAGTTTATTTAGATCAATCCAGCTTCCAAAATGGATTAAAGGAAAGAACTTAAAATCCAATGAAGTAACTATGGTTTACCAGGGACATAAGAAAGAACCACAAAGACTGAGCAACTTTTTTCAAAATAATTTGCAATCACCTGAAGTTTGCTTGCTTCGCTAAGAAATTGTCCATGCTTACGAACTATACCATCAAACACTGAAGCAACTTCTTCAGGTCCCTCCGGTATAGCAGGTGGTTGGTGGTGTATTTCAGGATTATCTGATGCCAAAAATGGTCCTATACTGGCAGAATTCGGTGCTAGAGTAATTGACTTCTCCTCGATTAAGATGGCTAGAAGGAGATCAAGACCCTGTTTGAGCCAAAAGACATCACTCATAGCTTCCCAATCTTGGTTTTGAATAATGTACTGCAACCGTGCGAATAAATTTTTTTCGAGAGACTCGTGGTATAACAAGAAGAACTTCCTTCGCATATCAGGATCCCTTGCCCTTAAACCAAGCATGGAATGTCTTTCAACTTTCAGAGAAATCTCTTCTCGGAGGCCCAGCGGATACCTATTAGCGA
Organism: Sinapis alba; assembly: GCA_012274485.2. Classification (NCBI taxonomy): domain Eukaryota; kingdom Viridiplantae; phylum Streptophyta; class Magnoliopsida; order Brassicales; family Brassicaceae; genus Sinapis; species Sinapis alba. The sequence continues at coordinate 201,223 of MU105760.1, forward strand.
AATATGTTATATCATCCTTCTCATAACAAACTTTGACATAACTCAAGGTTCAACATAAGACTAGAAAGCAAAAACTTACTTCGCTGAATCGGCACAAAGTCCATATAAAAGCTGAAGATACGCCTTATCCCACTCCTCCAAAGAAACAGACGAGAAGTGCTGCTTATCAACTTGTGAAAGCTTTTGAAGAAAAGAAATTATATCCTTCTGGTTAAGGAAGGCACCAGAGAACCCAGATGAACCTATCTTTCCGAAACCATCCGCAGTCCACCTCTTTAGCATGTCCAGCACGCAGAGAAGCACGCTAGAGTCAATACCTTTTTCTGAAAGAAAGGTGCTCAATATTTGAGTCACTGGTCTTTTGCAATCCGGCAAAAGCATAACCCTTTCATCAATAAGTTCCAAGACCGACTTTATGTTAGATATGACTGCCCCAACGTCAGAAGCTTGACGAGAAGAAGTTACTGCAGAATCTGAATCAGTCCGCTGGCTCTAGAAAGGGACAGAAAAAGGCAACCAGAGTAAGCCACAATTAGGTAACATGTAATAAACACCTCGTTAGAAGATAAAGGAAGGGAAATTTACAGGAGCTGGCGAAAGATAAAATAAAATGGTATCTTGAATTTGATAGTACATACGTACCAACCAAAAACATGTCAGCAAATGATATAACGGCAGATGAGTTGGAGCCAAGGTGCTGAAAGAGAGAAATATCCCCCACCCCTTTTTTGTATAAATTTAAGTATTTCACATTTAATAAAAGCTAAAATCTTACAAGGCATGAACGAAAGTGCTACATAGTTATTTAGACGCATTAGATATTCCAGTACTCGATCAATGATATGTGGTGAATGCCATGTAAAAAATCTATTTAAGGTCAAATGAGAAAGAAAACAAGCATATAATTTTATCTCATACAAAAAGTAGCTATAAATGAAAAATAACTTACTTGTCTAGGATGAGCACCCGTTGCCAATCCCAGATCCCGTGACAGACGCTGAAGGATACGCACCAGTACATATGGATCAACAAAGTTTTTCTGTAACTGTGCCAAGGTTTTGAGGATAATAAGTACAAAGCTGACTGAACCGAGAGAGTTATCATCTCCTGAAGCTTCTGAAGCAGTATGTACATGTTTATGTATCAGCTCATTGACTTTCTGATACAATAGCTTTATGTCAGGAGGTGTACTAGCTCCATCCTGTGGGAAAGCGATGATGACCATCTTCAACAAAGAGCATAACGATTTACCAGCATCCAACATCTTGTGTTTGAAAGACAGCTCAAGAAACTGGTAAAGAAAACAATAGTCAACACGAGGCAGGAAGTTAATATATTAGGATGCAGCTTACTGCATCAAGTATACCTGTGCTATTTGGCTGATGTTGTTCTTAATGAAAAGATGCGGCTGTTTCTCCAGAACCTTGTTCATGACATCCAAGCCCTGAGTAAGTGCTGTGGACGGATCTGACTGAGAAGGTAGCATGCTGCCTAACAGCTTTTCTAAATAGTTAAACTTGACGTTCGCATTTGGCCAAACTTCCAAAGCTTGTGAAAGAAAATCTAAAGCTTGTTTGTACATAATGTTGGCTTCCCTGTCCTTAAGCTCAATGACCACTGCTACCTGTTGAAGGAAGGGGAAAGGAATTTTTAAGCACAGAACAGAACTCAGTTAATAAAAGAGTTCTATAGCTAGAGCAATGTCACGTACAACTAACATGTCGAAATTATTACAGGTCTAGAACTTAACCTGATCCAAAACTTAGAAAACCTACGATCCTCACAACCGCTTATATAGTTCTATAAAGAATACAATACTGCTCTAGGATTGCTACTGCCAAACGCCATATCTTTAGATACAAAATTGCTCAGAGAAGAATGGGCTCTGAAATTCAGAACATCACCCTTCCCTTAAAAAATAAAAAAGAGTGAACGAGGAGTTATAAACACGCTCATTGGTAGGTGGGAGGTGTAAGGCCTTACTCTTATAAGAAAATTGATTATTAGTTCTTCCATAGCAGCATTTGGCTTGAATTCCTCATCAGGCAGTGTAGTAGATCCAGGAGTTTCAATACTGGGCAGTGATGATGCACCACCAGGTGACAGAACACACAATGATTGTATACCACCTTCAATTTTAACTCGTCTAGTTGGGTCTTCAGATATGGAAGATCCATCTGACGGGAGCTTAGAAACAGCTACGGCTGAAGGATGTAACCCATCACCAACCTCACTGGTTGCATTGGCATCAATAACCACTTTGATTTCAGTCTGTCTTTGCCTTTCCCAGCTAACAACGAGTCCAGCAAGATCGATTGCGAGCCGCCTATTTTCTGCTGTAGTGTTTGATGGTAAACCTAGGCGACTCAAGGAATTCACCATCTGAGGTACAAACTGTGCTCTACAGCTGTAAAACAGATCCGAGTGTCGAACAATGAGTTGGAAGATGTGGATCAAATTTGGAATTGAGTGACCCTCCTCCACCAAAATTTTTTTGGTATATCTTATCCAAATAGGCGTTCTTGAATCTCCAAACGCAAGCCTTTTAGGTAATGCTGGCATTAGAATATCCAGGGCTTGCTTAACTAGCATCTTATTCTCCGGCTGGTATGTCCTAAGAAGCGAAACAAAAACCTATATCCAATTGACAAAAGGCATTTATATCACTGGATTAGATGGAGGAGCACTGTTAGGCACATGCTTACTTTCAGGTTTATTATGGATCAAATGATATACACTGATATAAGAAGTTACGTATTTTTCCTTTTGCACCTTTCCAAAGAAACAATAAACAAAATTGCAGTAAAAACTGAAATGATACCTGCAGAATGATTTTCTCCGGAGCCTGATATGCATCCAAGAAGTGGCAAACATTAACAAATGCCCACTGTTTACTGGCACTATCTTCCCGTTTGAGATGATTCCATCCAAACTTGATGAGCTCTTTTCGATGATGAACCAGCTCACCCTGAAGATATTTCAGAAGCAAAGTAGCTAGCTGCAAAAGTTCGATCCTCAAAGGTTCGTCATACTCAGCAGAAACCTACAAAATTTGAGTTGTGATTAACAACAAAAACCCTAATGAAATAGAAATCAGAAAATCTACAATAAGACCATGTCAGAGATAACAGCTTGGACAGGTTACCATTAATTATACAGCAATCTAACCCCACATTAATTTATGTATTATCCGAAAGTTTTAGTTGTTTAACAGAAAAAAGAAACCTACCTCTTCAGGTGGATCAAGAAGCTTCTCAACAATGGTCTTCACTATATTAGGGTCAATAACTTCCCAAGTTTGGCCGTTTTGGAAGGCATGTGTAAGCATTGGAAGAATTAGCATTTGCATTGCCTGAACTAGATGATCATGGCCGAGTTGTTTTGAATGAAAAAGGTTTAAAAAATGTAAAACAAGTGCTCTTTTCATGTTGGGCGGATATTCTTCTGCAACCTGATGAAAGGATTCAGTTATTCTACTAGAGCTGCTAAATATGAAAATTAAGAATATAGACAAGGTTGTAACTAAAAATTCTGCAGAAAGATACCTCAATAATGTAAAACTCCCTCAAAAAGTCGTAGTCAATACGACTATGGAACAAGAAAATAGAGAGAACATCGAAAAGAATGTTCATTTCAGATTTTTCATGTCGTAGATAATTGAGGAAGCACTTGACAAGCCATTTGCTCTCTTTAACCTGCGAGTTGAAGAAATAATACATTTGAGATGGCCAACTTTTCTGAATACATTTAATCTTTTGAAGGACGATTATTTAGAGGTTGACATCTTAGATGTGTTCATTAGAAATAGTATCGAATAGTCAAGTAAAGATGAAATATCTTTGAAAGGCAAACTCAATTTTCCACAACAATTTCAGGTAACTAGGAACTCAAGTAACCCCAAAACAAGATCGTACAGAAATAAGTCAGGAGAATGCCAGTTTAAAAGACAGTAAAGACTGTGACGGTTTCTGATGCTTACATCAGCTTTAGATAAGGAACAATGTATGCATTTATTTTATAACACAAAGCTATTGCGTATATTATAAGATCAGAAATAGATACCTGAACTAAATTTAGCTCTTGCTCATTCTGCAGACGAGATGTCCTTCCATGTGATTTCCAAAGCAGAGCCAAGGTATCAAAAACAGTACGGTTACTCTGCAGCCAGCTGGGTATCAGTTTTACCATCGTCTTGATAAGATAGAGACCATGAAAATACGCATCTGATGCTATATCGGATTTTGTTGATGTCCTGTTAGAACTCTCCGACTGCATAGAGACACAATTTTCATCTCCAGATAATGCAGCTGGAGGAGTTGAAGCTGCCGCACTCAGTATGGCATCAGATTTTGGTATAATTTCAGGAAAGGCACACGAAAGTATCTTATGAGGAGATTTTGCTAGTTCTTCCCTTAATGGTTGGCCAGCTTCTGACCGGATTATATACATAAACCTGAGGTTATAATGAAATGAATAAAACAGTCATTACTCCATCCTCACACTCAACCTAACATGCAACGTAAAAAAAAAACACTTTTAATGCAATCTTTCTTTTACCTTTGGAAATATTTTGGTTCGCTTAATCTGGAAAGAAAATAATCAACAGCTAGGGTTGCATATCGATTCAAGAACTTAGTAAGAGGAAGGCGGTATGGGCTGTTAATCTCACTGTACACTTGCCCTTGAGGAAGAACTGCTTCTAAGTCAATAGTTAATGTTACAAGCTCATCTAGAAATTTTGATGCAGCAAGTGGAAGTAAGTGGAAGAGCTCGATAATAGCTGCCATAGACAAAAAAAACATTTATTCATATAAACTCACATGACCAGACATCTATTTTATATATTCCGAGAACATGGTTACCAGCTGCAATTTTCGGCTCTTCGCCAGTTTTCCATGATTTCTGGGACTGTGCAAGTTTCTCTGGCTCTAACCATTTTCTTAGGTGCTCCAGCAACTTACCTCCTAATGTCACATTGAACCAATTTGACAGAAGTTCGAGAAGACGTGCCAGACCTTGCAGTAAAGGCATATTGAGATTCTTTGTGTGTGCCAAATTAACTAGTATAGGTCTGAGGCTACTCTGAAGAAGTTCCTTCGGCATCCGTTGTTGATTGATAACCTAAAGCAGAAAACAGAATTTCAGAACGGTAAAGGTTAATGAAAATAGAATCAGTTATTAGGTAGAGGGAAATAATTCTCCATGATTTTCTCCAAAATCCCACAACTGAATCTGTGTGCACGAATTGGAAACAAGAGACAGATGACTAAGAACCTGTCTTAAACCCTCCTTGGCAACGGTCACAATTTCTGGTGCTCGACAGGTTAACGACTTGAAAAACATGGAAATTATCTTTGCACGTAGTTCATTGTGACTTTGAGTTCGAAAGTCAGCGCATGCCATAGTTGTGCACAGAATCTCAATACAAGCTGTTCGAAGTTTGTTCAATGATGTAAGTACTTTAGGACTCATCAACTTCACAGCCCATACAGCTTCATCAGCCTCAGCTATTTGTAACGCTTCTTGCAAGAAGCTAACCAACTCTGGAGTCAATTTTAGAAGGGGGGGCCTCAATGCTAAACAAAAATTCAGAGCTGTCACACTTCCAACCTATAAGACATTGAGGAAGGTCAAAAGAAGTATGGAAAGAGATACAACAACCAAAAAATAGCAGACTACCTGTTGATCAATTGTCCTCGATCGAAGTGGACGCATTACAAGTGGCTGCAGCAAGGGTTGGTATAACGGCTCAAGCAGTTCAGATACCTCACTACCAGTCCGGCTAGCCAAAAGTGCAAGACAGTTCTGGACATTTTTTCTCACTATGATAGATGCATTAGGATTGAACAGTTCAGTAGCAAGATATTCTACAACACCTTGAAAGCTTTGTCTTCGGGCGTCACTGTTTGCTTCGTCAACATTATTAACCACTCTTAGAATTTGCATAAGAACCTGAGTTGTCTCTTCTTGCTCTTTCCTAGCATAAACCGGAAGTCTCTTTTGAACGTAGAACAGACCGCGTACAAGTTTTACTTGGAAAAGGCATAATGTGTCAACATTCACTTTCCCTACCAATGCACCTAACCCCAATACACCTCCCATTTGTGCTTGCCATGTGCTCCCATAACAGCAATGTAACAACCGAGGCAAAAGTTGTTCAAACACTGGTATTCGCACACTTGGATGGGGTGAATATACCGGATTTGTAGAAGGACTGGAGACAATCATAGAGGAACTGTGACCACCCCTGGCCACCAGCACATCAGCATGTTTGAGACGAGCAAGGAACAGCACAGTTTCAGCAAATATATTTAATGCAGTCAGAGCAGCTTTTGCGTGAAGCCTGTTTTCATCTGCAAGCACATCAACAAGTGCATCTAAAAATAACAGAGGATCCAGCTGTTTTAAGTTAGTAGACCAATTATTCTTGGGCCTGGAACTTGCTGAAATCACAGAACCCCCAGGTCGAGCAGTAATAGTTGAAGCATACGACGAGGTACAGTCCCCATGCAAAATAATTGCAAAATGCCGACATATGTTTACAACAAAGTCATCATCTGCATCGCTGAGATCTGGATCAGAACTAGCAGCAATTATAGTGATCAATAGCATCTTGAAAATTGACTTCTCAGCGATGAACTGTGTCTTTGTTTTAACCCCTAAGTCAGCCTGCAGCAACAAAAAGATCCTCTTAATAAACAAACCATTTTACACCAAGTAGACAGAAAATTTAAGGAGAAAATAGGTCATTCGCGGGAGATGACATGAAACAGACCTAGCTCGTTTTTCAGGAAGGACATACCCATGGCAACAAAGTAACAAGTACAAAATCTCATCATATCTCATGTTCGATATTTTAGGATGTGCCAGGATTACCAGTAGACAAAACGCAATGCTTTAGGTACATAGTATAACTACAAGGTATTAAAATCATAAGGTATACCAAAAACCAACCTTGACTTCTGTTGATTCACTCCTGCGCCAAGATGACTCAGCAGAGGAAAGTAACAAAACTGATAATCGTTTACGCGTCTGATCCTCGTCAATGACACACCCAGTCAAATGAAGCTGAGACAACAAGCAAACATGGAGGAATTTCAGAGCTTGCTTTCTGTAGTAGATTTCTGTAGTCGGGGTTTTCTGCATAATAGCTGCTACAGCAAGATTAATGAATTTGTCCATTGGCACAAGAAATGGAGTGGACGGCTCAAATGTCAGAATTAACCGAAGCCCATGCTCTGGATTATCTTTGCATTCTAATGTAAGTGGTTCTTTCAGAAATCGCCTGTTGCGACCACCCAATTTTCCCACGATTTGTAACGCTTTTCCACCCCAAGGATATGGCACCGGTCTCAAGTGAGACCATAATGCTAAGATCACTTCAGATATTACATTTGCCATACTTGGCTCCAGAAAGTCAGGATTCAGACTATCCACCCAGAATTCAAGCGTGCGTAACCCCAAGCTCACAAGTTCATCATTTCCTCTCAAGCAGAATACAAGAGGCTTCATGAGGCGGGGAAGATATGGCAATAAAGAGCTTAAGCGTGCAGGAAGCGTCAAAGAAAGCTCCATCAAAAGATCTCTCATGTCTTCCGCAGCTGGACCCTCGAGCATTGTCAGAAGCATATTAAGACAAGGTAGCAGCATGGGTATTAGGTCTCTAAGAAGAAGCTCGAATTTACATCCAGCAAGTCCTCTGAAAACAGTTCGGAGCAACTGCATATAACCAAGAGGCTTTTCAACTTCAGTCGCATTCTTCATGCAGACTTCCATAATAACAGGCACTTGAGGTTGCAGTATTCGTTCAAAATCAGATGGTGCTTTAGAAACAGCACCAAAGAGGCACCGGAACAGATGCAAAAGTAATTTAGTTGCAGCTGAATCTGGATTCTTCAGAACACCAAGTTTGCTGCTTACTAGGAAATTAATCAGAACATCTGCGAATGGCTTGCATACTTTGGGAGCTTGCAGAAGAGTAGCAAATATTTGAACCAGTTGAGTATTGTCAATCATGCACTCAAAAAGTTCAGGCATACATAAAGAGAGCATATCCATTAGATCTCGAGGTTCCATTATAGCCAAAATTTGAGAGAAAAGATTTAACATTTCCTTCTCCTCGTCCTTCTCTTTGAAGAGAGCTAAGCAATGGACACCATTCTTTAAAACACCACAGGCTTTCCACACCTACTTAAAGGTAGAGATTACTAGAGGTTTATCAGCCATAAACTATTAATGCCTACACTAAACAATCTGACATGCAATACCTCATCTTCTCTCATTCCTTTAAAAGCCTGAGTGACCGATGAGTGTGAAGCAAGAGCTTGTGGGTGCATTCCCTGAGGTCGGGGTAAATGTGCATGGGTTATACTCCATATGATTGTCTTCATTCCTGAACACAGATCAGGAAAAGTCCTTAACATGTAGAAACATAATCAATATGTATAACTGATTCACCAAGGTGAAACGTCAGGATTCAATACCCATTACCAGCGTCTTGACCAGATTCTTACAATCATTCACTTCTTTGGAATGTTCAGCAGGAACCTGCAAATTTAAAACTGCCTGCAACCAGCGTGGTTTAAAGTAAATACCAGACATTATCGATAAGAAAATAATGCTCCAGAAGAAATAATAACGGCTTAGATTATATATTTACGACTAAACTATAATTGAAATTAGAAAAGAAAGTAGAGTCCCTATTTATGAGGATAAAAGAACGCTGTGAACTAGCAAGTTTGAATATACACAGTGGAACACAATCTCGCATTGCCTGGGAATTTGGCTACTTGTTAAGACAAAATATCCATCATAGAAAGGATGAAATTTACCTGGACAGGAAGTTCAAGCTTCGACCTCAAAGTGATAAGATTCTTTCCCTCACCTTCCTCTAAAAGCTATGAAGCAGAAAGCAAGACTAAGTAACACATCAACGAATTAATAGAATTGACAATCGGGGTAGCTAAAGGTTCAAGATATCTCATAATATAACATAAGGGCGAAAGTTGTAATGAATTTGGGAATATAAAAATAACTTTCTCAAATAGTTACATAATCGTGTTACCTGAGGAATAGTACGCTTGAAGGTATTAAATTTCTCAACAAAGGCATCCAGGATACGTCCCTATAATAAACAGATGGTGAGTAAAGTAAGTTAATATTAGAGTAGCAACCAATGCTAGAATGAGCTGTCGGGGGTAAAGCTATACCAACAAAATCCGGCCCTCATCCATTAACCGCTGATCAACACCTTTCTCAAATATTGGTTCCACCTGAACCCAACATACGAATTAAGTTTTACCAAAATCTCGATTCCAGCATAGTGGATAGATAATGTCACATAAATGTCAAGTAATATATCAAATTTAAATAAAGGCAAAGAAGATGGAATATATAGTTTTACCAGATTTAACATCAGTCGTGCACAAGTTGTTTGGATGTTAAGAGAGAGGGTCGAGTCATGCATGTTCCTTGAAAATAAATAGATGATCCGCGATAACTGCCACATTGTTTACAGTCAAATAAAAAGAATTGTCAGAGAAAGATCGTCCACAGAGCAGATAATGGACCCGCAAAAAAACTAAAAAATAGGATTACTGAGGTTGGCAAGAAAGATTGATCAGTATGCTGTAATTTGTATTCCTAAGATTAATTGTTGATGGAAAATTCCTCCGTCAGAATATTTTTGGAGTTTTCGGGTTTCATGTCAACAATCAAAAAACAGAACTTTCCCAAGCCCGAGCACTTTCTTATCACTGTTGATATATATTCTTATTTATACCCAACCACAAATCTACAGATTCAAAGCAATAACTGTGTATTGGAACACATCAGCATCACTTACTACAGAAACCAATTTCCATTATTGCATAGGTTCCAGAACTAAAACTCTCCCACCTAAACAAATAATTTATTTAAAAAAGCAGAAGCAAACAAATTGCAAAGAAATAACGGGAAGAACCTGAGAAATGGACAGATCTGCTCGGACATGGTGAACAATCTCGGCCAGTAGGCTGTAAGCCAGAGGTCTCAAAGACTCGAAGCATGCTCGTCCCGTTCCTACTATAACCCTGACACAGAAAACAGCGACCAGATAACACAAGTCATGATTTGTTGATAGATAGCATGGAAGGTGGGCAGTTAAAGGTTTACTTGATACCAAAAAAGCTTCCTGACAGGTGTGAAATTTTAAATTTCAGAAAGGCAAAAATGTATTATACCGTTCTTCCAAAAGAGTGTCAAGAAGGGGAAATAAACCCCTCTTAAAATCCGTCCCAAGTACATGTTTTAGTGAGACTAATAGTTCCTGCATTTCATAGGCCAAAAGACAAATCTATAATTGCAAGCCAATGATTGGGTCACAATGTGAAAACAGACTGAAGAAAAAGGAACAAACGGTTCTTTACCTTTCTGAGAGATGCAGAATCCGAACAGGTGACAAGCAAATTTACAATGCTCTTACATATGCTTTCTTCATGCGGCCTGATATATTCGGCACAACTTTTTAACAAGTAAGTTAAAAAAGAAACCGTCTGCATATAAACAAAAGAGGAAGAAAAACGCTAAAAGTCAATATGCCGTTCCATGATCCCTCTAATCATAATAAGTAAGGCGAAACAAGAAGGCAATGTAGGCATTACTGAATTTTTTCTTTCCTAGTTCAAATAAGTTACGGTTTACTTCCTGAGAGAGAAGAATTGTCTAACCTTAACCTGAGCACCCTTCAGTTCGATGAACTGATGCTTCATACGTGAAGGCACCTTCTCAGGTCCAGGGACAGATATAGCAGCAACCATCAGGGGCAACAAGGTAGGGATATTGGTATGAACAAGCCTGCTATAGAGCTGGAAAAGAAACATAACGACGAGGGGGCTCTCTGTGACTATTTTAAACGAACGCGTACTCGGGTTAATCTTCCCATTCCTGAAATGTGTTGTAAGAGACAGCGACTGATCAGACGGTGTTGGTATCTCCACAGGTTTCGCCTCTTCCGTTTTGACATCCTCGAAAAAATGGCTGGCTGTCAATCTGAAGTTCTGGTAAATCTTACCAACAAAATCCAAGAATGGTTGAACCTCATTCTCTAACGTGGGCCTAAAGTTCCTAAGAAGGTCAAAGATTATGCGAATGCATATAAGCCCATTCTCTTCGTTATCCGTAGTGAGCACCTGCATTGCAACTTTCAAGAGGTCTTGAACAAAGGGACGCAGAACCTCGCTATGTGGTAGACGGTTGAGGATCTCAAGGACGACGTTGCGCAGTTTGTGCTCAAGATTATCAGTGAACTGAGGCTTTGTGATCTTAAGAAGAATCAACGAAGATGCCTTGAAGTAACATTTGAGAAAACTTGAGTAATCAGCCGTATGTGTAATCTCTAAGCTGTCTCTGACCTCCACCACCATCTCAAGCCTCGTCTGAGTAGCTACATAACAAAAATTCAACAAACAATAAGGTTCCAGTGAGTGTCACGAACCCGATTCGAAGTCATGCGAAGGTTCCTATGAATCATAAACTGAGAGAGAGAGAGAGTGAGAGATGTTACGAAGGTCAGGCTCGACGAGACGAAGGGAGTGTTGCTCAAAACTCTGAATCGGACTCATGGCTAAACCAAATACAAGCGAAACGGTGTGTTAGGGTTCCGTCGCGGTGGGAAATTGTGTACGTCGTCTCAGCCTGGGGTTTTTTGGTTCCTTTTAAGTCGCGACGATCCCTAGCGGCAAGCTCAAGGTGTGGCCGACGACTAGGTCAGAAAGTAGCGTTCGTCGATTCTCTCGAGGAAGACGATGGGAGGATTTATGATTCTCTTCTATGCAATTTTCCCTCTCTTTTTTTGTTGTTGTTTGTCTCTCTGCGAGACGAGTCTCCCTTGTAGAAGAGAGAACCTCTTTCAGAACACGAGCGTTACAGTGAAACGAAATCGCGCTGCCCGAGTTATGTATATATAAGGTCTCGTTTTTATTATTAATAAAAGGTCCACTTATTATAACTAAAGTCCAAATAAATCAAGTTTCATTAGTGCAGAAAAAAATGAAAAAATTCTAAAAAGGATACTAAAGATATTTTGTTGACTATAATTATATGTTGAATGTCTGCTCAATCCAGATTTGGGTACGAGATATTCTCGTTTCTGACTGGTTGTTTAGAGAATATTAGGTTCAGCCATTTTTGGATTTTACAGTTTAAATCTAGAGATAGATCTATAATATAAAGTATATTTTTATGTGATTAAAATTTTATTTTTGCTTTATTGTAAACTATTTTTCTTAAATAAAAAGTGAAATTAGGTGTTTTGTCCGGACACGAAAAAACATTACGCAAATAATAATATATTATGTAAATAATAGAATAAAATTTTTATAAAAATATAAAATATAATTAATAAATTTTCTTCTAAACGATTTTAATTCTCATTATACAACACTATTTATTTTTAGTTATCAATGAAATTCCAAACTCTTCTTAGCAAAAAAAAAAATTGTTGTATAACACTAGTTGGATTCTACCTAGGATCTATCTAATTTTCTTTTAAAAAATGTAATGTTATTTTTTCAAAAAAAATATGAAATTGACAATTTTCAACAATTTTTAAAATATCATCATATAATAAAACAATTACATTTTTAATGAAGTAGTACTAGTAAACATGCTAAATTTTTGTTCAATTTATGTTTTTATGATCATGTTTACATTTTTAATGAAGTATCACTAGAAAACATGTTAAGTTTATGTTTTCTACTACTTGATCCTTGATTCAACACAACATCGATCATGGTCCCAGAGATAAAACAGGAGATTGCAATAGCGAATTGAAAAGAATAAAAATTACCCTTGATCGCCATGCGCGTTTGATCGTCATTAACCGTGGCGACAAGGATTTCTGTGCGTGTGCTTTTATATTGGGTTTTCTATCTGAGTTTTGGTTTGATTTTCTTAATCCTATATTATAAAACTCAGATAACCTTCTCCATTGCTAGTACCTTAACAGCATTTTAGAAGTTTTTTTTTCTTGAAACTGTACAGCATTTTAGAAGTTGTACATTTACTTTCCATTTCAACAATAGTTTATGAGTTATCCTTTATTTTATTATGTAGTAAAATCAATAATTAAGTTCGTATTACAAACATAAAAGTATATGATAAACAGAAAGCAAATTCTTGCTCAGACGTTATCGGAGCTAGTATTATTATTAGTAACCTTTGGTCTATACGCTGTGTTAGGAGAGTGTCGTGAGTTTCCTCTTCTTCGGCTTGATGATGATGACCACTCTCGATCTCGACTCTCGGAATGATGATAACCTCTTCTCGACTCATGATGATTGCGTTGACCATCTCCTCGACTGTTGTAGTTACTACCATTTTGGTCATTGCTCTGCCTTGTAGAGCTAATGGCTGCAATAACAGGAGGAGTACTACTACTCTGCGTGGTCTGTTCGTATGGCAACGGCTTGATCCCTTGCAAATCAGGTTCAGGGGTGAACCCGACTGGTCTTTTCGACTCATCCATTTTCCTAAACGTGATCGATATCCTAAGAGAAGAACCGAGGCAAACACAAATCATAGTGAGTAATAAGATTATATATAAGTGCAGACCGAACATAAAAAGCAAACATCGATCAGGTCCTACCTCTTCTTTGGAACCGCAGGTACACAATGCTTAGCTACATCGGCACCATTACCCTTTAACACTAGAACTGATCTGATAAAGGAGCGAAAAAAAAAAAAATAGTAAGCGATGGAAGTATCAAAGATAGTGCTGCAAAACCTATATGCATATATAGAGCCTTACCCGACAGGAAGCGGCAACGAGTAAGAACCAGAGAATTCACCAGGTCCTTCGATTTTAAGATTTGATCCAAAGAGTATATCACACTCACTGAGGAATGAGACTGTGCAGAAAGGTCGAAGGAAGTCGTGGTTATCGATATGAGGAGGTATGCAATCACCTTCGTCATATATATTGACTATACAACTATCAGGTACACAAGTTGGAGGAAGCACATGCCACCCTACCAACCTTCTGATTATTACTTTGAAAAGAGATGGTATTGGATCAACAGCTCCGTGTTGAAGGATTCCTGGTGGGTTTCCCGCCTTGTCCTGTCAAAAGAAAACACAAAGCAAAAAAAAAAAACTCTTATTACATTCACTAGAGTGTAAGAAAAAAGACAGTGTCACTTCACTTACTGTTGCGTAGTTATAACAACATCCGAATTGAATAGTAACTCTTCCTTTGCCTCTCATCCACTTATGCGGAGCAGTGAAAGTACGTTCTACGGATACACAAAAAACAAGATAAAGTTTTACGTTATAAGAGTTTCCATGATTGACATTTACATGTGTTAGAAACTAACCTTGAAGCTCTCCTTTGCGACCCTTCTCTTGTAGTTCATATACATGATCAACAATCCTTTTCTGCTCCGCAGCGCTGAAAACACCGGTATGCAACTCAAGTCCCTCGAGGATATCAACGCGTCTCCCTTTAACTTTCTCAAAACAGCTAAACACTTCCATCCTCTTCACGTTAATAAACCGATACTGCTCTCTCTCCTCCCTAGACAACTTACGCTTCTGAGGAGTTTTCGTCGAGTCTTCACTCACCTTCTGCTCTTCTTCTTCTTCTTCGTTGAGCCCATCCTCTTGTGTCATATCAGCCCAAGACATTTTAGGACTCGCCCCCTCAGAAGCTTCCAGGCTAGATTCACTAAGCTTGACGTCACGGTCAACCTCTAGGTTATGATCGGTTACTTCAGAATCCATGTCTTCCACCACCAGATCAGAAACAGGTTTGTACTCTCCAGCAAGAGTCTCTGTGTTAGTACAAGAATGCTCTGTAATAAAGAAAAGAACACAATTAGACATAACATGAATGTCACAACAATCTCTATACTATGGTTTAGTTGAGAAACCGGTGTTAGTTCCAGAACACAGCCAATCAGAAACAAGAAAGCACAGATTCCGTTTGGACAGAAGGGATGAAGAACAGTAGTAACCGTAACCTGGATCTAGAGAACGGATTCGATGGGAGAGAACATGGATGCAGTCTGTGCAGAGATCTCTAGATAAGAAAGGCAGCCAAGTAGTTAGAAACTCCGAAGCAATCTTAAGATCCGATGGCTGATACTTCCGGAGGAAAGGGTCGTCGTCAATTATTTGCTCCATTATTTTCTTTTATCTTTCTCTTATCACACACAATCTTACAAAAAAAAAAAAAACAGAGTTTCGGTTTGTACGGAGTGAATGATTCGTAGTAGGTTCGTTTACTTTTGTTTCTCTTTTTTAGGGTGGACTATAATAAACCCTAGTGGGGTAGTTTCGGTATTTACCTACAATCTGTTATAACACGCCGACAGCACTTATGATCCATGTGGGCTTTGAAGCCCATTAGCTAAAGCCTAATATACATGGGTCTTAAATCTAATTATTATCCTTCCAATTTTCTCGTACACAAACATTCAAAACATGTGTGGCCTAGAAACTAACCCATTAATCTCTGTACATCTCTCTCCCAATCGGCGACGGACTTGAATCAAATCCTGAAGCCTAATCTTCTGGAAATCGTAAGGATCCATAAACATGTTCAAGTGCATTCCAGTTCTGAAATTCTCAAGGACAATCACTGTTTCTCTTGTTCAATAGTTTTTTTTTACAATCAAACCTACTGATCATCGTGTTTTCTTCTTCTTCTTCACCATAGTTTGTTGATATTCATGTTCAGTTATTGTTTTTGAGACAGAAGTGGAAGCTAGAAAAGGTTCTGTGTATACTAATATTTGTTGTTGCTCTTTAGATCATTTTATCTTGTGTTTTTAATTGGCTTATGTCTTGATCTTCATATTAATCATTGTCATTGCTCAGTCAATAGGAGACTTACTTACTTAACACATTATTATTATGAGCTCCATTTGATTTTCTTTATTTTCTAGGTCAACCAACCAACTAACTAGATAATCTTGTTTTAGTTTGGACTTCTAAAAGTTTTTTTTTATATATATATTATTGCAGAAGGAAGGTTTATTCATTTTTAGTTTTGGACAAAGAGTTTGGGAATAGGTATGGCTGCTGCACATGATTCATTATCAAGAGAAAGCCTTGAGATGAAGTTTGGTCAACTGCATGTAGATTATAATTTACAAGCTGAAGAGTTAGGTGTTCTGCTAGACAGGGTCAAATCAGCTGCAGCCAGCTTACACTATTTGAGGTCAAAAGCTCTGTCGGCCGTTCCTGGTCTACCACATGGGTCGCTCGGTGCTGAGCAGCTAGAACTAGAAGATGATGGTTTAGTTTCTGAAGTGGCCAAGGACATCAGTCATACGTTTCCTGGAACTAGCAAGAACCAAGATCCCTTGGTTATAGAGGAGGATGAAGCTTGTACTTGGAAGATGCTCCAGTCCATACAGATGGTTGCTGATGTGTTGGAATCTCTTCTGAGGAGGGTCAGAGCGGCAGAATCTGAAGCGTCGTTTCAGAAGGAGAGGGTGGTTATAGGGGAAGAAGAAATTAGAAGGAAGACAGTCCAAATAGAGAATCTGTCATCGAGGTTAGAAGAGATGAAACGAATTGTACATGGGAATAAAGCTGTTCTGGACGAAACGGTGGAGATAATTAAGAAACTGGTTGAAGATAGTAGGAGAGATAGAGAAAAAGCTGTTGAGAATGAAGAAGAGCTCCGTCGTGTGAAGACAGAGTGTGAGTCACTTAGAAATTACGTCAATACTTCCACCAATGTTGTAGAAACACTTCTTTCATCGGAGAGGCAGTTCCAAACTATCGAAGCACGGTGAGTCTCATATTCTCTGTTATGCAACTCATGAGACATGTATGTGATTGTTCAGTTGTGTCTAAGAAAGCTTAAAGAACAGAAAAATCAGTAGGTTGACGGTTTAGTTAACTGACTTGTTGAGTCCATTCTTATATGTTTTTTTTTATTATTGTGAGAAGGTTGGTTGCTAAGTCTGCACAGCTGGAAGGTGAGAAAGCGCAGAAAGAGGTAGAAGTTCAAAAGCTGATGGAGGAGAACGTGAAGCTAACCTCTCTTCTTGACAAGAAAGAAGCTCAGATTCTGGCCTTGAATGAACAATGCAAATTCATGGCTTTGAATGCTTCAAACATCTGATTCTGCATCTTTCATCTCTTGCAATGGCCTATCTGATTCTTATGTTTTTTCAGATTTGATATTCTGGTTGTACAATCATGGCTTTGAATAAGCAAGTAAAGTTTATATGTTGTCTGCTCATTTGCAAAAAAGGCTTAGCTGCTTTGTTGGTATCATCTCTGGACTTGCATCGATTGGAGTTCTGTTACAAACATCGCACTCTGGATCTCATGCTCTATGATATAATGAAATCCTGAAAACACTATCAATGTGTGGTGTTTAGTCTCCGAAGCAAATTGATTTCAATGATGTAGATTGAAGACAATGCTTTGAGAATGTCAAACTTGAATACATGGAAGATATATGTTTTGACTTGGTATCTTAAAAGAGAGGTTGTGCATATCTCTTCCTCCTTATGGAGTCAAATCATCAAAACCAAACTTTTCAACTGGTCGTCGAACCAATCATGTTTTCGTTGGATAGAAGAAAGAAAAAAAAATCAGTGGAAGAATACAAGTAGAAAGGATCAAAATATTCTTCCATTATTGTGACATGGACAGGCATTGTCTCCTATACAAATAATGTAAATAAATCATTATCTCCTCTGGTCATTTTCATTCACAGAACATGAGAGAGTATCCACCGATTCTAGGTATTTACAAACAGGAAACACCTTGAAGTGACTTCTTTTAGTCTCTCTAAATCTGGAAGAATAAACACATTCACTTCTTATTTTTTTCCTAAGAAAGGAGAAACTGGAGTACAGATTGTGACATTGACAGTTATCAGGGGAGACTCACATCCAATGTGACATTAAAAAAAAAACTGCAAAAGAGTTGTAATTGGTTCAAAGACAGAAGAAAATGCAATATACTCTAGTGGCCTTAGAACATGGTGGTGTGGGAGCAAAAAACTTCTCTCGTCATAAGTGATCCAAAATCAAATTTGTGGCTTAGAGTTTATTAGAGGGGGGGTATATGTCAGCTTGTGGTGCTAAAGACGTTGCTGAGTTGTTGTTAGAAGGCAAGTGCCACATGGGAGAGTCATATCTATATTTGCAGACATGGATCCTACAGTGTTTAGGGGATATGAGGAAAGACTTTGCTGAGTTGTTGTTGTTACAAGGTAAATGCCACATGGGAGAGTCATTTCTATATTTGCAGACATGGATCCTACAGTGTTTAATAGGGATATGAGCATCTCTTTTGTGAATTTCTTTAGTTGTTGTACTATTGTGGAGTTAGCAGACATTTTTAAATCTAGTGTATATATATTTATATATTTTTGTTAATTTCTTCCATTGTTAGTTGAGGTATTAATCTTAGCAGCTAATCCTTTACAAGTTTTGGACAGGAAACTGAGTTTGTAGGAAATTTAATTGGGGAAAAAGCTTTATATATATATATATATATATATATATATATATATATATATATATATATATATTAAAGGTATTATTTCTTAAAATTTTATGCAGTTTGTCGTTAAGAGTTGTCCCTTTAACTATTGGAGTGAAAATGACTTGCAGGAAGAATATGGAGATTTTTTTTTCAATGTACTTTCAGTTATCTTTATCTTTTAAACATCTACATGGTATGATCTATATAAGAAAAAAATCTTAGTTTCAAATATTCTTTTATGCATTTTGTCGTTAGGAGCTGTTTATTTTATAATTTTTGAATTCGAAGTTGGGGGAAAACTCTTTCAAAATAAATATATCAATTATGATACTATTTGTTTTATACATTTTGTCGCTAGGAGCTGTCCCTTTTGTAGTTTTAAATATGGACAAAAAAAATCAAGACAAACAAAAACAAGTCTTAATTCTATCACCGAAGCCTCCTCCTGATAACTACATCACATATCATACGTTACAAAACCAATTAGCCTCTTTTGTATTATTCTTTAAATGCTTTAAATGTGTTTTCTAGAATATTAAAAGTGTTGTTTTGCTCTAGTCGTTTTAGACATGTAATTGTTGAAGGTGTAAAAAATATGACATTATTAAGTTTCCAAAGCATATATATGTATTTTAATTTAGTTTAGACAAGGATCTCCGGTTAATAAATCACAAAATTCAAGCATGTTTCAAATGAAAATAATTTTGCATTTTTGTGTTTAGGATATAAAATGTGAAGTCTAAAACACGTTGTAGTTTGACACACGCAACCAAAGGTGTCTTATATAATTAAATTTTGCGTGATCAGTTGGGACAGATATCCACATGCAACGGCTGGCCATTGTTGACTATCCCTATACGTAAAATAGAACAATCAATTACCAAAATACACTGGCGAACAAGAGGGCAGAGAGAAACCATTGTATATATATTTGTGCATGATTGGTTATCCTAAATTCCTAAGTACTAGGAATGAAAACTGATGTGTAACTCTATATATGTCTATGGATTTTAACTAATAGTTTTATGAATAATGAAGGGAATACATACCTTAAGAACCTTTAATCTAATTCTAAAAAAGAACCTTTAACCTAATGTAAACTTCAAAAAAAAAAAATGTAAACTTCAAAAATCTAATACCATTAAATTAGGTTAACTGATTTTTTTTTCTTAGTGTATCAAGCCTAAAATAACTGCAGTGTAAATTGAAAGTCTCTTTCAAAAATTATGAAGATGTTGAATAATTTTTAACAACAAATTCGATCAAATAAGAGATAGGACTATAGCCTTGATCAGAAAAAAAAGGAGATAGGATCATAGCCATTAACACGTAAATATAAATATAAATATACCAAATATGTCTTCAATTTGGGTTAAAAGTGAAGACAATTTAGAGTTAAAAAGTGAAGAGAATTATTATTGTGGAAAAGAGGGTTAATGATGATGAAGAAGAATAGGGTGTGGGGTAAGGAAGAGTGTGAGGGATCATGAACCACAACAGAAGCGCCAATTCAGGACAGCCATATGTGTTGACTGTTGTTTCTTTCATTATATATATATGATTTCATTTCCACCTGATCAATTCTCTCGCTGTCTCCTGCTCCTTTGTCCCTACACACACTATCTCTTACTTCGACGTTTTTATTTTTTTCCTCTCTTCCATTTTCACTAATAGTGTCATTTTTAACGTTCTCATACAGTTTTAAGAAGATACAATGCCTCCCCTGTTTAATGTTTCAGCTGAAGCCAAATTCTTAATTAATCTATTTTCTTGTTCTTGACTGAAAGATCTTCTTGACTTAGTTAATATCTCTTTCTTTTGTCGTTAATTTTAAAGATCTTCGAGACATCACAAATCTTTTCAAAATTTGTTTGAGAGATGAGAGCATATCTAAAGAAACTAAGTTTAGTCCAAAAAAAAAGAAAATCTAAAGAAACTAAGTATTTTTTTTTTTTTGTAAAACTGACCAATTAATCTATTAATTTCAAATATATATACATATATATCGTATTATATTTATTTGAATAAACAGAAAAAGATAAACCTATATATTATGCTAATTATCATACGTCCACTAGTGTTACAGAAGTTTTGGTTATTCATCAATCATCATACATATAGATGATCATGTTCGGGTTGATGTTTCGACTTCATGTCTATAATATATGTTCTACAATTACAAACAAACAAATATTGTAAGCGATTAACTGATTCTAATCAAATAAAAAGTCGGTTAGGTGACAAAATAGTGTAGAGACTGCCAAAGAGTCCTTTTCAATCAACCTTTTAGATTTTCCTTTTTTGGCTATCAAATTCTATATACACAATATATTAAGTTCTACCACGCAAAATTTGCAATAATTAGATTGGAATTATCACAAATCCAAAGGTGAAATATTTTGTGGATGCTGATTGATCCATCAGATTGAAATGAAATGAATAAAAATAAGGGAAAAAGCTGAACAGAAAAGGAAAGAAGTACGTGGAACACAAGGTATCGGAGGAATCAGATGAGAACTTGCATGGATTTGATACTATCAATTAAACAAAAGATTAGGCTCCAACCTAAGCATTTGTTTTCGTTTTCAAAATTTCACATGGGGACAATTTATCATATTTCTTAGCTATATATGTTTTTCTTTTCTCGTACGTTATTAATTATATACATATTTTATATTTGAAATGTGAATATATTATAAGAAAATGCTATCAAAAACAACTGAACGAAGCTGAAATTACAACAGATTAAAGGTGATTTTTCGAATGGGACTGAATTTGTTGGGATGGCCGTTATTTCATATATAATTTCAGTTCGTCACCAGATATGTGTAGTACGTAACCAATATATTCCCAAATAAAATTAGTTTATCGACTTCAAGGATTAAAACCGAGTCTATTAAATATACAAACCTAATCTTCAGGTGAGAGGTGTAGCCTACGGACAAATCTTTTCCCGGATGTTTAAATGGACCAAAAAATAATAGTTCATATCCGTGTAAAATAATCAAAAAAATATGATTTAGTTTCACATGGCAGGGAAGGGCCTTCCCCTTTCCCTTGCCACTTGACCACAAGGAAACAATTATAAAACCACCGAAGTACAATCATTTTTGTGTAGTTTATTCCATATTAATTTGTAAATATATAAGAAGAAGCGAGAACGAATGGGCATTAAAGTGTTGGCAACTCTAGTTGTAGGAAAAGACATGTGATATTGCAAGTACGTACTTTGGTTCACAACCCTTTATACTTCGTCCGTAATCCCTTTGCAACGGAATCAATTTATGACAAAACGGGTATATATAACATGTTAACGGCCATACTATACTTTCGTTGATTTATATGAACATATTAGTTGTAATAAACTTGGAAGTTTCAGTAGAGACAGAATCTTGAACAAAGAGTGTATATATTAAGTGGAGAGAAAACGGACAATACTCATATATTAATGTGTAGAGTTGTGTCTAGATAACAACACAAAGAGGGAGACACTGTAGGGTATCTTATTTATAAGACTTTTTAATTTTATTTTTAATTTGTATGCATTCTTTCACATTTCCCGTATGGCTTTTGTCTCTCAATTGCCCTTGTTTCCTACATCCCACATGATATTACTTTTTTTACATCCCACATGATATTTGCTTTCAAAATTACATAAATAAGAAATTATATTTTATGCTTTTCTTTGGTAAATTGATGATATATATATGTAAAGGCATATGGAAAATTTGGTTTTTAAACCTGAGTTCAATCCTTAGAGTTGACTTTAGACTATCTAGTTACTCTAGGACATATGTTTAGAGTATGATTAACCGAGAATTCTTAAGGTGGATTTTTAGCGTAATTTAAAAATCCCACCATAAAAACTCCGATTAATCATGGTGATTATACTCTTAGAGTGTTTGGATTTTAGAAAGTATTTTGAGTTTGACGAGATTTGGATTCATACTTTAATACGGGTTTGTGGTTTGCATTAATATGACTGATCACCAAGGAAAACACAACATGTGTTGCTGCATGAATTAGTCTTTGTTGTGTACATAATACAGATAACTTAGTCACAAATTAAATCTTCTAAAAAGTCATAAGTACACTTTAAAATCTATGTGAATAGAAAACACATACATAAGATTTTTTCTTTAAAATTTATTAAACTCTTCCAGTTTTTCTCTCTCATTGCGCCCTTATATAACCCTCCATTCCTCCCCACCACCTTCACATCCACATCTTTCTTCAAACATACCAAACTCTCTTTGTTCTCTCATTTTCTCTCATTCTCTCTCTCTCTCTAACCAAGTTAGGTTTCAGTAAGCTAATATCATGGCGATAAAGAAGTCGAACAAAGTGGCAGCGTCACAAGCAGCAACTATAAAGAAAATCTTGAAGAGATGCTCAAGTCTTGGAAAGAAGAATCAAGGCAGTTGCTACTTTAGTGACGTGCCGAAAGGTCACTTCCCGGTCTACGTTGGTCAACAAAGGAGTCGTTACGTGGTACCAATCTCATGGCTAGCTCGTCCTGAGTTTCAGACACTCCTCCAACTTGCTGAGGAAGAGTTTGGGTTTGAGCACGACATGGGTCTCACTATCCCCTGTGATGAAGCCATCTTTCAATCACTCATCTCCATGTTCAGATAGAACAAGATCTCGAGAGAGACTGATTTTATACTCTCAATTGGTAATCTCTCGAGATTATGATCCCCTTTAAGGGTTTGATCACATTGTCACACGCTAGGCTCGGAAGACTGAAACGTCAAATTATTATCAAGAAAATCAAGAAACAAGGAATAAGAAATATATAATATATTATGGGATTTAGGTTTTTCTTTTTTCTTAAGAAGACGAAAGCAAATGGTGGGCATGGCCGCATGGCGTCAAGCATCATCTCAAGATTTGTGGCTATATTAATATATCTAACAGTAATTTAATTAACCACTCTCTTGGATTTTTTTTTCTTTCCTATTATATATTTTCTTGGGTCTTGTCTATTTTATTTTGAATATTTTGTATATTAGTTTGGGTGGGCGACTTTTCCCTTAAGTCAACGTGTATTGTTGACCGTTGGTTTTTAAGAGGAATAGCTAGTTTACTTGTATTAGTTTTAAATCAATAAATTTTATTTTCTTGTTTATATATAAATACTTATTATACTTATTAATTATCTACTCGTCATACAAAAACTGAACTTTAGATTATAAAAGAATGATATGATCAAAAACATAATAACTAATTTGACTGCTAGGTTTTGTATGTAATCAATTTTAACTAAATAAATACCACTGCGGTGAAAATATCAAAATAAACATACACAAAAACAAGAAAATACATGTTGGCAAAATATTCATCCTTTTAAAATCGATGATATCCTCTCAGTCAAAGTTTTTTACGGTCTATCAACCATAATTAGCCAAACCTGAATGATTTACCAGTATTGGTTCCAGTCTTGTTTCTACTACATCTGGACATAACGTACGTAATGATCGGTTCCACGACTAAGGAGAGTAAATATTTTTGTATAAATGTGCTATCATTTATTTCCATTGTTTATTATAATAACAAATTTTGGACAATGTTTTTTGCATTCATCATATATGTTTATTCAATATTTTTTGTTTAAGTTAATTAGTTTATTCCAGATACATTATTGAAACAAGTCGTCAATGTGTGTGTTTGAAAATGGGTTTTGAGAGATGAGTTGTTGCTTGGAAGGCAGAACATGTAAGCCACAATGTCTCGCCTATCTTGACTCTTATCTTCCTCTTCTTTATTCTTGGTTTCTTTATATCTAATACTATAAAGAATAACTTAACTCACTCCTGGTAAGGCCACGTCATCAATTCAAGCATCATGAGCATGACACCTGTCCATTTTCTCTAAACTCTGCGTTTCATTAAAGCAAACTGGTACAAACTGGTACGTCATCTTCTTCAACAAGCTTTTCCTCTTCTTTGATATCAAAACTTGAATCTGTTCCTCCGACATGTCATCCTCATTAACCAGCTTCTTCGTTGAAGTCTCACGGGATCCTCCATCTCGAGTTCTGCTTCTCACACCGTCTAGGACCTGTACGATGTTGTTGCGTCTCTGACTCCGCCACTGCGCCTCCGACTACTCCGCGCTTCGTCTCCTCTTTTGCGAGCGGCTCCATATCTCCTCGTCTGCCTCAGTATCCTACGCGGCTCCAGATTTCTTTTCCTTCTCTTTCTGTCGCCGACAAAGGTGGTTAAGCCTCTTGGATCTGCTCTGAGGTATTTTTTTCAGATTTCCGTCTCTTCGTTTTGTGATTGAGATTTTGATTATAATTTGTTATTTACTTCCTCTTGGGTATTCGTGTTTGTTCAGATTGAATCTGATTATATTTGATTATCGATCGTGTGTTTGGGGATCTGTTCGATTCTGATTTAATTTATCTGATATTCTTATTGCTGATAACCTTCACTGATATTGACGAGTCTAATGTAAGTTAATTGTTAGCCTATTTTGTATTGTTTATGAATTATGATGTTTTTGTGTGGTTGATTTTGCTTGATCTCAGTGTAGATCCTTCGATTGGTTTCCTTGCTTTCCTGCTTCAGGTTCTATCATGCTTACTATTCAGTGGATTGTTTTCCTCTGAGATATGGAGCAAGTTTTCATCTCGCCAAGTTTTTACCTTTATCGGCTTTACTCATTCCAAGAAGCGCTCCATTGACATTTGTTAGTGTTTGTTTGCTCTTATGGTGCATTGAGATCTGAACAGAGCAGGAATTCCTATATTCCAGATTGAATCTCACGTTTGATGCTGAATATGCATGCAATGGATTGTAGGGTATTTGAAAGTGAGTAAAGTGATATGCAAGAAGACGCTCTCTGCTGCGATGTTAATATCTCAATCCGTTCAATTTGGCAAGCTAGGTTTGCAAGTTTCTTTCTTTCTTTGAAGTTTGTATATATATTCTGATTTTAACCAGTAAAGAGATATGATCAACACATTCTATTTTCATTCTACTATAATTATTTGGTTGATGATTCAAGTTTTCACAGGTGCAAATTACGAATTTGAATGTGTTTTCAGCAATTAGCAGATTAACTATGAGATCCAGACAATCACTTCTCTACAACCAGGGCCAAGCCGAGAAGATACCAAGCTAAATAATATTTCACAACGTCGCAATATATATATATCTGTTTAGCTTGAGTATAGATGATCACAAAACAATAAGAACAAGGAAAAAGAGCTCACTGATTATCAATACATTCTAGAACCAGTTCTTCCAGAAGTGATACTCACCAAAGCTTCTTTATCGGAGCTTCCTCAAGCAAAGCGCAGGAGGTACGAGGCCATGGGTCTAAGCACTCAACATGATTTTTTCCTGGCAAATGACGTCAATGTAAGTACCATATTCTCAAAGAGTTTGGTAAAGAAACTATCAGTGTGAGAGCAAAAGAGTTGAAACTTTTAAATAAGGGTTGTGTGGATATCTATAATTTTGATTTATAGCAAGATGTGTAAAATGATGTTGGAATATTTCGCTGCAGTTATACGCAAGGGTGCTGAAGTGAAGTTCGCCGCAAGTTTCCTAATGAGTGATATCGTTGCTTTCTTGAACAATGAATAATTTTTGATCAATGATGTTAAACTTACTTCTTAAGAGTTGGCTAAGCTGATACCTGCGATCAAAGATGAAATATTAGCGGAAACATTGGTAACCAGGTCAGTTTTACTTAATTTCACTATAGAGATGTCATCATTTTTGTTTTGGATTGATGCTATTTATTTTATTATTCTAGATATTGTTTGTGGATCAATGCTATTTATTTTATTATTCCAGATAATTGTTTGAGCTCTTGGCCACAGGTGGAACTGCCCAAGGGATGATAAAAGCAAAAGACTTGGTTTAGACAAGTATATGCTATTCAGAGAAATACATCCTTTTGTTTCCTCCTAGCCATTATAAAATTTGAAGGTTCATTGAGAATATACTTCAGGCTTACCCTACTATAAATGATTTTTGCTTTTAATGTGATATATGTTGCAGAGTGCATATTATCGATCATATGCAGACTGAGAAAATGGTTATGAAAGTGGATTCTGAATCCCAAAACAGAGTAATACTGAAGTAGGAAAATCAAGAATGAACAGTAACTTTATACAAGAAACTCACGTAGTAGCTAAGCATTGGGCTCAACCACCAACATTAAAACGATGGTATATGTTTAAGAATAGTGACACCAGAAACAGAGCATCCCATCACACTTATAACTATTTTATCCACCTCCATTTGATAACAACATTTGGGACAGCCGGACACAAACCACGATCATATAAATGAATCTTGGCACAAACCAAAAAATAAGCGTAACAAATACTCACTCCTTCTATTTCTTAATATAAGATATTATCACTTAAAACACAGATTAAAAGCTTATTTTTTTATAAAAACAACATCAAAATACAATTAAAAATTACAAATTATAAAAAATACTGTAAAATATATTGATTGGACAGTTTTCAATAGTGTTAAAATTAATTCTAAAATCTCAAAAGTATTCTTCATATCTTAAAACATCATATATTTTACGGAGTATTACTATTAAACACTTCCTTCAACACTACATATTAACTTCTGAGCAAACAACTCTCCTACAACAACTATGCCAACAAGAAACAAAATCATAGTTGGAAACAAAATCATAGTTGGAAGCTTATTACTTAGACACATCAAACCTAAACAATACCTATTAAACTAATATAAACCCACTAATAGATATATTCTTACTTAAAAAAAAAAAACAAGGAGTAGCCGATACTTATGGATACTAATAGATACTTATGGATCGGATAGCCGGGATATTTTAAGATATCCAAATCCATCTTTATCTGATGGATCTATGATTTTACTATTTTTATCCAGATCTGGGATTTTCATATATCCGGGCATCAGATATATTTCTATAAATTATACTATCCAGTGGATATTCAGATCCAGATTTGGATGCTTAAAAATATGTTAATATATAAAATATTAACAATAATTTTAAAATAAAGTGTATATAATGTTTTTAATTATTTCTATATATAATATTACAACATTTATATAAAATTTATATATACTATTATAAAAATGAAAATATAATAAATGAAATTAGTTTTTATATATAGATATTACTGTTTTGAGATAAATATCAATAAAAATTACGGATTAGGATATCCGGACCAAAAAATATTCAGATTCAGATTCGATTTTGACGGATCCAACACTTTACTATCCAGATTCAGATTCAGCCTTCTGGATATCTAAATTTTCAAAGCGAATCCGAATCAAATCTCGGATCAAATCTGAATTTCGGATAATAAATTTCAGGCCTAATGCTGCCAAAGAGTTTCAAAGACACCCTAACGATAGTACATGAACCTTAAAATTCCAAGAAACCCGATAATTAATTGTACTTTACAATCATATGAATCATTGCCTTTTTATTCCCAATACGTCACGGGCAACACAAAAAAAAATCCAGCCCACTATAGAGAGCACAATATACTGGTTAAATAATTAACTAAGAAGTCGTCTCAGAAAACAGCTCAGATTGTAAGGCCACAATCATGGTTTAAAAAAAAAAAGAAAACACCACAGAATATAACATAAGTGTTAAAGATACTAGCTGCAAAGATTGTTTAACCGAATGCAGTCCACCAGCATCCTCCATAAAAAAATTGAACATTACCATTTGTCTCCCGCTCTCGATGCTGCAGATATTAAACTACACCAGGCCGCAAATTTTTCATGCAAAATAAATAACACCACAACCCAATATAATTACAACTGAACATCAAAATTCTTTTTTTTTTTATAAATTATCAAAATCCTGCGCGAAGCGCAGGCTTCTCCTAGTTCTATATATATTGTGAATTTTTCGATTTAATCCAATAAGCACACACAGTTATCATATATTCTGGTTTTAAATAAGACTACCAAACGACACAAAGAACAATATTATATTCAGAAAACCCACAAAACCAAATAAGAAGAAATAAAAATGTATTTGTCGGTACAAACTCAGGCTTGCCCATACTCTCAGCTTGCTTTTGAGTTTATACCTGTCTGCTTGACATTGATAAGCATTATCTGTTCTGTTTTATGTCGCTTCCAAACTTTTGTTTCATAATTTTAGTTTTAAATACTTACATTATTGTTTTTATGCTGCATGGACCTCACGTTACTACTTGCATTTTGTCTGAAAATATTATACGTAGAAAATTAAAATAAAACAATGCTATCTCCCCTTCGAAAAGCTTGATTTATTTCTCTGCTATAGTAATTTCATTGATTTTCACTTTCAAATTTTCAAATATCATAGACAGGAACATCATTTCAATATATCTTCATTGACCGAATGTAGTAGCTTTACCATTTAATGAATTTCCACCTAAATACATTTATTATTGTTGACAAATTTGAAAAAGCAATTTCATATTTATCAGAGACTGTTTTTTTCTTTCAGTTGTGCTATCTTGATTTATGCATTGAGATTTATTTTGAAAAGACAAACAAATAAATACTCAATCTGTTTAAAAATATGTATGTTTTAAAAAAATTACACATATTAAGAAAACATATGAAATTTGATTACCAGTATATTATTTTTGTATTAACTATTCCTCACAACTTTTAACCAATACAATTTTAATAAACATAATTATATTTTTTTGAAATTTAAAATTTATCAATAAACAATGCATTGAAAATGTATTCTTTTTATACATATTTTTTTCTAAAACTTGAATAACCGAGAGAGTAATTTGTTGCGTTTGGTTTGGTTTTTAGCAAAGTTCTAATTTAGCCTCGGTTATGGTCCGGTTTAATTCATTTTTCAGTAAACTCAGTTTCAATTGTTCTGGAGTCTTGTTGTTGCGTAGCGTCATAAGACAAAGATTGATCTCAACTAAACTGTTCTCTTCTCACACATTCAAAAACGCATATATAAAACATATACACATATCAAGAAGGAAGATGAAGATCAAACGAACGAACAAGCAGATAATGAGCGTGTTATCTCCTAGCTTTGCTAACGTCCATTGTTCTTTGATTTAGAGGAGAAGAAACGTCCTAATCCACGCGTATGCTTCTCACCATCTTCTCTTGAAGATGAAGAAACCGAGCTAGACTTGATGATCGCATGGACCGTTGGATTCACCGTGTGTCTAAAAGAATGAGATGGCTGAATGTTATAATGATCATGAGGAAGATCATCTTGTGCAGAGTTTGGTGTTGCTTCTGAGGCTTTGTGGTGCTGAAGATTCTTCTCAGGAGATTGAGTTTTGGGAATGTGGTTGCTCTGAGGTTGCAAGGATTGTAACTGTTGGCTGAGTAAGTGAATCGTTTCTTGGCAAGCTGCAAGCTTATCTGTTGCTGATGCTATGTCTTTCTCCTGCCAACAAGAAAGTTTTACATCATTGCTAACTGCTAGGGATGTCATATCTTAATATATTTTTTAAGAACTTTTTATTTGATTTAAAACTGATTTTAACGTCTCTACTAACTGCATTAGAATAATAGACTAAGCAACAGTGTACCTGACTAGGTTGGACTTTGGATGCTGAACACTCTCTGCAAGTCTCATTCCTTCAGTATATAAGTCATGGTTAGCAAGACAAACTATGCATAACATGAAGATTTAACGAACTCTTAGTCTCATCATACCTTTGCATTTTCTCTTGAAGGTCTTTGCATTTAGCTAGAGTCTCCTCGTGTCCACGCTTTTCTGTGGAAAACGCAGTTTCAAGTCTCTCTGTCTCTTCTTCCAATCTTTTCACTTTAGCTTCTAAATCTTTGGCATGGAGTTCTAGAGTCTTGTATGACTCAGTCACGCATTTGAGCTGAGTTTCTGCCATGCTCTGGAGGTCTCTCGATAAAGTCAGCTCTGATATGAGCTGCTCTTTTTCTTCCAGCTCCACCTTTGTACTTTCAAGATTCTGCAAGCATCTTGATAACTCTACTGCAATGTTCTCTTTCTCCAGCTTGAGCTCTATCAACAAGCTCTTACATGATGAATCATCATCCATCTTGTGTCCATTGACCAAGTTATCTACACTGTGATCCTCACTCTCAGGATTAGATTCTGAATATTCAACCTCTTTATCAAGCAATGTACCCTTGTTGTTGCTCAGGGATGACAAAACATGCTTCTCAAGAGTTTCATCAGCAGTTTCAAACAGAGGACTTGATAGCTGTTTGGGTGATGATGATGATCGTTGCATCTCTTGGATCAAAACTCTCGTGGTGGCTTCGACTATTTTCTCAACGCTAATGCCTTCTTGAGATTCAAATACTCTACTGATTCTTGAACGCAGAACCGTTAACAGCTGATCAAGCCCTGTATCATCCTGCTCACTGTACTTACTACTGCATGCTCTGTTGCAAGACTTTGAAGATGAGTTAGCTCCTTCAGGATCATTGGCTGCTAACTTCTCAATCTCCAGGAAGTCATCCATTAACTCAAGTCTATTAGACATCCTAGTCTTTGAGGAGCCATCAACATTTGCTTTTCTCACTTTATGAGAATCACCACCACACTCAGAGGAGCTTCCTTCTTCATCAAATCCATCTTCTGACACAGAGGTGACAACACTAGGCGGATACTGATTATTATCATGAGCACTCATATGCATCTGCCCTTCGAGAGCCTTAAGCTTTCCAAGTGTCTTGGCGCATACGTTTCTCGAAACATTCAACTCATTGCTACGACAAGCGAGATGTTCTTTAAGTGTCTGAATCTCTTCCTCCATTTCCAGTGTACGTCTTGTGAGATTTACATTCTCTCTTTTGCACTCTTCCCACTTAGGGTCTGCGAGTTCATGTCCTAAGCTTTCAACTTCTATCTTCATTTGAGCCATAGCAGCAGGACCAGGAAGCTTCTTCCTCAGAAGCCCTCTAAGCCTCTGACACTCTCCTTCAAGCTTTGCAATCTTCTTCACTCCTTCAAGATGCTGTCTGTTTGCGTTCTCCGCTGACTTCAAACTCATGTTCTTCTCCTCGTTGCGGATTTCTACTTCCTTTGAAGCAACGTGAACGTCGTACTTGAGAGAACTGATCTCCTTCTCAGCCAAATGAATATTAGTCTTTAACTTCTCAACCTCAGCTTCAGCATTAGACTTTTCCTCCCTGATCCTTACTATCATCTCTGATCGCTCTTGCAATGATCTAGTGAGTGATGCATTGTCAGAAGCTGCACGGTGTAGTCCTTGGTTTAACTCATCAATCTTTCTTTCAAGCTCGGCTTTGATCTTGTCCCAGTGAATGGTTTTAGCAAGAACCACAGCTTGCAGCTTGTGTTCACTCTCGTCTTTCACAACCCTTATCTGCCTCGTGCACTCTTTCAGCGCATCGTCCAAATGCGAAGCTCGATCCTCTGCAGTGAGCTTTAAGAGTGTTACAGATTCGAGTTGACGTTTGAGTGCCAAAGCCTCTGCATCAGCCTTCTCCCATCCTAAAGAACAAAGACTTAATGAATTCAAAGCTTTCTACATTTTAATACAAAGCAGAAAAATGCTTAAAGACTCTTATCAGGTTTTCATTATCTTTGTAGTCAAAAGAAACATGAAAGTTGTGATTATGGAGTTTTTTTCATACCTGAAACAGCTTCTTCAGCAACTTTGGCATGCTGAAGAATCAAACATTCTTTAGTATTTAACTCTGATTGTGCAGTAGTGAGTTTTTCCTTAAGATCCTTAACTTGACTCTCAAACACTTTGACCTGATCCTCCATTCTACTCAAATTCGTGTATGAATCCATAGTTATCTGAACATAGTTTGTGTTCTTACACTTCTCCTGACACAACACAAAAATCAACAGACAAAAGACTTGAATAAAGATATATAAAATAAAGAACAGAGCTCTGGTCTGGTATAGAACAAAAGGCTACCTGATTCTCAAGAGATGCTAGGTAGGACAAAGAAGAAACATTAGTTGACTCGTTTCCAACCACAGGTTTCTCAGTCGTGGCTTTGTCCGAAGACTTTTTCTTCCATGGCCAACTTCTACCGTCCATTTTCTTTAAACTCCTTCTCAAGATCACACTCTGCATATTCGTTTGACAAAAAAGCAAGAAGAAATATAAGTTTAATAAATAACTTATTTGTTCCGACATGGGAAAAGTTTTTGAAATTTGAACTAACATCCAAAAAAGGAAATAAAAAATCTTAAAACGATTCTGTAAATGTTGCTTTCAAATAATAATATCACAACCAACAAGAACATATCCCGCAATATTTATGCCTACAAGGTCTATTAAGAACTCAACAGTGACAGTTTTGTTTTCTTGTTTTTTTTTTCTACAATGAATGACAGTAAATGATTTATATCCAAATATAGACCATATTCACCCACCTGTTTTTTTTTTCAGTTTCAAATAAAAATAATAATGAGAGAGAAGCAAAATTCAAAAATTTACCCTAGGAATCACGTAATCTCGATCATCGTCAGTTATAAGTTATGAGAATAATACAAACAAAAAAAACAGTTAAGAATCAAAACAAGACTAAACTTCATGACTCAGTGTGGCTAAAGCTTAGGAAGCACCAGTTTTATGCAACCAAAATTTATATATAGTTTGATGACATTCAAATGATTAGTATATGCATATAAATTGTTTATGTTATAAGCAGCTCAATAGATAGGAATGGGTCTTGAGTACTACACATTAATTAGCTTACCAAGACAATACAGTTGATTCCACACGAAAACGTTTTAGAGCTGGTGAAGATGAAAGAACATTCGTTAAGCTACAAAGAGATAGAAGAAAGGAAGAAGAAGAAAGTGGGAGGAGCGTAGTTGTGCCAGAGAAGAAGGAGCGGGTGGATGATTGATTTATGCTGTCTCCTTTTCTTTTCTTTTTTTTCAACTTTGACGCTCCACAAACAGACAACTCCTCAATTTCAAAAGTTTCTTCCTTTATTTAATCTTTTTAATTCTAACTAATAAAATTAATAAAATGGAATACGAGGAGACACTTATCCTATACAAGCGGGTTCATAGAAAAACTCATGGGTTTACTTAAACTTGATGGATTTGACTGATCCAAGGATTCAAATTCTTCGTTTTTTCCCGGTTTTTTAATCATGGGCTTTTTCTAGGCCCAGTAAGAGCGGTGCATAGAAAAACTCGTCGTTTACTGATCCAAGGACTCATTTAGAGTAGACGCTTATACTAAGCCCAGTTATACAATACATGCGTGTGAATATAAAATAACCTTACATGCGTGTGGATTACTGGGCGTTAACCTGGCTTAGGCCCATTTAGAGTAGATCCACATTAACACACTAGAGTTTTGAGAGACTTGTGATATAAAATAACCTTACTGATCCATGGATTCAAAATCTTCTATTTTCATTGTATTTTAAGTATGATGGGCTTTGACTGGGTTATAGTAAACGCTTCTACTAAGCCCAGTTATACAATTACATGCGTGTGCATAGAAAAACTCGTGGTTTACTAATCCATTCAAGTCTTCTATTTTCACGGTATTTAAAGTATCATGGGTTTAAACTGGGTTTTAAGCCCATTTAGAATAGATCCACATCAACCCACTAGGGTTTTCAGAGACTGTGATATAAAAAAGCTGTAACCTTTACTTCATTTCACTCGCCGTAAGCTCAAGAAGAAGAAGAAGAAGACGAATCCGCCATGGGTCGTGTCATCAGAGCCCAACGTAAGGGAGCAGGTTCCGTCTTCAAGTCCCACACTCACCACCGCAAGGGTCCCGCCAAGTTCAGGAGCCTCGATTTCGGCGAGAGAAATGGTTACCTCAAGGGTGTCGTCACGGAGATCATCCACGATCCAGGTCGTGGTGCTCCGTTAGCTCGCGTCGCCTTCCGTCACCCTTTCCGTTACAAGAAGCAGAAGGAGCTCTTCGTCGCCGCCGAAGGTATGTACACCGGACAGTTCTTGTACTGCGGTAAGAAAGCAACTCTCGTTGTCGGAAATGTTCTGCCTCTCAGATCTATCCCTGAGGGAGCTGTTGTCTGCAACGTCGAGCATCATGTCGGTGATCGTGGTGTTTTCGCTAGAGCTTCTGGTGATTACGCTATCGTTATCTCTCACAATCCCGACAACGACACAACCAGGTTCGGTTTTGGATTATTACAATGTTGTCTTCTATTAGATTTGATGATGAATTTGAACGTGTAGTCCGGTTTAGTATAAACCGATTGTAATTAAACTGGTTATGTTTTATACCGTATTAGAAATGCTTGCTGCAAATCTTCATGAATCATTTGGTTGACTTGAGATGATTATATAAATGGCCTTTTGGTTGTAATGAATTATTATTATGATCTAGATTTAGTGATAAGTTAAATGTATAGTCCGGTTTAGTATAAACCGAGTCTAATTTAACGGTTTATTTTTCATGCCATATTATTAATAATTTTTGCAAATCTTCATAAATGATTTAGTTAATAGAGTTTTTGGGGATCAGAAATGATTATAGAAATGACTGCTTGAGTTCTTCATTTCAAGATTCTATTTTTCTAGTTGCTATAACCTCTGTAGTAAATAATAGTTATATCTACCATTCTTGTTTCTTAAAATTACAATTTGCATGTTTTGGCAGGGTTAAGTTGCCATCTGGTTCGAAGAAGATTGTACCAAGTGGATGCAGGGCCATGATTGGTCAAGTTGCTGGTGGTGGAAGAACTGAGAAGCCGATGCTGAAGGCAGGTAACGCGTACCACAAGTACCGTGTGAAGAGAAACTGCTGGCCTAAGGTTCGTGGTGTGGCTATGAACCCTGTTGAGCATCCTCACGGAGGAGGTAACCATCAACATATTGGTCACGCCAGTACTGTTCGTCGTGATGCACCACCTGGGCAAAAGGTTGGTCTTATTGCTGCAAGGAGAACTGGTCGTCTCAGAGGTCAAGCTGCTGCTCTTGCTTCCAAGCAAGAATAAGGAGAGAAAGCTTCATGATGATGGAATTGTTTACTTTTGTTGGATTTTTGCTTAGACCTTGTTTTGAAACCTTGAGATTTACTATTATCTTTTTTGAGACTTTTCTTGATCATGTAGAACCTTTTTCTTCAAGATTGAACCTACACATTATTATGCATTTTGATTTTCATGTTTCAGATTTTGGTAACTGTATCATTTTCTTCTGTTAAGATTGGTCTGCCATTTGTTGAGATTAGTTTGACGATGCATGAATGTTCCAATCTAAAGAACAACATTGGTCTACTATAAGTTGCAGAGGCACTAAACATAATGAAAAGCAAATCTCCTGTTGTCTTTCGGTCTTTGCTTCAATCTGATGACATGTTTTGATTCAAAGCTGAAGACTTTTCCAAATCCCATTGAAAACATGAAATGTTTTGCAGATTTTGTTGCTTGATAGGACAGCAACTACAGACATGTCGAAGATCTTGCAGTCAAATAGCTCAAAAGTGAGCTAAATAAAAGGTGGTATTAACGGCTTATACTCATTGCGTCATCTATACGTTGTAGCTGCACTCTTGGTGGAGGTTGGATTGAACAGCGCAAGATTGATTCAGACCATGTATTTATCGGTTACACCATCTGCGCACACCTAAGAAATCATGTAGAAGGGTCAAGAGAACATCTTGAATGTGTTCGTACAGAGGCTTCAATCGAGTTCGAAGTGAGAGATGGAGCAGGTGAGATTGTGAATTCTGGTTTAAGTTTGGTATACGAGGAACCAAACCATGTCGTTACTGAAGGAGACTGTAATGGAACTTCTTCAAGAAGAGATTTGTCAGTTGGGTTGAGTATAGTGAGCTTTGCTGTTCGTTTTTTCCCACTGTTTTGAAATATCTGTGGCTAGTTGTTGCATTCGTTTTGGTTTTATGGGTTTACTAGATTTTTCTTTTTTTTACTAAATAATTTGTATTTTCTTGGTCATCATTAAGTTACTACTAATTTATCTTTTGTTTTTGTAAACTAGGATTGTTTTGTGAAGTTTATGACTTAATCTTCTTCCCACCTCATTCCTCTACTCTGCTACTTCGGTTGATCAGATCAGGCAACTCCATCATATACAATGGACTTGTAATCTTTTCTACTTCACTGGTTCAATTTGGCTTCCTTGTTGGGCTCTTCACTTACTTATCTAAGCATGGGCTTTTTGTCATCTATGATAGGTTACTTCTGCAACAGTCAACATAGCTACTATTATTAGATTTGATCAAATCTTCCCACCGTAGAAGAACTCCATCATTGCATTTGGCATCATTGTATCTACTCTGTCTTGGCCACACACACACCACCTTTGTCAATTTACCTTTTCTTTTTTACTTAAAACTTTTTCATTTATTAATGCTTGGTCTGAAAAATTGATTCAGAGACGACAATGTGTGCAAAACAGCGATTCCCTTATTTGGTCAAGTTCCCATTACCATTGGTCAAGGTTCTGAGACAGTACTTTCTTATTATTTCCCCAAAAGAGAGAGTTGACTAGAAGTTGTCAGTGGGTCTAACCCATATCATAATATAGTTGCATTTTTATGTATATGCAAACCATATAAATCCGTACATGTCATGTCTATATTTCCCCATCATCGAAGTTTTGGTTTGAACATACCTTAACTGCAGAAACAGTTATACGACATTTTCGTAGTGATTGTAAAAACTAAGAAAAACTTCCAAGACATTGAAATGATTGCGTACTATATATGATTTATATAACCCAAACACTTTTAACAGAAAAAATAAAGAAAAGCTTGTGAATATTGTTATCATGTAAAACTGTATAACTACTTTTTTTTTTGTAACAAAAACTGTATAAACTACAAAATCTTAGTTTTTGATATATAGTCAGGGTTACAGAAATATGACCTGAATATATCAGAAAACTAATTCAATTTTATGTGAAAATTACACCATATATTTCAGGGAAAGCGAAGCATTCCATGAATTATACTCTTTGGAGTGTGACAAAAAAGTAGCAAATTAATCATTGGTTTGATTAAAAGTGCGTAATTGTTACTAATCATACTCACATACTGACTGTCTATTTTGTACTTACGTGGAGCGCCTCCAGTAGTTAATAACGGAAAGATGCTTGATCCTTGTGATAGTACAATTGGTTGATCTGTCATAATTCTAATCAATTCTTCACTAATTGGAGTTTGAACTTTTTTGAATGAAAATAATAAAACCCTCTCATCTCTCGCATTTCTGAATTCACCATCGCATACGTTTTTGAAAATGCTGTCACTGTATTCTTTATTTTATATGTATTTTAAAATGTAAAGCTAACTCTGTAGTGAACAGTTTATGCCACCTATAAATTTTTAAAAGTTATCGACACAATATTTGAACTTGTAGGGAAAAAATGATAGAAAAATGCAAAATAAGAAAGGATTGCATAGAATCCATGAGAGTGGTTAAGTTGACCCACCTTAAGTATGAAATGGACAAATCAGAAGCCTTGTCTTTCTTTCAATCACATCCCTCCCCCTCAAAAGCTACCATCAAGTAAATCTCCTTTCCTTATATTTTAGCATAACCTTTTTGACAATAATTTATAGCCATATACCATAATATATATATTTATAATGTTGAATATATTCCATTTTTTAGACTAATTTAACAATGTTGAAGATCCTTCCAAGATATTATATGGCATGTCCATACAATGGTATATATATCATACATCTAAAAAGTTTAGTTCCACACTAATTTGCCTTATTTATCAATACATTACACATTGTAATGTTCTGACCGTCCACGGTTAATGAGTTTCACTCGTTCATTCGATCCATGTGCCTTATTATGGATGGTATATTAATTTTTTGTAGGTTTGAAACTCTTGTTTACTAACCTTATTATTACCATATGATTTTTCTATGTGCTTTGATCTCATTCACATAATATCGCAAATCATTTTTAATAGGTCATCCATCTTTCAACTATT
The DNA here is from genome assembly GCA_012274485.2 of Sinapis alba. Classification (NCBI taxonomy): domain Eukaryota; kingdom Viridiplantae; phylum Streptophyta; class Magnoliopsida; order Brassicales; family Brassicaceae; genus Sinapis; species Sinapis alba. Next base: position 239,617 of record MU105760.1, read on the forward strand.
CCATTTTAACCACATTTAATTCTCGAGTTATTTATGGACGTGTGACCCAAAAAATAAATATATTTTAATAATATAAATAATTAAATTATTTTTTAAAAAAAAATTATATATCAGAAACGGGAATGTTACATAATGTAGATCAAACTCTGTCCCGGAGATATTAGCTTAAAAGCATATTAGCTAGAAGTTGATAAAATGATCGTAGATATCACAATTTAACTTGAACTTACTCTGTGAATTCAATTCACACATTCTTAAGTTGCGTAACAATGAACTTAACGCATGCATGGAACCATGTCAAACGAAATCATTTGGAGTAAACGAAATCTTATTTTAATCTACATTGTGAATGGAAGCTTCCACTGATTCTAAATCATTTGGAGTAAACGAAATCTTATTTTGTAGGCAGCTATTGCCTATTAGTTGGATCAAAATGTTTCCACGTATAATCTAAACCACTTAATGTATACAATTATGCTTTGGCATTATACGAAAACAAAATGATTTAGGGATAAGGAATTATTTAATTTTATAGGAAGTAGAGTGAAATTTACATAGAAAAGGGAAGAAACGGGTAAGGGACTCTTGAAACGACGACAAAGCATGCCCAACGGACTCCCCATCGTGTACACCGCACGCTCGACAACTCATGGGCCCACTTTGGGCCAACTCTTGTTTTTATTTCTGTTCTTCCCATATTGTTAAATTAATTTATTTATCTATCTAACCAGCTCTTTCTTTCTGAGTGTTACAAAAAAAAACAAGCTCTTTCTGTAAATAATTTATTCTATGAAATTTGATGTTGTTTATTGATGTATACAACATACGTTAATATGTAAACTTAATTAGTTACGTATATTATTAATATACTAACACTTTTTATTATTGATAATAAATTAGTTACCCAAAATTATAATAAATATTATTTATACTTTTAAATAAAATTAGTATCTATAATATATGTTGGTGAATTTTTCGTTCAGAAAATGAATTAACTGAATAAAAAGTTGTAACCTAAATTGGATGAACAAGCCAACAAAAGATGATCACTGTCTGGAAACAAAGTAACCATACTGTGAAGAAATAATATTTAGTGAAACGTGTCTACTTAATGAAATAAAAACATTTAATTACATTATACCAAAAAAATAATTACTATAACTAAAACAATATAAAAATTAATTCCTGCCGTGCTTTTTAAAAAAAAATTGATGTTCAAACTTCAAATCATAGATATGTAAACCAAAACCCTAGAACGCTAGGTATAGACATTGATCAGTACACAAATAAATCATTTATCTTCACTCTTTCTCAATACATATAATATCCATATAATAAAAAGGAAAGAAAAAAATCTTTTACAAATCTTTATATATGTTATATCAATTTATTCTACCTATATAGAAAACGTTACGCACCATGCATGCTATAGTATCAAACAAGCAAATCCCTATATAAGTCATCGTCCAAATTCGTACACAAGAACCCATTGATGAACCTGTTCTCTTCTTCTCTATCACTCAATAACGAGGACGAAGCCATCTCTATTCCATTGTTATTAATGCTCTCTTCGTTATTGCAGTGACCAGTGTTTTTGCTGTTGTCTTCTTGATGACAACCAAAACCTAAAACTCCATCTTCTTGGCTCATAAGTTGAGAAGCAACAAATTTATCGAGTGCTCTCCAATCACTCGTCACCACTGATGTTCTCTTCCTCTTATCTTTGTTTTGACTATTTATCAGCTCGTCCTCTTCTATTAGTGGTCTTTTATACTTATTATGAATCTTCTCCAATGATGTTATTGACGTTGAGCTCATTGGCCTCTTCATATTAGGTAGTGAAGGGCTTTCTAGCTGCGGAAGTTGAATAAACTGATCGCAGTGTATGAAGTTCAAACCAATATCGGATCCTTCTAGTTCTTGCTTGAACAATAAATCTTGTGCAAAAATGTTTTGCTTCTGCTTAGATACGTAACTGAGAGGCTCCATAGCCAAGCCAACTCCGCTAGGTAATTCGTCGTAGAAGTAACTTGATCTCCAAGTTTCTGTGTTCTTGGCTTGCCCCGTAGTTGGTTTTTTCTTGAAAGCTCTACAAACCACCCACCCTTCTTCCTACAGTGCGCACACAATCATAATAAGGAATGGTTTATCACATTTGGTGTGAATACGCCTAACTTTTAGGACATATCAACCAAAAAAGAAGAAATAATTATGCTTTTACATGTAGTGAGACACAATAAAAAGCATGCCTTAAAAGTTTGAGAGCACAAGAAAGAAAGCTACTAATAGCATAGGTACATACTCATTTGCTAGCTATTTGAAATTTACTATTCAACTTATTAGAGTTTGAGATTGCAAGATATATATCCCACACACATCCTGTGTTTTTTTTTTTTGGTGGTGTTGTAAATAATAGTAGTTACAAATTAAAATATGATTATCTTAAAGCTAGATAAGGGCTTTGAAGGAACATCTATAACTCGTTTTCATGGCATGTCTTTAGTTAGAAGAATTAAGACTTTAAACGCTTAAATTTAAATAAATACCATTCACATGAAGAGAGATATATAGGAATGAACTTTAGTCTACATATATGGAACTGAAGTTTTAGTGCAGTCTTTTTACTTTATTTTTTTTTCTGATTAAAGGTATAACGTTTTACATAAGTCTTAAAGATGCTCGGCTTTTACCTAAAAGGTCTAAGTGTGTCTCATAAAGGAGCTTGATAAACCAAATAAGTTCCATGTAATTTCCGAGAAAATAACTGAAAGATAACTAAATTGATTACGTAGGCTAACATAATTATCCACCTATCTATTTCGAAAATATCATTAAGTAAAATATAGAATACCTGAGGAGGTGCATTCTCATCTGACTCTAGCCGGTATTCATGCATGATCCAATCAGTTTTTTGGCCATTAGGAGCTCTTCCTTTGTAGAATACAAGTGTTTTCCTCATACCGATTAGTTTTGACTTGTCATAAACAGCCTTGTCTCGACCTGTTGCCTTCCAGAAACCAGCGATGGTCGCTCTGTTCGTCCTTGTTCCCGTTGGATATTTCTTATCCTTGTGGCTGAAGAAATACCATTCATTTCTTTCCTCATATCCGATTCGGCATTTCTCTATCATATATAAAACAAATGTTGATCAGATCTAAGCACATTCACATTGTCATATCAAGAAAATAATGCCTAAACTAAGTATGTATAGTGTGGAACCTTGTAAATCCCATGGTTCGATTCTGTAGAGATCGATATCTCTAATGACATCAAGATCTATCTTTTGTGACGCCACTTTCTTCCTCAAATAGTAACCAACGAGCTCTTCATCTGTTGGATGGAACCTGAATCCCGGAGGAACACTACATGACTGATCAACTGATTCCATTATATCTGCACAACAGCAAAGTTCATCACCAAAATGATCATTACTAAAATATCATATATGCAAGTAAATGTGTTATATATACATGTAAATGTGTATGCACGCTAGTATCACATAAAGAGTTGGGGTTTATATATGATTAGCTAGAGAGAATTAGAAAAAGACAAGGATGGAAGAATGAAATAATAATTAATTAGTCTTTTGAAAAAAATTATAATTATCTCAGTTAATGGTTAGTTTCAACTTCATTACAATTTTCCATAGATGAAAAAGTTACATGTACTCAAAAAGGTACATAGTTATTATTTTTCTCTATCTTAAAAGTGATCAGACAAGAACATGAAAGTTAGGTTTAAAAGTTGGAGATATGTTAAAAGAGGACATGCATGAGAGCTTCTGTGAGGTTCAGTGAGAACGGACAAACGTAGAGCTTTGTACTAATGATGTTTTCCCGTTGTAACGTGGAAATGATCATACATATATCGAGAAACGGAATTTTCTTTCTTTTTAAACAGTATTTTATGTCATAATATATACTGATCTTAAACTAAGCTAAAACAAGCCGACCTAAGCAACTACGTATATATATTAATGTTATGCATATAGTATATTCAGCCATAAGGAATACAAACAAAAGCAGCCTTTTCCACATCTATAACAAAACAAAAACGAAAAATATCATTAAGCCTGAGCAAAAACTATTGGAAGGGTTTCAAAGTCTGTTTGTTTATCTTCATTTCTGAAGTCTTAAAGTACACACGGCTGTGCTATAATGCTATACTACTACTAAACACAAATATAAATATGCATATACGTATATATATACAAGTCATATTCATATACAAAGTATTAAAAGTGTTTTCCAAAAACAAAAGTGAAAAATACTTAACTAAGACAAACCAAGACTTAATTAGGAGCTGAGAAGTGAAAATACCTGAAGTTTTATATATAGTGGACATACATAAACGTTAAATAATCAAGATCGACAGATTAGGCATGCAGATCGGTCAACACCCGACAGCTAAAGAACTAAAGAAAATATACAAAAAGTAGTACAAAGAGATCAATGTTTTAGTGAACAAAACAGCATAAACACGCATATATGTGTAAGTTGATACGATAGGAATGAACTATTTTGATATTGATGTAAATCAGTTTTACCTTCTTTGATATGTTGAATATATACACATACATATGATGATGAAGAAGAAGAAGAAGAAGAAAACGAGGAAGATCGAGGAAGAAGAAGAAGATCAGAGAGACGAAGATGATGATGATGGTCGAGAGAGAGGTTTGGTTATAAGTTTCGGAGAGAGTGAGGAATGAGAGATTGATGGTTTGGTGAAATATAAAAGGTGTAGAGAGTGTGGACCGCTCAATTGCGCGTGGCCTTCTCCATGTCCCCATTTGCATACGTCACCCTTCTCCTGCTTCTTTTTCACATTCTTCTTCGTATTATTCCTTTTAAACAAATTATTGATTTAATTCTATAAGGCATATATGTATTATAGGAGTAAAACAGACCTAAAGATATCAAAATTGTTACTTCTGAGGTGTTGATTAATGCATTATCAATTATTGAGTTGCATACATATATTCAAGAAAAAAAAATCTATATGTTTGCAAGACTTTTTCATATAAAATTTTCCAGTTGCTTAATCAAATGATGGTACCGTGTTCAACATTTATATTGGTTAAAGTCATAATTTATTTTACTGTCAAATTTTTAAACATTGTATTTATTGATCTAAAAATATGCATATATATATATATGGTTTAGTAATTTTGTCTTTTCAGACCTCCGAGTTGCGAACTGATCTGCAAATTGTAATATTTGAACTAAACAAAAATATTAAACTATTATTAATTAGCCGTCAGACCAATAAGATCACGCGTTTTAGTGTTGCAAACATTCTGACATTCTGGAACATGCCACGCTGGCAAAACAGAGAATGTCCCTTTGCCACGTGGGTGAGATTAAACAAACCGCCCGCTTCACATGCTTGTGAGCATCTCTATTTACCAAAGTACCCTCATCACTTCATCTTCTTAAAGACTTCCCCAGTGATGGGCCTTCTCATCTCCAATGATTTATCGACAAGAACCAACGAGAAGGCAGTGAGATCGAGCAGAAGCCATCACGTGGCGGTTATTGGTTGGCTGTTGAGCTATTGTCTTTACGTAGAAGATAAATAAAGCTGGTACCAATATATATACATATCTAACGAAACAAAAATAAAGCTATGATCTTGTTTTGGTACCAAAATGATTTGATATATTGAGAGCGTCGTTCTAACATATAAAAGAAATTTATAAAAGAAATTGTATTTCTATAATTATACACTTGTTCTTCAGATTTGTCACAGTTGAGGTACTTTTTAACTAACCAGCACTGAATTCTTCAATGGATAATATTTTCAAAACTAATTTTCAATAACTATAGTTAATATTTACTATGATAAATATTAACTATATCATAGTAAATATTTATTACATATATCAAAAAAGAAATAACTATACCAACAAACACAAATATATGTAATAAATATTTACTATGATACCAGTAGAAACATTCAATATATACAAGATATATGAGCGACAGTATGCATACTGTATATGGGTGTAATTTTATATTGCAAACATTCAATATATACAAGATATATTGTGCCTCTTTCTTAAGTTTAAGGTGGAGGGTTCGAATCTAAAGGGGTTGTAAACTACATGCCACCAAAATATACAGAAAACTGATAACAAAGAGAAACAATATGGTCCTGCATGCATGCTTTGGACCTATGCCATCATTTATAATTTCACTAAACGTGTTTGGACATAACTTGTTACGCTTCAATATCACATTTGATTGGCCCAACACCAAAGAGTTATATAAGAATCTGATTATGATTGAAAGTTACAGAATGTAGGAGGGTAATTATGATTTGATTTACCACACTTTGATTGGTTTGCCAGAAATTGAACAGTGGCTTTACGTTTCTTATGATCTTTTGTTCTTTTTCTTAACGAACTCTAACGTTGACAAACATGTCATTCAGTCGAGTTTCATGCACGTGTCAAATTCATATTCGGATTGATGAATTGTTTTGCTTGTTCACATTTTTTTCTCTTTTCTAAGGTTGACGCATGCTTTTGAATAAATAAATAAATAATTCTTAAATTTAAACGCATGCTAACCGCTTTTAAAGGTGATGAATAATCCTGTTATTCTGTTGCGCTGTTACATTAGGAAGAATTAATGTCTTTCTATATAATAAAAAATCGTTTATATAAAACCCTTATAATATATGTACCCTTTTTCACTTAGCATATAGAATTATTTATATTAGACTTGGTATGAACCACAACTAATTTTATAATTCTCGAAATAAACCTTCTATATAGATACTAAAAGAATGTACATTCTTAATTATAATGTTACTCTGAAGATGAAACCTAGATGAATTTTTCAGCTTCTTGTTTGGTTCAGGTCTATTGGCAATTTGATGCCGACGGACTCCATTGATACGAATATCGAATTTGTTATATGGCGATAGTTTACAAGTCTTTTGATCTTCTTCTTAAAAGGTAAGTTAAGGTAGCACTTTCTTTTTTGTCTTGTTATGTCGGCGGCTACGGTAAAAATAACTACAAGGTACTATGTAAGTGTAAGAAAAAAAAAACAGTATGAGGGAAGAAGAGATATCCACGTAGGACGGTGGTGGGTCGGCCGACGGTCACTAATCAAGCGGCGGAACTAATCATTCCTTAGTGGGTCCCATCGACCTTTCTCTGAGTTTTTTGGCCGGTGAAAAAAACTCCTTACGAGTTGCGACAGCTCTAAAAACACACACACATAGAGATGTTCTACTGGATTTATTGAACAAAAACATCATAGTATATAATCAGAAAAATATATATAATACATATGTTTAATATTAAAATGATCATAATTTTATAGAATATATAGTGGAACTATCACAAATATGATTAAAAATTGATAGAAAACATGAAATGAATGATTAACCAAATGAGTTCTAGTCTAGCGGATAGAGTTTGGTATAAGCAAATATCGATTTGCTTTGTGATTCGGAGTTGATCCTCATTTGACCATGTTTGCTTCGGATCCAGGGTGATTCAAAGGTCAAGGCCACAAAGCATAGAATGAATGAATATGGTTACAATAGTAGCTAGTTTGAACCGTTTAAATGTTGACCGAAACCAGGAGATCCAGACATTGTTATCATAAAAATCAAGTGTTCTTCGCCAAGTAAATGTGTTCAGAACTAAACATTAACAGAAATTTTATTTGGGAGGTTGGCGTAACCGGCAAAAGAGAAGGTTCTAATGGGACCCATTTAAGTTCATCTACACCTTTTTTTTTTTTTTTAGTAATTCCCTTAGATAGCCTCTTTTCGTTTGTTTGTCCCAAAAATAGTTTTTAAAGAGGAAAATGATCAAAATGTTTTTTTTTTAAGCTAAAAAATTCATTTATATGCATTTATCTCCCTAGGGTTAACTAATTTGGACTTTAGGGTTTAGAGTTAAGGGGTAGGTTTGGGGTTAGAGTTTCAAATTTCAAAAAAAAAAAAAAAAAAAAATCAAAATTTCAAAAAAAAAGTCTATTTTGGTCATTTTATTTTTGAGGGTTATTTTTGTGACAAAAACTTAAAAAAGGCTATTTAAGAGAATTGCTCTTTTTTTCTGGATCTACACCTTTGTGAGTTGTAAGCTGTAACAATAACATTTTCCAGATGCTTTGTAACATCATTTGAAAATAAATCATTTTGTGTTTTATGCGTCTTATTGGATCATATTTCCATTTTCATTATTAAAACAATCAATTCTAAACAATTAGAACATATATATATATATATATATATATATATGAACTTAAATATATGTATTAATTATATGGGTTGACAAATCACTAAAATTCAATATATATTATGAATTTAGAACTTGAATATGTGTACCTTTGTTGTTTAATTTTTTTGGTATGTAGACAAATTTTACCTTTGTATAGTTATCACCGAAAACAAGATAACTAACTACATATTATAAGCTTAAGCAAACACCAATATTCTAAACTGCCGTCCCATAGATCACTCACTTGCACTTAGCATGTGATAGTGATAAAAAAATTTATCTAGTGCTGATTTTGAGAAAAAATAGTTTAAATTGTGAACTCGTGAGTGCCGAAAAGTAAGTTTAAGTTTATATTAATGTGTCGTTCAAACAAAAAGTTTATATTAATGTCAAAAAATTAAGTTTATATGTATTAGTTGATAGTTTAAGATCGACATGATCACAGTCACTACAGAACTAATTAATATGGACTAGTAAAACATAAACCAAATTTTAACTTATCTACGAAAATATAAACAATTCTGAACTTATCGCTACAAAAATTCGATAATCACCGGTCATTTATTTATATCTAACAAAAACTACTTGATTATATGGATATTATTTAGTATAAATATGCACTCATTAGCAGGTTTTTGAGTGCTATTATGAAAAATGAGAAATACAAAGAAAAAAACGAAAATAAGATTTTTGTTTAGAAATTTAAATGGTGTTGCATACTTAGAAGAAAGGGATATAGAGAAGTGATTTTCTATCTGTACATCTAAGTACAGTTATGTTTTCACTTTTCAATAACTCTATTATGTGATAAATGTATTTGGGTTTGGAGCATTATTAGAAATCGGGATACTAAGAAATCATTTTCAATGAAATACCTGAGCATCTTTTCCAAAAAAAAAAAAAGAAAAAATACTGAGCATAGACATACAAAGATCGCCAAGCCGTAACAATTTATTTACATATATGTGATCAAAGAACTATTTATTTTGTATAAGTCACATGTGACTTTTGAACTTGTAAAATAGCTTTTTCTAATCACACAACAATCTTGAGACTCACTCATTTCTTTTTGCCTCCTCCCACTAACATAATGCGTCATACACAAAACGGGCACGCATAATATATATCTATGTATAGTACTCTCATTATGTTATTTTAGAAGTGTAATCCACAAGCTTCTTTACTACATTTCTCTTTTTTTTTTTAATGTTTACAACTTGTTGAAATTTCCTAAACAAATTCAAATATATGACTTTTACCCCACTATATACATATATATATATATATATATCGTTTATATCTTCAATATAAACGATAGATTAAAAATGTCTGAAAATAAACACATCTCTTTCATGCAAGCATGAAAGTGTTTGCCTTAATGGTTCAGTTAATGATGAAATGTACTCCTATTAAACTACGGTTCGGCGTATTGTTTTAATCTATAAACACATGATTTTCTCCTTAATTAAATGGTACCTTAACAACAACAAAGTTTCCGATAAGACTGGTATGTTTCTTTCTGCCAGTGTAACTATAGATTTTATTAATAGTCTGATATATGCAAGTATAGCACTGATCATCAACTACGACTGACACTAGCTACATGATATGCTTATACGACTGGAAAATACCCAATAATAGACTAAATTTTGAAATCGTGAAAAAAAAGAGACGATGATTGATCATTATATATGATAAGAATGTGCTGTAATAGTATGAATGTGAGTAATAATAATAATATATGAGAAAATAGTAAAAGCTAAAATGTCATTGATGGATTTGACAACAGCAAGCACTTCAATGTTCTTTGCAAGCCATTTGAACCATATGGGTTTTGACATCAGGATGATTATGCGAATTATAAAAAACGAGTGATATAATCAAATGTATGTTGATTTCAAATGATGTGGGTTAAAAGTAAAGGTTATTATTGGTAAATCCATTGACTAATCACATCATTTTATTTATCGCGGTTTATGCCATTTTATAGTTTTTTACATTTCCTCTGTCTAATATTATTCCCGTTATTAGAGTAAAACTTCTCTGCAATGGACTTCAAATTTACTACTGATCAAAAAAGTAAGGAAATGTGTATAAGTATAACTACTGGTGATTGCGGATAATGTACGTACGTGATAATTATTTTCTTAATTATAATACGGTAGGTTTCAAATTATATTTTGGATGTATATACGTTGGTCAAGAAAAATAAATTATTGGCTGAAAAATAAACGTGTGGGTGAATACTCTTCTAAACTTTTTTTACATCAAGTGAAATGCAAGATCTTTATATTGCCGTGATCATAAGAAAACAACATTGGTATTAGTCCATTCGACTAAAAGTTCATGTAAAGTCTACAGAGACTCATTAGTTATACACTTGACAATATTAAGATTAATGAATGGGTTAATCTGTGATTACGGGATGTAATGGCCTGCCGAATTTTTGAATGGAGACCTGATGTTCGACCCAGTTTCGGCCCATTAAGGCTATCAAGGTAATAAGGCTCACCAGTAATTTGGGTTTTAAATAATAGGAGAGGCTTTTGCATTGTAGGAACCATGCAGAGCAAAGCCCATCGAGAATCATAGAGGATAATGGTGGACTTCTTTGACCCAGTTTATGGACGTTCAAATCACCATAACCAAATTTATTGTAAAATCTTTTTTTTTTCTACTATTGTAAGAAATTTTGAAAATAATTATTTATGAAAGTATATTCCAAGTATTGTCAGGTAATTACTTCAAACGATTATGTGGTATCGTATATACGAATTCAACTAAAAGAACGTATAATCGAATTTCGAAAATTAAGAGAGCCTTTTAGCTTCTGTTTAGGTAGTAAAACAAAGGTCCACATGAACTTCGACAGTAGACTTTCCACGTGCAAGACTGGGCCGTAACAGAGTCAAATAATGCCAGGGTGTACGAAACTCCAGGCACGTGACGGCATCAGTGGCTCAACGGTCATATTCAGTATCAGCAAACTATTGGCACGTGACAAAAGAACAGGCCCCCACCCCCCACCAATCTTCCTGCTCTCTTGTCTCCTTCTCATTTCTCAATCTTATCACCCCCACAAATCGAGTATTATAGCTTTGTTTAAACCAAAATTTAAAAAAATCAGCCACGCATTAATGATTTTTTTTCCCTAAACACCTATAATTATTGGTTAAATGATGTTTTTATTTTCCATTTTTGTTAATAATCATTAATCACCCAAACCAAACACTCTTTGGCGCGAAAACATAACTTCGGCTGAAGAGGGTCCCACTTGCTTAAAACGCGGGAGCTCTAATTACGTTGACTAAATACAAAAGTGATGTATTCAAAATCTCTACTGGGCCATGCAACCGAAAACATCAAAGACATTAAAGAAGGTCCAAAGACCGACAAATAATGTAATAATAATGCTGAATTTTAAAATATTAGTTCTTGTTTTTTTTTTTCTTACTAAGAATTTAAATCAGGAAAGAAAATAAATAAAAAGCGGTTAGGCCGGTGACGGTTGATCGGCGGAGGAAGTAACTTCAGGACCAACACGACAACCTTCAAGCATGAACACAATATCAGACATTGTTGGTCGGTCAAGAGGATCCGTGGCCGTACAAAGAAGTCCGACTTTGATTCCTAACAAGAACTCTTCCCATTCAGATGACTCCGGGTCTAGTTCGAGCAGACCAGGTTCTAGCAGCTCAGTGACTTGGCCTCTCTGAAGCTGTTTCTTCACCCATTTCACTATATCCTCGTCTTGTGTGAACATGACCGGTCTCTTCCCGGTTAAGATTTCGAGTAGGACAATGCCGAAGCTGTAGATGTCTGATTCCCTTGTGATTTCTCCGGACAATGTAGCTTCAGGAGAAACGTATCCTAACGTCCCAATGGTGGCTGATGTGACTGCTGTTCTAGATGGGGATCGAACTGTGAGACGGTCAAGCCCGAAGTCGGATAAATGAGCTTCAAAGTCGGCGTCGAAGAGTACATTCTGTGGCTTTATATCACCATGAACCTATTTGATGTAACAGACGTTAGAAAATAGGTATAGAGATAAATAAATACACGAACGTTAGATGTTGTTACCATGTTGGATTGATGGAGGAAACCGAGTCCACGAGCGATCCCAAGAGCTATGAGGTGACGCATTGGCCAGTTCAGGACATGACCATCTTGGTGAGAAGCTTCTTGTAGCAGAGTAGACAAGTTTCCGTTGGGCATGTAGTCATACACCAAGAGCCTCAAATCTGGTGGACCTGCGTAGTAGCCTCTAAGGACAGTGATGTTTCTGTGCTTGACTTTACCGAGAACTTCAGCTTCTTTTTTGAACAAGTTCTCGTTTAAGAGAGAGCCATTAGGTAAACGGCGGACAGAGAGAACCATACCGTCGTTGTAATTAGCTTTGAATAGCAAACCGTATTTGGTTCTGCTAAGAACGTTTTCTTCATCGAACTGTCGTGTTGCTTCTATTGTTTCAGCTAAAGTGATCTTGTTGTTGAACATCACTAGCTTTGGTTCTCCGTTCTCGGTGCTTGACCTGCTCGTGCTGCTACGAACTCTGCTTCCTGCGCTTGTTCTACCAGGGCTGCGTTTCTTCTCTCCCGTTGCGGACTGTTGTTTCAGCTTCTTTCTCCATTTCGGGAGAGTGTAAATGTAGAAGCAGCAGAAGAGTGTTAAAAGACAAGCGCCTATTGCAGCCATAACTATCATCACAATCATTTTCCTCCTCTTCTTCCTTGCCTCCGCCGTGTTGCTTTCGCATTTTCTCTTCAACGGCTTGCCGCATAACTCTGCGTTACCTGAAAAGTCTGATGGGTTGGTGAAAGAAGCTGGAATCTCTCCTTTAAGATTGTTGCTCGAGACATTGAAGTACACCAAGTTGCTGGCAATGAGAGAGAGGCTAGCTGGAATCTCTCCGGTTAAGTTATTAACAGAGAGATCAAGCCTTGACAAGTTTGATAACGCAGACAAAGATTCAGGTATGACTCCCGAAAGATGATTGTGGTCAAGTGACAGTGACTGGAGAGACGAGCTCTGAGAGATACTTGGTGGGATTTCACCTGACAAGTTGTTCCGACCCAAGTCCAGCACTTTCAGCCGAGAAAGACGAGAGAGATCAGCTGGAACATGACCCATTAGCCGGTTTGATCTTAACTCGAGAACTTCAAGAGCAGAGCAGTTTCCAACTTCAGGTGGAACAGACCCGGAGATGTGATTATCCGACAGTGACAGAGAAACCAACAACCGAAGAAACCCGAAAGTCTGCGGTATCTGACCAGAGAACGAGTTAGAGCTAAGGTTCACATACCGTAAACTCACCAAGCTACTAAACCCTTCAGGTACAACACCAGAGAAGTTATTCTCCTGCAATGCAATCACTTGCAAGTTGGGTAAACCAGAGAGCTCAACCGGAACCTCCCCAGACATATTCTGTTTGCTTAAATCAAGAGACGTTAGCTTAAACAGATTCCCCACACTAGCTGGTATCTCACCAGAGAACTCATTCCCACTCAAGTTCAGAAAACTAAGGTTACTCAAGTTGCTGATACTAACCGGAACCTCACCTGAAAACCGGTTTCCGCTAAGATCCAGCTCAGACAAGTTCGTTAAAGCCATCAACTCCACCGGAAAGCTCCCGTTCAAGTTGTTATCACCTAAGTTTAGCCTATCAAGCTGCTGCAAGTTCACCATAGAAGAAGGAACATAACCAGAGAAGCTGTTTCTACCTAAAGACAAAACCTTTAAAGCCTTCATGTAGCCTAGAAACTCCGGAACCTGACCGGTTAACCGGTTTCCTTCCAGATCTAGTACCCCTAACGAGCTGCATTGCTTAACCTCAACAGGGATCTCACCCGTAAGAGAGTTATTAGCCAACTTCAACTCTTCTAACAACTTCAAGTCACCAATCTCCGACGGAATCTCACCGGAAAACAAGTTTCCAGAGATATCAAGATTCGTCAGGGACACAATGTTCGTCAACCACATCGGGAAAAGACCGGAGATTCGATTCTCTCGGAGATCCAAGACTTGTAAACCGGTACTACGACAGTTAACCGTCTCAGGCCTCACCACGTCGGAGAAAGCGTTGAATCCTAACTGAACAATCCTAAGCGAAGAGTTGCAGAAGAGAGAGAACGGGACGGTATCCGAGAAGTTGTTGTTGCTAAGAGCGATGACCTCGAGGCTTGGAAGAGCGCCAAACGCGGCGGGAATCACGCCGCCGATAGCGTTCTCCGACGCGCTCAAGTGCACGAGGGAGGAGCAGTTAGACAACGCGGAAGGTAACGTCCCTTGTAGTAAGTTGAAGTCTAGCCAGAGATACTGAAGCTGCTGAAGCTTACCGAGACTCGCCGGAATCGCGCCGGTTAACTGATTGTACGAGAGGTTGAGAACCTGGAGCTGAGTCAAGTTCGCGAGTCCACTCGGTATCTGACCGGAGAAGACGTTGGAGGAGACGTCAAGGAACTTGAGACTCGACGGTAAAGAAACGGAGATCTCACCGGAGAGACGGTTTCCCGCGGCGTTGAAGACCTCTAGCTCAGTGAGATTCTTCATCCCTTGGGGGAGTTTCCCGGTGAGGGAGTTGTACTGGAGGAAGACGGCGAGTAGGCGCGTGCAGTACGCGAGGGAAGGAGGGATGGTTCCGTTGAGGGAGTTCGAGCGAAGGCTGAGCTTCCGTAGCATGCGGAGGTTGGAGATACGGTCGGAGATTCGTCCGGAGAGCTGGAGACGAGGGAGACGGATCTCTGTGACGCGGTGGTTAGTGCAGCCGACGCCGCGCCAGTCGCATGGAGCTGAGGGAGTTGAGGGGTCCCATGAAGTTAACGCACCGAGAGGGTCGTGGAGGTTGAGCTTAAACGCAGTGAGTGCGTCGATCTCGGGCTGAGAATGAGTATCATCGGCGCGTGAGAGAAACTGCGCGTGGAACACAAGGAGAAGGAAGAACAGGGATCTCCTCATGGTTATAGAGAGATCCGTTGTAGTGAACAAAACGAAGAAACTAGCTTGAAGAAGGTAAGAGAAGTGTCGCCATGAGTGTGGTGGTTCTTGAAGAATGAGTAAAGCTGAAGTTTTTAAAAGAAGAAACAAGAATATAAAATTTGTTTTTCTTTAAATCATTTGAAATCCATTTGAAGTCCGCACTATAATCCATGCGTATAAAATAATGTTTTTTTTGTTACAGATTCCGGAAACATTTTTCTAATCATTATTGTTGTCCTTGCAAGCTAAATTAAATACAGGAAAAAAATCATTATTTTGTTTTTATTTTTGTCCACTTCTTTTTAAAACTTTCGGCGATCGAATTTCACGGCGAGAAATGGCGACGGCGATAGGCTTTCTGATCCTCTTGTCATACTTGAGCTTGTCCCATGGATTAGTACAACCTCGTAGGATATCTCATGGTTTGTCCGAAAGCGGCAAGTACTTGACGAGAGATGAGCTCTGGTTCAATCAAACCCTTGACCACTTCTCTCCTTATGTAATCAATCTTTCCGATTAAGTTTCAAAGGGGAAACCTTTCTAGATTCTATGCATTTTGCTGCGAAGTCTATAAATAGTTATGTTTTTTTTTTTTCATTACAGGACCATCGCAGATTCAGACAGCGATACTATGAATATCTCGACCATTTACGAGTTCCAGACGGACCTATCTTTCTGATGATCTGCGGTGAAGGCCCTTGCAATGGAATCCCAAATGATTATATAAGTGTAAGTTTTTTTTCCGTAAAGCCTACTCCTTTGATTGATTTAACATCGATAGGTTCTGAAATTTAATTGCTTTCTTCATGAACATGTTGTTTAGGTGTTAGCAAAGAAGTTTGAAGCAGGCGTTGTTTCACTCGAGCATCGTTACTACGGAAAGAGCTCACCTTTTAACTCATTAGCCACTGAGAATCTCAAATATCTTTCATCTAAACAGGCCCTTTCCGATTTAGCTGCTTTCCGTGGCTATTACCAGGCAAGTCTTTTTGTTGTTTAAGTGGAGGCTCAGTGAGCATGTGTTTGAGATTTTTGTTTGTGTGGATTCAGGAATCTTTGAATGTTAAGCTGAATAGAAGTGGCAAAGCTGATAATCCTTGGTTCTTCTTCGGAGCGTCTTATTCTGGAGCTTTGAGTGCTTGGTTCCGCCTTAAGTTCCCTCATTTGACTTGTGGAAGCCTCGCTAGTTCTGCAGTTGTTCGTGCTGTCTACGAGTTCCCTGAATTTGATCAACAGGTAAAAAAACCTTCCTTACAAGACTTGTGTCTTTTCCATATCGAGTTTAGTTGCTTATGGAATCAAGGATTATTGTGACTCGTTGAGAAGATAGGTGAGTCGGCTGGACCTGAATGTAAAGCTGCACTACAAGAGACTAATAAACTCGTGGAACTAGCGCTTAAAGTAAATAACAAAGCTGTGAAAGCTCTCTTCAATGCCACCGAGGTCTAAGCTTTGTTCTTGAATCTGAACAACTATAGAAGTAAAAACTCTGTCTCCAATCTGATTTAAAGTTTCTGTAATATGCAGCTTGATGTTGATGCTGATTTCTTATACTTCGTAGCGGATGCACAAGTTATGGCGGTAATGATATGCATACATGTTCATATGATTCTCATTTTGTTTCTAGCTTTTAAATCTTTTTATCTTCAAAAATTTGGTAGTTCCAATACGGTAATCCAGATAAGCTATGTGTACCCCTCGTGGAAGCTAAAAAGAACGGTGACGATTTAGTGGTAACTTCCCCCTTTTCTATGATCACAGATCCTCCATTAGCTTTGTTGACACTTTATTTTGGATGTGTGAATGCAGGAAGTATATGCTAAATATGTTAGAGAGTTTTGCGTGGGAGTCTTTGGGTTAAGCGCTAAAACATATAGCAGGAAACATCTGCTAGACACTGCGATCACCCCAGAGAGTTCAGATCGTTTGTGGTGGTTCCAAGTTTGCACTGAAGTTGCGTATTTCCAGGTGGCACCTGCAAACGATAGCATCCGGTCTCATCAAGTCAATACAGAGTTACACACACTCACAAGCTTATATGCATAACTCTTATGTAACGTTTCTATTCATCATCACGTTTACACATCTTGGTGATTTTTCACAGGTATCATTTGAATCTATGCAAGAGTCTGTTTGGGAAAGGTGTTTATCCTGAAGTCGATGCAACAAACTTGTACTACGGAGGTGATAGAATTGCTGGTATGTAACACTGAAAAAAAAAACTTATCGATGCGCTTCTTGTTCTTTTGGACATTCCAACAGCTTCTTTGGGGTCTTGTTGTTTTTCAATTTTGCAGCTACTAAAATCATCTTCACAAATGGGTCACAAGATCCATGGCGTCATGCATCCAAACAGACCTCATCTCCTGACCGTAAGTCTTCATTTACTTTTTTCAAAACGGGATAACATTGATCCTTGACGTAAAGTAGCATTGACAAATGACAAGTTAATATGCTTGACGACACAGTGCCTTCTTACATTGTGACATGTCACAACTGTGGCCATGGAAGTGATCTCAGAGGATGCCCTCAGTCTCCACTGATCATTGAAGGTATAAATATTACCGGCCTCTCAATCTTTCAGATGCCTAAACTGTAAAGACAAGTACTAGTACTAAAACAACTTTTTGTCTTTATCATTTTCAGGTGATTCAAAGAATTGCAGTTCACCAGATGCTGTGAATAAAGTGAGGCAGCATATAATAGAACACATCGACTTGTGGCTCTCTGAGTGCCGTGGAGTGCTTAGGAGTTCCATATAGAGTCGCACACCTCCTCACACAGGCTCACGTTTCTGTTACAGCAGATAAATAAAACATCATATGAATGTTCCAAACTTTGTATCTATATACATTTAACTTGCCATGTACGTTTCGAGTTTTTATCTATGAAACCTCTGCAGTAGTTACACGCACCAAAGATACTTTCAAGGTCTGTTAACTAGTAGAGCGGACCTGTTTTTAGTTAGATCAGTTAGAATATCTAAGCAAATACCAATCCGTTGTAGTCTAGCTGGTCAGGATACTCGGCTCTCACCCGAGAGACCCGGGTTCGAGTACCGGCAACGGAGTTTTTTAATTTTTTGGATATCACCAGTAACGACGTCGTTTGTGTGATGAGTCAACACAGTGAAGACAGATGTCTCTTTGCTATTTGACCGGGAACGAAAAAATCAAAACGAAGGACTCATTCATCTTTAGTCACGGATTCATCTTCCTCGGCGATTTCGAAATTTGACGGTGATCTGACATCCAGACGATTTCTCTGTTCGGCTGATCGTTGAAGAGAACGGTCTCCTTCTTCCGCGTCATGGTGGAAGCTACGTCGAATTTGACTCCGACGCAGAGATACGGTGCCGGCGCATTGTTCGCGATCGCGCTCAACCAAGCGCAAATCAACCAGACTCAGCCGCTGGGGATCCCCGCGGCGTTAGACGACGAAAACGAAGAGTGTGATCGTTCGGAGGAGCGAAGAAGCAATTGCAGTAGCGGAGATTCCGTCTCCGATGACCCAAACCTCTGGGTACACGAGACGTCTGGACTTCTTCGTCCCGTTTTCAGGTGATCTCCCTAACATCCAATATCGTTGTCGTCGATTATGGAATTGATTCGGTTTCTATCCGCAGATGTCTTGATATTGATTCCTCGGCTTGGCTTGGTCTCGAGGAAACAGCTAACTCTTCTCCGGCTAAGCACCACATCGGTGCGGTATGGCTCTTCTTGCAAATGGATCCGATAGCTGTTTGATTAGTGATGGTTCGTTCATTAACTTCTATTTTTGATTTGTTTGTGTAGTTCACGAGACTACTCTCAGAAGAAGCGAGTGATGCTTCTGTCGAAATGGTGGAGCAAGAGATGGCTTTAGCTAAAGCTGCTGATGCTATGGTTCATAGCATTCAAAGCTCTCTTTCTATACATGCTAAGAAGGAGAAGCATCAGGAATACGAAAACGAATGCCGTGAGAAATACGCTGTTCCTGAGGTTAAATCAAAAGCTGTGGATAAGGATAAGGTTAAGGAGGAGTCGGATGCTGCTTCTGAAACACAGAGTCTTGAAGCGGGTGTTGTTATTAGAGATGGAAGCCACAACCCTGAAGTTGTGGAAGATGATAAATCTGTTGAGGAAGTGATATTGCTTAGTTATCAGAGGAAGATTAATGTTCTTTATGAGCTTCTTTCTGCTTGCTTGTCGGATAAATATCAAGAGGTTAAGAAATGTACTCGCCGTAGAAAAGGATATGATGCTCGTCACCGTCTTGCTCTCCGTTTACTCGCGACTTGGTTTAACGTTGAATGGATTAAAGTGGTTTGTATAGTTACCTCTTCCTCATTTTGAAGTCTTTTGCTTTTGCACAGTATTATCGTTGTTATGAATTAGCTATCTTGCTCTGAGTTGGGATATGGATTTGGCACTGTTATGAATTCCAGTGCTTTTTGTGAATTTCATATTTTCTTTCATTGTTATAATATTTGTGGATCTTCAATTTCTAGGAAGCAATTGAGACAATGGTGGCATGCTCTGCCATGGCGCTTCAGAAATCTGGTGAACTAAAGAATGAGGATGCTGCATCTTCTTCAAGTACATGGGCTAAGTGGAAGCGTGGAGGCATCATTGGTGCCGCTGCTTTGACAGGGGGCACTTTGATGGCCATCACTGGTGGTACGGCAAATTCAACCTGTTTAACTTTCTTTCTTTGATATGAGCGGGTTTTGTTTTGGTTACCTAGTTTCATTTACGTGGTTGTATTCAACAGGATTGGCTGCTCCAGCTATCGCCGCAGGGTTTGGTGCATTAGCACCAACACTGGGCACACTGGTGCCGGTGATCGGAGCTGGTGGGTTTGCTGCTGCTGCTAGTGCTGCTGGAACTGTTGCTGGCTCGGTTGCGGTTGCAGCATCGTTTGGAGGTGAATAAGTGTAGATGAGTTCACTTTTTTGCCGTATTTCTGTGCTTACAATTAGCCACTAGGTGTTTTGGCTTCTCTTTCATCATCACGAGTGTATCGATTCTTTGTGAAGGAGCGTCT
Source organism: Sinapis alba (assembly GCA_012274485.2). Taxonomy (NCBI): domain Eukaryota; kingdom Viridiplantae; phylum Streptophyta; class Magnoliopsida; order Brassicales; family Brassicaceae; genus Sinapis; species Sinapis alba. The sequence goes on from MU105760.1 coordinate 259,862, forward strand.
ACAGTGTCACTAATGCTTTCTTTTAAAAATGTTTTCGTATTCAGCTGCTGGAGCTGGTCTCACCGGGACTAAGATGGCAAGGAGGATTGGGGATCTTGAGGAGTTCGAATTCAAAGCTATTGGCGAAAATCATAATCAAGGAGTGAGTGCTTATTTTCCATTGGCTACTAGATCTTTGTAGCATAGCTTTGCATTTTGAGAGTATCAGACACTGGTTGCGTCTCCTCTCCCTCCATTTCATAATTAGTTTTTCCTTTTTGACTGATGTGACTTGTAACAGCGGCTAGCAGTGGAAGTCTTGGTTGCTGGTGTTGTTTTTGAAGAAGAAGATTTTGTGAAACCATGGCAAGGGTTAACTAGCAGTTTGGAGAGGTATGTCGTGTGCTCACACTTCTGTATCCTAAAAAAAGGAATACGGATTTAGCATCTAGAGCTGCTCCTTGCATCAGCTGTTTGCGTCTGATTCTCAAGAGTTGTGTTATACCTGCTTCTTAATGTATGATCTTTACTATTTCAGGTACACGCTGCAATGGGAGTCCAAGAATCTTATCTTAGTGAGCACTGCAATTCAGGATTGGCTTACTTCAAGTAATTGGTTTTCATCCTACTAATCAACCATGTAAATGTGACAAACTATGTCAATTTTCTAAGGACAGATTGTGATATCAATATGATGATTTCCCGCAGGACTGGCCATGGAATTGATGAAACAAGGAGCAATGCACACTGTTCTGAGCTCTCTTTTATTGGCATTGGCATGGCCAGCGACAATCTTAGTAGCTGCAGATTTCATAGATAGCAAATGGAGTATTGCTATTGATAGGTAATAATCTATGAACTAAGAGTGATGCACCATTTACACAATGACCAAATCTTTTGAAACCTTCGTGTTGGTAGTTGCATTCTAAGTAAATCTGTGGCTAATGGCTACTATAATCTAATTTCTTTAGGTCGGATAAAGCGGGAAAACTCCTTGCCGAAGTGCTACAGAAAGGCTTGCAAGGAAATAGGTAAAGAGTTCATCGGTGTTGCAAGTAAATGAAGTTATTAAAAGTTAAATCTATATGTATATAATTTATGCCTCGAGTTATGTGATATCAGACCCATCACACTCGTGGGATTCTCGCTTGGTGCGCGTGTCATCTTCAAATGCCTCCAGACTCTGGCCGAGACAGAACAAAACGGTAGTTTTCCCTATGTGCTTTATTCAAGAAGATTACATTAAAATATCGAATCTATGTTTTGTTTAATGTGAGGTTTTACACACGTCTAACTTGGGCAGCTGAACTTGTGGAAAGAGTTGTTATTCTTGGAGCACCCATTTCAATCAATAACGAAAACTGGCGAGACGTAAGGAAGGTAAAAGATTAAACTATATCTTGAGTTCATTACCTTACTAGTTAGTATCAACATCTCACATCTAAAGAATCGAATCTCTTTAATACATTTTTATATATATTATGCGGTCGTGTTTGGTAGATGGTAGCTGGAAGATTCATCAATGTATATGCAACAAATGATTGGACCCTCGGTGTTGCATTTCGCGCAAGGTACATTCATCACATTATTTCAATTTTAATTGCATGCTTACCTACCTAACTCCATTGCTTCCACAGTCTATTATCTCAAGGATTAGCCGGAATCCAACCCATTTGCATCCCTGGAATCGAAAATGTAAGCCATCTCTTTCAGAAAAAGTAAGATCATTACTAGTTGATTATTATTACAAATAATAAAAAAATAAAAAGATGTGAGATCGTTGTCGATAATTATAAAGTTTCAATCGTGAAAAGTGTATCATTTCACCTCTTGATTTCAACGTTTTACAGGTGGATGTAACCGATATGGTGGAAGGTCACTCTTCATATCTATGGAAGACTCAACAAATTCTAGAGAGGCTTGAAATCGACACTTATTACCCTGTTTTTCGAGACACCCTCTAAACGACTAATAAGCCAAATTAGATACGTTTCACATTTTCACCAAACTTCACACATGTTTGTTTATAACATTCGTTGACGCTAGGGGGGGAATCGAGAGCTTCTCTTTTGTAATTATTTGCATGAAACGTTATAAATCCACCGTCTTGCGTTGAACGTTCTTGTTTCCTTTGTGTAGAAAAGGCAAACTGAAAATTTGATTATCTGATGATTGTTTCGTAATTATCTTTGATGAAACGTTTTGAATCACTGTCACACGTTGAACATTCTCTGGAAATATTATTCTTATAAAAATAAAATAAGAACTTTCAAACCTTTTGTTTCTGAAAGTTTTTTTTTTAAATACCGAGGTAACGTGTGTTACAATCAATAGACAGAAATGATTGTTAACTAAGACAAATATAGAGCTGGGGTAAATAAGTTATAAACCAACGTTCGTGTCATTCTTGGAGCACCCATGTCAATCAGTATACGACTACCACTTGCTTGCGGTCTATCCAACTTACGAATATATTACATCGAATCTGACGATAAACTAAAAAAGACAAAGTTTATTTTTATGTTTCTATCGTCACATTTATGATAATAAATTCAGCCTTGACGACAAACTCATTGAGTTTGCTATAAATTTGTCAATATCTTTAATTTTTGCATCTACTTGACATAAATACGTCGTGGAGAGACTTTTACCTACCCGTATTTATATTTTCAGCTTTTTTTAGTAGAGCTGTATACTTATATGTATTTTCTTTTGCTTAAAACTTTTACTTATATGTATTTTTGCTGGAGCCAGATTTATAAGTTTTTGTTCCTACAGTTTGATACAAACTAGTTGCAATGTCTTTTCTGATTACATAGATAGGAAAATGGAGAGATTTTACCTTCTTATTTTGCAATTTGGCAAGACAACAATAGAGTTATGTCGTAGACTTTTATTTAAAAATTGGGAACCAAGCTAATCATCTATATTCTTTCTTTCAAAAAATTAGCTAGGTTTTGTCCATATATCTGTCGACTAATAAAAAAATCATTAATTAGTAAACTTAGAAATGATTAAAAATGAAGAAGCTAGTTGAAATTAAATATTTCAGCCATCTAAAATATCTTAATTAAGCCATCTCTTTCTCCCGTCCTTCAATATGACAATTTATAATTCATTCATTTGATGATCCAACAAGATTCGTTTTTAAGTGAATAGTTAACAGATTGTTTTCAGAAAGGTTGTCAGATCGCTTTCAACACAAAAATAATTGAGAGGTCAACAATTATTTTCAGATTGGTGTAAGAAGGTTTGATGATTAGAGTAGAGAAATTTTTTGAGATAGAGCTAATCGATCATATATAAAATAAAAAAACATTCACCTCTCGATCTCAACATTACAGTGACTGTCTATGTGACACAATAAGGTGGATGGTCACTCCTGATCATATCTATGTACAACGTAGCAAATCGGAATTTGACAAAAACGCAGGTATATAATGATTTCATATAAGCGATTCAAACTCCAAATTTGACAATCATTATTTAATATGAATACATTGTTTTTATTCCATATAAACTAACGAGATGACTTAGATTCTAACATATTCAATTCGTATATGAGACAAATAATGGCACCTTTTTTTCTTTTAAAATATACTATCACATGTTTGAAATACTGACAACAACAAAAAGAAAGTAATTAATTATACGTAGACATTATGGGTTTCTTTTTATTTTGTTTGTTTGTTAATTACCATCGTCTTTGTTTGAACGTTCTTCAACGCCGGGGAAAGACGACAACTTATGCGTTGTTATTATTTTACAGCCTCGTCGTGCTGAATCCACCGCCACATGTTACCGTTTTCTCTGACCGTCTTGTCTCTTTTTAGCTACCCCTGGCTTCTTGTTTCCTCTATTATTAAGGTGAAAACTGAAAATTAAAAACGTGAACTTTGATGTTTTTATTTGTATGTCTGAAAAAGTGAGTAGATGTTCGAGGTGCTACCATTCAAGGTCATATTAAAAATTTGTCATACCTTTTGAAACAATATAGTCCCAATTTGAAAACAATTTTTTCTTAAGATTTTTTTTTGAAATCAGGGTTTATACATATTTAAAAATAACTATTTCACTATATAAATATATTTTTTTAAATGAAGAGGGTGTACAAATAACTTGAGATGTCCATGGTGTCAATGTTTTGTTCTTCACCGCTCTCGTGGTCCATCCAAGTCGGAATCAAATCATCAGTAAACGAATAAAAACCCATGCAACGCCTCATTTGTTTTCGTAATAACTAATTCCAAACCATTCATCACTGCATCTTTTTTCATAAAATCTTAGCATTGTTGTCAAACAAACCTTTAATGGAAATGGGGTCACATTACTGAATTGTCCCCACAATAACAAGTAAGAAACTTTCAGAAAAAAAAATAATTTAAGCCACAAATTAAGCTCATTCTCAATTTTTTGGTGGTACTGCTATAACACCATAACTTGAATAGTAGATGGGTCGAGAAGCTGTCTTGTCTTATCTAGAAGACAATTACAATTAAAGCTATTGTCTAGATACTCAAGCTTTCACTGTTAGGTTTGGCTTGGAGCTAATTATAGCGAGGACTGCTTCATTCTTCACAACTCATTGCTTGTCTATAAAATCGTCATTTTCTTATAATCCTTCCACCACGAAAAATGTTAAGTCAAGGAGGCAACCGCCAGTTAGTTACAGCCACTTACAGGCTTTGATTATCTTTCGGATATTTTTTTATATGACTGAATATTTTTTAGCGGGCATATTCAATACTGATAACGATAAGTTTGCAAGTATTTTGTGATATTCGAGAGTCCACGTATGGTAGTACGTATATATGTATATGAATGTGCTACTTGTAGCTAAAAAGTCCAAGTAAGTAACTGTAGTTTATTGATTTCGTCAAGGTAGTTGAAGTAGGGATCGATTAACTATACTTGATGCATTCTGGTTGTTACATTATTTTATAAGTGAGTAGTTTCGATATGGATTTTGACATCCATCTAGAAATCTGATATAGTCGATGGTGTTAAAGTTAAGTAATCAACAAATACATACTTAAGTGATAGGTGCATTTTCAATAAAGACTACAATGTTTTTCCATACGAATGATATATAAGAAATTATATTAAATTTTTCAATTAAAGAAGGCGTTAACAAAATAAAATTAAACAAGAAAATATGTGAAGAGTTTAGAATTTAACCTTTTTATCAAGTGATCTATTCTTTTTTAAAAAATACATGATTTTTTTTTTAAAAAAATTGAAATTACAGGTTATCATCTCCAAATTTCTCGAACACTAGGTTCCTCAAATCTTAAAGTTAATAGAGTTTTCACTTATTTCACCGGTTGCCAAACTCTTTTGTGGACTCATAGTGATGGAAATGCCTTAATTTTAACTTTTCCAACAAATGGAATATCCTTGGATAATTATTATAGTTTTTTGATATGCAAACGAGCTGTAAAAAGAATCTTATTTTTCAGCGTTTACATTTCATGCAAGGAAAAAATTTCCACAAAAGAAAATGAAAACTAAACAAAGAGCCACTTTTATGTTTCATCCAGAACACACGTGTGTACACACACATACATAAACATATATTATATTACATCCACAAATCTTCAGGGCTTCTTTTGACTTTCTCACACCACTTTCAAGAACCATACCAACCACCGTTCTTCTCACCCGCCACGTGCTTCGAACCATAACTCAAACAGCACAAATAAGGCGCGTGCTCGGGACAGCGTAGAGACGCGTGGCTTTAGGAGCAGTCAGACCAAACACGTCGCTCATATCAAGCTCGCTTGGTTTCATCCCATCAGGTAATTTCCACGTGAAGCAATGTAATATATGTGCCACGGCTAGTTCAAGCGCGTATAACCCGAGTTGCATACCCGGGCATGATCTACGACCCGACCCGAATGGTATAAACTCGAAGTTACTCCCTTTGAAATCTGGCACGCCCGGTTCCAAAAACCTAGACGGTCTAAACGTTTCGGGGTCAACCCAAGAGTTCTTGTCGCGTCCAATCGCAAACGCGTTGATCATAACGCGAGATTTCTTGGGAACAAAGTAACCGTCGATCTCAGTGTCCTCTGAGGTCTCGTGGAGGAGGAGTGGGATCGGTGGGTGTAGCCTTAGGGTTTCTTTGAGTGTGCATTTGAGATAAGTCAACTTCTCGATGTCTGATTCTTCCACACGTCGGTCAAGTCCGACAACTTCAGCGAGTTCTTGTTGAACTCGTTTTAGATCCTCGGGGCTTCGTAATAACTCAGTTAATGCCCACTCTATCGCTGACGCTACCGTTTCCGTTCCACCAAACATAACGTCCTATTAAAAAAATAAATAAAGTCAAATTCACGTGACGTTATAATATTTGCTCCAAGACGGTTTTATTTACGTGTGATATAAAACCTTTGTATTTTTCTACTAATCAATAAAACGGCTGCATACGCAAGTTCTTTAATATTATATAGACTACTTGTAAAAACAGAAAATATATACTTGAAGAGAAAACAACCGGTTAAGAGCATCATTATCAGTTTTTAAGGGTTTTTTTTTGCATGTTTGCAGATTTCACTGACATGTGAGACCCATGAATAATACAAGAGAGTTCTAAAAACTTTTAAATAAAAATTATTTTTTCACTGTTTATGGGCTCTAGTGACACATGTCGACCTGCGATTGTTTTTTTATTTTTTTAAATCAGATAAAAATTAAATAAAATAAAATTTGGGGTTCTTAAGGAAAAAAATGCTCTAAATGGATAAGTTTTCTGACGTAACGCATTAAGAATAATGACTGTTACTAGTGCCTCGTGAAAAACATTTACCATGATGATTGCTTTGATATTGTCACGGGTAAGTTTGATGGAGTTCTGAAGATCCGTTGCCTCGCTCACTAATTTCGCTTCTTCACTGTAAAAAGCAAGAAGATCATCAACCATATCGGTATCAACAGCATCTCCATCATCAACAGAGTTTTGATTCTCTTTCTTCTTCATATGTTCATCGATAATATCGTCAATGAATCCATCTAGATCACTACGGGCCTTCACGAGCCGCTTGTTTATTCCTTGCGGATCGATCCACCCGAAATAAGGTATGAAGTCTGCTACGTTGAAGGCTCCAAAAAGCTTAGAGAACTCTTGTAAGATTCTTATGAACTCGTCTTGTCCCGTTTCACATGCTGACCCGAACGCTGCCCGGTAAGTTATGTTTCGGGTCAGTGCGAAAATTTGCTCCCCAACGTTGATAGACTTGCCTATAATTTTGGGTTGATTATTAAAATGTGTACGTATATCAAAGAAAACGAAATTGAAATTTATTACTTCCTCCGTTTCGATTTAATTGTCGTCGGAGAAAAATTTCGTTTCAAACTAAGTGTCGTTTTAGAGTTTCAATGCAAAATTTATTAATAAGATTTTCTATTTTATTTTTCTATTGGTTAAAATATAATTAACTGTATATATAATTGTGTTTTTGTTTTGAAAATATATAAAATCATGTATTTTCTTAATATGTGTGTATAAACCTAGAATGACAATTAAAATAAAACGGAGGGAGTATCTTGTTAGTTTAACAATTGTTTTTTTTTTTCCACTTTTTAGATATCTACATAGTTTGTGTGAATATGCGAGCTAACTTACCAACGTTACTAGAAACGGAACGGATCATTTTGTCCACTTCATCTCGAACAGAAGCCCATGACTCAGCTCGTTTACGGCTAAACACCTTCATGACACAAACTTTCCTCATCTGTCTCCAAAACGGTCCGTAGTGAGCAAACGCCATGTCGGCTCGGTCATAAGTCAAATAGCTTATAGCTATAGTTGCTGGTCGGTTTGAGAAGACACTGTCTTGGACTTGAAGGACTTGTTTAGCCACTTCTGGTGATGAAACGGCGTACATGTGGAGAAATCCCATGCGGAGATGGCACAAGCCACCGTACTTTTTAGCTAAGTTGGCTAAACCACGGTGTGTGAGTTGGTCCATCATTGACATATTGCCTATGATGGGCCAACCACGTGGGCCGGGTGGATACAGAGGCCTTCGTCGCCGCGTGATGAGGCCGATGAAGATGAAAAGTGAGACGAAGATGAGAATACCCGTGGTGGGATCTAATACTTGGCTTAGTGTTTGTGTAATAGAAGACTCCATATTAGTTTTTTTTTTTTTTTTCTTTTGTTTGTGGAAGGTCTCTTGAATTGATCAGGCAGAGTTCGCCATTTTGGGATGTGTTATGAAAGGTAGGTTTTATAATCAAGGTGTGGTCCCATTTCTTGACATATTTTCTAATTTTATACGGGAACTTTCATTTCCGTGACTCATATATGTATAGAATTATACATACACCTCCTTTTTAATTATTATTATTTTTGTTTAATATGGAAATAAATAATATAGAGACGGATTTTAATGGATATTCTTGCATTTATAGAAATATAATGAATCGTTATTGGAACTTAGTGGTTTTAATTAGGGAAAAGGTGAGATTATAAAAATAGCTGTTGAAATATTAATGACTACTTGGTTTGCCTAGAATAAATTGGTGGTATAAATATATATATTTTCCTCAGTAACATAATCACTTAAAACAATTAAGTATAAGATTTACAGACTTGAACAGCTATTTTTTTTATAAGTATGTAAAACAATTGTAATTATTTTTACTTTCCAACATTACTAAAGATATCCACAAGGTCTATTAATAAATTATTACTATTAATTAATAGCTCTAAAGCTTAGACATTATATACTGACCACAAGCAGTGTGTTGACAACTCTAATTATCAACTAAAAGCTCGCAATCTTAGAAATAGACTGATAGACTAACAAGGTTCCCTTACTTTTGTCGTTACAAGCAAGTTTTTTCTTTTCTTTTTCTAACCTCTAATTATACTATTACAAACAATCGAAGATAAACAATTTTACCACTTTATAAAAAAATTACATATGACTGCACCATTCTTAGTCACTTTATAAGATTTATATTCGATGATATACTATTAGAACTGAGTTCGCAGATCAACCCGTTCTGTTTGATTCACTAATACGTGAATCAAACCTTTTTAATTTAAAATTCTGATTTGCATAACCCGCAAAGAAAAATTCGTATACATGTATACGTCCCGCTAAAATTTGCATATAACCCACATAATTTACATATAATATTAAATTTAATAAAATAATTATAAAAAAAATTCTTCGTAATCTACATAATTTTTTTTCTTTGTGATCTCATATTTACTTTTTCTAAAATTTAAATAATAATACTAATATAGAAACATAATCAACATGTAGTTAAACCATTGAATTAAAAGGATTATCACAAACAATATTCTTTTGCACACAAGTTAAATGATAAACTACAAATCTGTATATTAAAAGTATAAAATATATTCTTTGAGACGTTATACTTTTTACGTTTGGTGTTTGGAATAGAAAATCTGTATATTAAAAATTATGAGTTTTACTACTGTTACCGAAAAAAGCATAAATTATATTTGAAACAATCAAGACTGGTATGACATGGTTTTGTTTTTGTAATTCGGCTCATTTGGTATAAACAAGTAGAGTAAAATTTTGAAAAGGTGGGTTATGAGAGCATCTCCACTACTCTATTTCTCACTCTATTTTAGAGTAAATTATAGAGTGAGTTGGAGATAGTCTGATCTAAATATTGCTTTCCTGGCTGCAAAAGTATATTTTCGATACAAATACTAGCGCATTACGATATTTATATCAGTTGTTAGAAACTTGTATATAATTCTTTAAAAAAAAATATGGGTAAACCACCAATTACGTTATTATATAATTTTTAATTTGATAATATGTGATAATCAATTAAATATAATATATGTGATATTTCAATAATTCCACGGATAATAATTTAACGGAAAAGTACTTTCCGAAACACTTGGATCGACAAACGGTTATCCATATACGACATTTTTGATAAATATGTTTTATATTCTAAAACTTCTGATAAAGTTTATATTCTATAATTTACAAAAAGAATTACATTGTTTTTGAGATTCGAACTCAAGACCTATGTCCATAAATCTTTAAATTTTAACCACTAAACCACAATACTTACTTTAAACCAACAAAGTTCACTCCTACACATTTGCAGCGCTAGAGAAATGTAAAGATTTGTAATTGTATGGGTTCATTTGATAATAGTCTACGAGATTAGCATTTTTGAAAACGGGCTTTCGAAGGCAACAAAGTTGAGTATAATGTTTTTAATAACAGTTTCAATTACGGTAAGAAGGAGTAGTTAGTGAATAATTACAGGCTGTAAAAGTTACAAGAACGCTGAGTGTAATGTTTTCTCAAAAAAAAAAAAAAAGTTTTCTCAAAGGTAACAAAGTTGAGTGTAACGTTCTTACTAACGTTGTCTGTTTGCTGTTGGAAATAGTAGTTAGTGATAATGAAAAACTGTAAAAGTAAATGAAAACAATACAAAAAAGCTGAGTGTAACGTTTTTAGTAACGTTTCATGCAGAGCGGACCCTGGAATAATGGTAAAGCACCAGCTTTAGCCTCCAAAATATAAATACAGATTAAAGGGCAAAATTACAGAAATAGTCTAGTGATTATTGGCTGTGGTACAGTTCTTGAGTTGTCAAATTCAACACCTAGGTGCACCACACTTACTTAACTTTTATTGTATATGGGCTGAGTTTTTTTTTCTGCTCTATACAGCAAAATGGACCGGACCGGGCCTGGTTCTCTGTATTGCTTTTGTGATTATGAAAACGGTATACCTGTACCGAAGCGGGATAAAGGTACCAATCAAAGCTAAAATTTATTTTAGCACAATTTTAACATTATTTTATGTATCCACGTTTTATTTTACTGTTCGGTTGAATATGATCAAACGTGGGACCATGTTGACAATGATATTGAAATCGAATTTCTAATTAGCTGGATCAGATCAAGATAAACCATATGTTACATCTTGTATAGTAATATACCTAATTAAATCGAATAATATATTTTTCTCTTAATAGTCTGACCTTGCCAACTTCATGTCTTTTTTGTGTCTCTTCTTACCAACTTCATTTCATATTTAACTTAGTGATTGAATGTATCAATCTAAATACTATTTTTTAACTTAAATTTTGCTAACGAAGAAACAAAATAGTGCTAAGACTAGTTAAAGCTAATGTTTCTCTTAGTTTAGCATTTTCTATTATCTGGCTTGAGTTGAACCTTTTCTGTATCTGAAAAAACACTTCTGTTAATTACTTAATAAAACACATGTTTTAGTCTTCATAAAAAGGTTATATAAATGCACAAAACTTTTGGCTATCTAGGACCATCAAACTTTTCAACATTAGACAATACTCTTTTTGTATAAAGTAAACTTTATGAACTTAAAAATATTTCGTACATAGTCTCACTTTAACAGGCAAATCTACAGTGTATATGTTTTTTCATTTAAAACATATTCTCCTCGTTTAAAATTTCTTTTGGCTTAATAATTGAATAATTTAAGGACGGGCAGTGGTCGGTAAGTTATATAACCACTCTTTCTCCAGAATTAACCAAATCTTTCTAGAAAAGATAACTAAGAAAAGGTCATGTTCCGATTAGTAGGTATATTTTTCACCTGTTTTATTTAATTTAAATACTATACAGAAAATTCAAAGCTAACTAATTCCAGTCCACATTATTCTCTGGTTTTCCATATTTACTATTCTTCCAGTTGCCACTAGAATCCTAAGATATACCTGATAATTTCGTTGTGTTAGAGTTCTTAATAGATTAGATGACACAGCTAATTGCATTTTAAACATTAAACTACATCGTTACAAAAAAAGACTATATCACATGCCAACTTGTATAAGTATATTTAACCGAAAATACTAGTACGTACCTAACCATTTGCATTGGTTCACAACGATATCATAAAGACATGAAGCACGAAATTCCATATGTACATATGCTCTTTGAAGTTTAGAAAACATAAACGATATACATAACTCGTATGAACGTTAGATCTCCTGCTTGTCACCATAGATTAGACCATTTCAAAACCATATAATATGCTTAATTTATATCTATAATGTTGTGAACAAACGTGAAATAAATTTGAAAAAAGCAAAGAAAATAAAAAATGATTGAATCAGATACCTGTTTAAGATTTATATATTATTATGTAAGTGAGTAAATTTATAATCTGTTAGCTAGACCCATTTTTATATTAATTTCAAAACCTGTTTTTTTTCTTTAGAAACAACTTATTTTCTTGAAATATTTTTTTTTTTAATCATACGTCTAATTCAACAAATGCTGGCATTTTTACTGATACACAAAAAGCAAAAACACTTCCAAAATTAACACATAATTTGGTTTTACTCCGAATTCAACCATATTGGACCAGGAATAAATAACTCGATTGTGAGACAAAAGTATTAATAACAAATCCAGTTGTTCTTAGCTTCTTAGCTCGCTAATTACGTCGTCATACCATCATCTTTACATAATTAATTAATTAATTACCATTAATTATACAAATACGTAATCACGGTCATTATCCATTTAAAAACAGTTTAAAATTTGTGGAATATGGATTTGGGCCTATCATTTACGTCTCGGTGCGCTTGTGAATTCCATCGCTTCACGCGTCTCCATCATTTTTTCTGGTCAAATTTCATCAATTAGAGAGTTTTCGTCTGTATATGTTTTCAACTTTTCACATTTATTTTCATTACAGTCTCCTTTCAATGAGACAAATATTTGATCATCATATATGTATTTTTAATACTATTCTTATCCAATTCTCTTTGAATATTTAGTTGGATAGACGAAATCAATAGTTCAGAAAATTACTCTTTCTCAAATAGATTTTCAGGATCAAGTCTAACAATATCGGCCCAAAGTCGAGACACAGATCTATCATCTTTAGGCTCAAAGAAAATAACCCAGTATTAATAAGTGGGCTTCACATTAGGTGGATGTCCAATATATATTAAAGGATTTTATGATTTATCATATTATCTAAAATCGAATTAAAAACTCGTATCCATAATTCATATATGATATATACAATATTCTAATTGAATAATATCTTATTATCTTCTAGTGATTGTGATATATGTATATATCTATGTTTTGTTGAATAGTTATTTTGATTTGGTCTTTTTAAGATTGTGAAAATGACTACGCAATGTAACGTTTTGGTACTCCTAAAAGAAAAGTATACATTTAAATCCAACCAACACCACAACAAAGCGTCTTCGTGTGAAGGAATTATCAAATTAGAAATAGCGTAAACCAAAAGAGACGCCATCACTATATAAAATAAAATATTTCGTATATGGTACGTTAGACAATACCCTTTTGGCGCCCACATTACCTATTATTTAATCACATGTTCTTGATTTCTATTTATTGATGTGTGTCTGATGTTGCTAACAACAATAAACATATATATATTATGCTACTTTTCTTTTAAACCAACATGCATTTGGTTTAATATAGATAGATAAACTGAGAACAAATTAGAGAGAAATAAAAAAGTTGGTAGGTTCAGTATGGGAGATGCATGTGCATGAGATTAGTTATATTAATTGCTTAGGACTGATAGTTAAGAATGGAGAGAACATAGTATAAAAAGGAGAGGAAGGAGGGAGTGAGAAGTGAATATAGTTAGATGTTTTGATATATACTTTATAGGTTAAAATGGAGAGTATAATAGAGGGATCATCATCAAACTTGGTGTTTTTATTGTTTGGTATTGCTTCTGTTGTGTTGGTGCTGAGCTCAAACAATGTTAATGGGTTACGAGACTTAAAGGAGAGAGATGGAACTGAGAGTAGGTCTATGAGTGGTTCTACGTCTTCAAGCGTTTTGCACTCCAAGAACTTTTATATGAATGTTTCTACCGTTGGGATTGAAAATGCCTTAGTTGGTGAAAATGGTAATGCAAACAAGAGTAGAAAACGTGAGCCACGAGGTGGAGGAGGAGGAGGAGGTGGTGGGGGTGGAGGAGGTGATGGTGGAGACAGAGAAGAAAATACCCACAGAAGGAAAAAAAGAAACAGTGGTGATGGAGGTGGAGGCGGAGGCAGAGGAAGCGGAAATGACTCCGGACGTGGCTGGGGTGGTGGAGGAGGCGGTGGTGGTGGAGGAGGAGGTGGTGGAGGAGGTGGCGGTGGTGGAGGAGGTGGTGGTGGAGGAGGCGGTGGTGGCGGCGGCGGAGGAGGAGGAGGAGGTCGTGGAGGAGGTTGGGTAGGAGTAGGCGGAAGTGATGGGAAGGGAGGAGGATGGGGCTTTGGATGGGGATGGGGAGGTGATGGACCCAGCGGAAACGGCGGTCATTGTTGGTATGCCGGTTGTGCTAAAAAAATCAAAGGGAAGTCATAGTTTAATCAGACATGTCATATCATAAGAGTTGTGATATGCCTTTTAGCCATGCTTTGTCACCACTACATACACAATGATTCCACTGTTTTTGTAGCCTCTTTTTTTTCTTTGTTTTTTAACGGCTTAATTCTCTTTGTATGTTATTTGCTTCGATTGAAAAACTAAATAATAATGTTTCCCATTTTTTTATTCTTACTTCTTCTGTCAATCTTTGCTTGATTTATCATAATACTTTTAATCATAATACTTTTTAAAGTTCCCAGTTCTTTCACTAGCTAGTTAGACATTAACACGGTCAAGTATTTGATAAGGACCCAATCAATCTCCTAACGACCATAGTCTTTAAAAATTACAAGTTCAATAAATCAAATATCTTTAATCACAGCTCGAATTTATGAATCTGAAACAAACTACAATTTCTCTGGTTATCTTATCATAACTTGCTTGTGTAGTCTATCTAAAAAAGATTACATTATGCATATGAATCAACGACATGAAACTACTAAACTAAAAACCTCTGTTTCAACGGGGTCAACCCTGACCCGTTTTCATCAGTCGCAGCTCCAACACTTTCCTGTGGGAGTTAGAGTGAATCTCAGTAGAAAACGTCGGGCTACAAGCGGGTCTATATTCGGGTAAAAGCCGACCCGACTTAAACCGCACCCCACACGCATTACACAGTGTCTTCGCACCTAAAGGACCCAACCTCCATTGAGGCGTTTTCTGGACCCCACAGTGGCTGCAGCATCGCCTCTGCTGCTGCTGGACACCGTCATCATAAAAGTATTGTATACTTCAGTTAAAAAAAAGAGAGGATAAGCTCCAAAACTAGTAACTGTTTTACTCGAACGTACAAACACCTAAATTTTTGCTTGACTTTCAAAGTAATATCATGTTCATACAATCATACGAATCACATAACTAAATTTACTAGCAACAAAAGCAAATATATATTACAAATAAGGATACATAGATGATAGATTACTAGCAACATAAGCATCTGTAGATTGCACATAAAAGATATACATATACATCACTAGCAGCATAGGCTTATTAATTAAACATAAACCCAAGGTTATATAGATTATAAAAAATATTTACTAAATTCCCAACAAATGGGTGTTTGGTCTAGTGGTATGATTCTCGCTTCGGGTGCGAGAGGTCCCGAGTTCGATTCTCGGAACACCCCAGCTCTTTTTAAATTGCTCTATAATTTTTATTTTCCCGCTAGATTTTGTTAACGCAATAAAAAGTGTACAATGGGTGGTTCACTTACCTTCTAAAGTACGTTTACGTGACTAATTAGCCCAATGGGCTTAATTAAGCAAACAGAATTGAAATTGAAATTTAGTTCTTTTCTCTAAAGTTCGGATCGGATTAGCTTTTATGACTATATATTGACAACCATCGCCATAGAAGAATATTACTAGACAACCTAATGAATGTAGTAGTCTTGGAGTTTCCAAGCTTAGTGAAGTTTCCCAACTATATTTATATTAATCGTATCATCCATGCTACTACTTTATTGAACACAAAAACAAATTAGTAAAACTTTATAGATATGAATTTGCTATCACAAGCAGCGAAGCATTTAATGATCGGTGCCACTAACCAGTAACCAGACGTTCCAGACTTTATTAGGTGACAAGCAATGTACAAACCAATTAATGTCACCGATGACCGATCCATAATATAAAGTCCTTGTAGAAAATATCTAACATGTTACATGTGAAAACTCAATAAGTTTTATCAACTTGTATAAGCTTTAATTCAAAGATATTGACTTTCATGCTCATGATAACGATTAATAAACCCTAAGATGTCTCTTAACTTCCGTTAAGAGACCCGTCCTAAGAGATTTTCGATAAACATGCTCTTAGATATCAAAACATAATTTAATGTTTACCTTACTGTTTCCACTTTTAACCACCACCTATAAGTGGTTGAAACACTCTAGCTGCAAAAGAGGCAGCAATCAAAGAAAAATAAGCAGTGGGCTTTTTTAAGAACCAAACTCTGCTTCAGAACAGATTAGAGAGAGGGTAGCGAGAGAAGAAGCCATGGAGGAGATTGTGGATCAGAGCTTGAGAGAGATGAGAGAGACGTTTGCGAGCGGGAGGACGAGGAGTGTGAAGTGGAGGAAGACACAGCTCGAAGCTATAATCGAGATGGTTAAAGACAATGAAGACAAGATGTGTGATGTTCTGTTTCAAGATTTGGGTAAACATAGTACTGAAGCTTTCAGAGATGAGCTTGGCTTTGTCATGAGATCTGCTACTACTGCTTTAAACTGTCTTGATAAATGGGTCGTTCCCAAAAAGGTAAAAACCATACACTATATGCAGATAATATCTAGATTTCTGATTAGGAAACTCAACTAAGAATATTTGGAAGAAATATTAATTAAATTTACTTTTTTGGATAATTGTTTTATTGGTGCTGAAAAAAACAGAGCAACCTTCCTCTGTTGTTCTACCCATCAACTGGGAAAGTGATATCAGAACCGTATGGAGCGGTTCTTGTTCTGTCTAGCTGGAACTTTCCTATATGTAAGAACTCTGATCTTGAATCAGTTTCATTATTTGGTAATCTTTTAGTAGAGATAAAGTTGCGATTTTCTATTTGTTTGTGGTCAGCTTTGTCATTGGACCCATTGATTGGGGCAATATCAGCAGGAAATACCGTGTTGCTTAAGGCATCTGAGTTAAGCCCTAACGCATCTTCCTTCCTCGCCAAGACAATCCCTTCTTATCTCGACAATAAAGCCATCAAAGTTATTGAAGGAGGTCCTGATGTCGCCACTATCCTCTTGAAGCATCAATGGGACAAGATCTTCTTCACCGGTATCATTCAATTCACCCCTCATGACTCAGTGACTCGCTTGTAGTGGAAGTTTGCGTAATTGTTAATGTTTGTTTGTAGGGAGTCCAAGGATTGGAAAAATCATAATGGCTGCAGCTGCAGAGCATTTGACTCCTGTGACATTAGAGCTTGGTGGAAAATGTCCCACCATTGTTGATCACCACTCCGTTTCAAAAGACATGAAGGTAATTCTATAAATTAACAATGTTGAAACTATAATATTTTATTAATTTATTAAAACCAATTTTAGATTTTTTTTATTTTAGAATATTTTTATAAAATAAGAATATCAACTATTTACATTTACTAAATTTTAAAAATTTGACTTTTATATTAATTTTTATTATACTATTTAGTGTATATGAAGTATGTTTCATAAAAATTAAATATGGTTTTAGATATAATTTTACTAAATATTACCAAAATATATTGAAGTGTTAAGAAAATGTAGAAATAATTCTATTGTAAATTAAAACAAATAGTACACTATTTTGTTTGCACTTAGGATTTTAATTTTGTCATATTTTAAACAATCCAAATTAGACAAAAGATATTTATTAATTTATCGTGTTATTAATTTATCGAGTTTATACCGTATGTGTTTTGCTCTGTTTTCCTTAGCTCCAGTTTTACGTGATCGTATAAGTTTCTGAATGTTATTTATTGTTGATGAGCATGTATAGTCCGTTGTGAAGAGAATCTCTGGAGGGAAGTGGGGTTCTTGCAGTGGACAAGCTTGTATCTCTGTAGATTACGTTCTTGTCGAACAGAGTTTTGCCTCTTCTCTGGTATGTGTACACACAAACGCAAATGAAAATGCTGTTTCTGTAGTAGAGCTAAGAGTTAAATGGTTTTCTATAGATTGAAATGTTGAAGCCGATGATAAGGTCTTTCTTTGGGGAAAACCCTAAAGAATCTGGATGTCTCTCTAGGATTGTCACCAAGAAACACTTCCAGAGATTAGCTCGTCTACTTAATGATCCTGGTGTTCAAGCTTCAATCGTTTATGGTGGCTCCATGGATGAAGAGAAGCTGTATGCTTTTGATTTTTAATCATGTTTCTTGTCTCACACGCCAAATCAGTTTTATAAGTCCTTTAACCTAAATTTGTTTGACAGGTATATTGAGCCAACCATCTTGCTGGATCCTCCTCTTGATTCTGAGATAATGAATGAAGAAATATTTGGCCCAATTCTCCCTATTATCACAGTAAGCATATTTAACAAATTACTGAAAGAGTATATTGAAAACAATTGCTGATTATTTCCTCTTGATGTAATGAAGTTACGTGACATACAAGAAAGCATAGAGTTCATCAAGTCAAAACCAAAGCCACTTGCCATCTATGCATTCACTAAGGACGAGAACCTTAAAACTAGAATCTTGTCAGAAACATCTTCGGGAAGTGTTACCTTCAACGACGTTATGATCCAGGTAATATTTATATGTTTATGACCACTAATTTTTCAGCATCTCTTGGATATAAACAAAAAGAATTGAGTGTAAGGTTTTGAGTTTTGACTCTGATTATAGACAATTTATAAATTTCTTATATGTTATTGAAATTGCAGTACATGTGTGATGCGTTGCCTTTTGGAGGAGTGGGAGAGAGTGGAATAGGAAGGTATCACGGGAAATACTCATTTGAATGTTTTAGTCACGAGAAGGCAATAATGGAAGGAAGCTTAGCAATGGATCTTGAAGCTCGATACCCTCCATGGAACAGCTTCAAGCTCACCTTTCTTAGACTCGCATTTCGTGAAGCTTACTTCAAGCTTGTCCTCTTTATGCTTGGTCTTAAAAAATAAGGGAGTGAGGAAGAGAGACACACCCACACACAATAGATATATATGATTGATATATCCATATCACTTTATGTTTGATTTTCATATCTTCACCTAATAAGTTTGATTCAACTGTCATTCAAGCTTTGATTTTCATATCTTCACCTACTAAGTTTGATTCAACTGTTATTCAAGCTCGAGATATTATATATAGTAATTTTTCACATCTAATATATTTTAACGAGATTTATTCTTAGTAACCCCGGTTAAAAACGTATATTTAACAAAAAAATTTATATTAGTATTACGAAATTCTGATTGCAATATAACCGCAGTTTTTCGATGATAGATCTCAAGATTAGTTTAAACGTTCGAGTTGGAACTACGTAAAACAATAATATAGGCAATGGCGAATTAGATAGTAGTGGAATTATACTTTTTGGTTAGTGAGTGAAATAATACTTGGACTAACCATTTTACTAGAAAGTGTATAAACAAAGTGATACTTCAAAACTCACAATATTCATCTAGCAATATTGGTATTAATAAAAGGACAACTCAACCGTATATATACCTCATGTATACACACATACACAGTAATATACCTACATGGGGTCGTGTATATAAAGGACTAAAGGTATACGAGTCTTGTCCAAAGAAAAAAAAAGCTGATGAAAAGTATGGGCACACACCACAATTATAGGTTACTGCATCACTGAGCCAGTTTCTTTCATCCCCACCCTAAGTAAAGAGCTCTACCAAAACCCTAGCTAGCTTCTTCTTTTTCTTGGTTGGTTGGTACATCGCCCTTACTTGCCCATCTTCATATCCAATCTCTGTAACATTCCTCATTATTATTAATTTCATCTTTACTCCTCTCTCTCTCTCTCTCTCTTTCTCTTTCTCTCTCTGGTTATGTCTTATATGTATCTTCTTGAACTCAAATCCAACCAGAAACCGTATCTCTTTTAGTTGTGTCCTTCACTCTTGGAAAGTTCACAATCAAGGAGTATGGGTGACTTGTCAGTAAAGGTACGTTCCCAAGCCTAAACTACGTGAACTTGAGGTGATTTAATCGTTTTTAGTGTTTGGTTAACAAAGTGAACATTATATAAGGATTTGTATGCATTGTTACATATATACATGTCTATTTTCCGAAAAAATAGGATTAAAGTGGCTATTTATATACTGTTATGGTTTCCTAACTTCGGGTGAATATGTGTGCGTATAATTAATTTAACAAGAAACGCTTACAAAATCGATGAATGAGTCTTTATACTGATAAAAATATAACTAATAGCTTCTATACTATCACTAAACGGGCTCGTTGGTTATGATCTCGTGATTTTTTTTAACAAATGATATTTATGCACATCTTATGGCGGATGTGTCTTAGACGAAGATAATTGAATATAATTTTTTTTTTTGGTACACTAACTTTTTTTTTTGAAACACCATTTGGTACACTAACTATAATATTTTTGTTATGATAAAATCATTGGCGTCATAACGTCTCAAAGAAAGAAAAAAAATTAATGTTCATGTCTTTGTTTTGTAATCGGATATATTATTTAGTGTGTCGTATAATCTAAAGTAAGTAACACTAATTTAACTCCAGAAAAGGTTCTACTAGGAGCTTTTCATTAAATCTTATGAATAATAAATAATAGGAGTACATAATACAAACTCTAAAACTAATTGTTTTATCTACCAGTGCTCTAACCATAAAGGCACGTGATGGCAAAAGAATTTATATAAATCCACGAGTTCTTCCATATATTGTGTTTATGAAATTAGTTAGAATATTAATTATCATACATACATATTCTTCGCCTTTCTATAAATTTTCAAACACCAATTTATTGTGAACTAGAACACTGAAAGACGAATTGACAATATATAGGACCGGCCAGTACGATAATCGTGACTTATATTTTGAAAATATTTGCCCTCATTTGCTTTCTTGTCGTTATCACTATTTAATTTACTTTAGTTAGTTTACCTTTAAATTTAGATAGACTTCAGTCTACCTTATGAATTATATTATAATTTATACAATATTATAACAATATTATAACATAAAGAATCTCTCGAGTTTATCCAATGGGAGAAGCAACCGGCAACATCCGCATAAACATGGAAGAAGAAAAACGTATCGAGAACCAAAAAGACTTGCATGTTTTATGTTTATATAAACCACAAATATTCGACATTTTTAAAAAATATCCATTACCGTACAACTGAAATATAAAATTAAACACATACATTATACATAATGACATGCAGATGATTTGCAATATCGTCTATGTATTACATATGATTGATGAAAACAACACATTACATTATATGGAATCAATATTTTTTTTTGTAAAAAAAAAACTCGAGTTCTTGATTAAATCAAGATCTTGGTGGGTTATGATAAAACTGCGTACCTGGTGTCACGAACATAGTCGCCATGTTACTTGAATAGTAACCAGTACTTGAATTAGGATCTACAAACATCGCCGACGATCCTCCTCCACCGTCAGCCATTGCCGGAGTAGTATTAAATGGATTTCCACCACCTGCAGATGAGCTTTGATGATCGCTTCCGCCACTACCACCACTCACGTAGCTGCTCTCAGGGCCTTGGTCATATAGAATCCCTTTGAAGAGATGACCTCCGATGTTCACTGTCGTTTGATAAGCGTATTGACTATCATCTCCTCCGTCGTCTACGCCGCTCATTTTTACACACCGGAAAAGCGCATCCGAACTCACTTCCGGCGGAAAACTTGCCTCCCCCATTTCTAACCCTAAAAACATACATACATCAATAACACACAAAAAAAACAACGAACATAAACAATAGATTCATGTATGTTTTGGTGTTTTCGCACATATTAAAAAAAACACATTAATCATACATCATTTTTAGAAATTATCAAATTCCAATATATTTTAACCAATAGATTTTCAATAAATTTAATTAATTTTATTGAAATATGTAATTTTTGTATAGAAAACATAAAAAATACATATTTGTGAAATAATTTATTTTTCTAAAACATCTATCTTAATGTAACGGAGGGAGTATATGACTCATTTTAAAGCTAGTCTAATCTTTTTTCAATTTTTTTTTTTGGAAATTGCATATATAAGCGAAATTGACAGTTTGAAAATGTTTTTTTTTTTGTTAGGAAAAGCATACAAAATTATAATGTTGTATTTCTAAAAATGTAAAAAAGAAAACTAAGTAGTAAATGGAAAAATAAACACAAATAGTTAAGTGTAAAGTAAAATAATCCAAAATTATTCTAACAAAACACGGTGGAGACTTATGGTTTTAATTCTGAATTTATAAAACAAATCTGAGAGTAATAATAACCTGCTGAGTCGGATGGCAAGCAAGTGGAGAATGTTCCCGGAAGAGTAGTATCCCTAAGACGTTTAGGGATACTAGAACCGCCTCCTCCACTGCCGCTTCCGCCGCTTCCTCCAGATGTGGAGATATGAAGCTGCTGTTGTCTCTCACGGCGTCTGGCAACGGGGATCCACGTGCTCCTCACATGAGTTGAACAATCGAAGCCACGGCTCTTACAGCAAGTCCTGCAACGCATGTGAGTGCAGTCTTTCTTGGCTTGGTTCCCACAGTCCCGACAGCTTATGGTGATGGATCTTGATGATGTGGCTAAATCAGAGACGTCGATCTGATGACCTGGATAAAGATCTAAGCTTTGTTGTTGTGGTTGTGGTTGATGATGCATGAGAAGCTGCTGCTCTGGTGGAATCTGCCATAGACTTGAGGTTGGGTTAATATTATTGGTGGTTGTGTTTGATCTATACCAAACCCAATTTGTCTTTTCTTCTTCTTCGTCTCTGTTGTTGTTGTTGTTGTTTCCTCCTAATGAAAACATCCCAGCCATTCTCTAAGACCTAACACTTCAAACCCTAATCTTAACCCAATAATATCCATACTATAGAAACCCTAATTACCATAGACTCTTTTTCTTCTTATAATTATCACTCGTGGGGTGGGTATTGCTTGCTTTTCCTATCAAAACTCAAATTAAGATCTCTCTCTCTCTCTCTCTTGGAACAAAAAGTGTGGAGTGAGAGTAGTTGAAGTGAGAGAAAGTAAGAAGAAGAAGAAACAAAAGAGAAGAAAGAAGAATTTAAGCTGTCTGTTTATAAAATCTTTATTATTCTATATATTGATTTCTGCAACGCCGCCGTGGGGGTTTGAGCTTTCTCTTTCTTCTGCTCTGCTCATCCCCAGAATTTAAGTCTCTCTCTCTCTCTAACACTCTGATTTGGGCTTTTGCAGATTCTATGAAACCAAAGTGAAAAGATTTTCTTTCCTCTTCTCACTTCGGCTTTGTCTGAAGAAAAACGCTTCTAGTTATGTCCTTATGAAATAAATATCATTAAACAAAGACTCTCTCTCTCTCTCTCCTATCGACTCAGAGTTTCAAACCCACGGGGATGATCCACCGGTACAAGTTTTTTTTGTTCTCATCCCATGGACCATAGTTCGCCACGTGGCGATTGGCATCTTTAAATGGAACAATGTAATTAGTTCTTTTAGGTTTAAGTGTTAAACACATAGTAATCTTTACGTAGTTATATACTTAATAGCACATGTGTCCGTACGTATTAATCGATCGTATTATTTATGGTTAATTTGAAATCTCACGCGATTGTAAATCTTTAAACGCTTGACTATACGATTTTGTTTTGTCCAATCTCAATGAATATTAATTGCTCACCTAGATGCCTTAATTAGGGTTCTCGCTTACTTTAACTTAGCTTTAATAATGATTTTCTTTCATAATTTAAGCAATTTTACTTTTCTTAAGGAAATTATACTGTTACTTACTTATACACATTCTCTAGTTAAGCAATTAAGCTTCTTTAACAAAAAGAAAACAAAAGTAAGTTTAGGTATTTTGGATATATATATCAAACAAACCGATTTTATAATCCGATACTAAATTTACATTTCCTGATAATATATATTCATATGAATGTATATTAGACGTAACAAATCTTGTGATCAAATCACGACAACCCTTTTCTTTTCTGGCTTAAGAAAACAACAAATCAAAGTAGGTACATATAATTGGTAGAGATGGATTGCATTTCTATTTGTATTTGAGCAGCCTAGCGGTTTTTTATAACACTCCAAAACATTCTACAATTTTTTTTGTTATTTGTTTAAATATTATCATTACTCTTTAAATTTACTTATTATTTGTTGAATTAAGTAAAAATTATTTTATAATCATGTTAATCTTTTTGGGGTGTCAAGTTCATGGTATACTCTATTTAAGTCTTTTGTGATTAGGGATCTCTAACCGAAGCTTAGACTAATGATATTATATATCATCTAGAAGAGTTGGTACTTTTTTGTTATTTAAGGTAATGCATCAAAAACTGATGAAAATATTATTGCGAATGTAGTAAATTAATAGATATTTATAATTATTTAAGTGACAAAAAAATTAATGATTCGGTGAAGAATAGACCAATAATCAATAGTATAAAAAAATTATTCACAATATAATAGTTTATGGAAACAGAGAGATTCGGAGCAGTGAAAAGACGTTCTCTTTTTATTGATTGTAACAAGTGAACATATTAATATTCGTTATTGAGTAATTTGAATAGGTTAAAGAAAAATTTACCAATAAAGAAGTGAGGAAAGATGAAAAATGCATGTTACTCTTTGGACTCTCTGAGGCTATACGAGGGAACACTGCGCCACCTACGTGTACTTTTTTGTATTCCATTATTTAATTTCTACTGTGAATTATATATAAAAGACGACACAAAATAATGTTTGTGAATAAGAATTAGATTAGTACTATATCGTACTATGGTAAGATTGCTATGATTATATGAAATTGCATGCTTATACTACACAATTATGCAAACTACTTACTTTTATTTAGCATTAGGTTTAACGGTCAAATTGTAATTTATTTTGTCATTACATAACGATTTTTTGAAAATTTAAAGTCTTGATTGGATATTTTAATATTACAAAATGGCATATGATGAAAAATATGCAAAATGAGATGGTAGTATCAATAACTTTTTTTTATTCCAAAAACTGTGAAATGAAAGAAAGAACCTCTTCATTTTTGTGCATCACTAAACTTGCTAGATGACTTATAAAACGAGTAGGTATAAAATAGGATTTTGTATAACATTTTTGTTAGAAAAATATATGTAAAATGGCCGACTAATGTTGTTATTTCGTAGCGAAGTCGCTAATGAAAACCACTAGTTCGACGTACATAGAACATATATATATATATATATATATATATATATGTGAATTTGGATAGCCCTAATTAACACCCTTAATCAAAACTTTTTGGTCAGTGGATCGCGTCCCCTTGCAACCTCTAGGGAGGATCGGTCAGTGTCATATCAAGTCATCACATGTTTGATGTCCGAGCTACTAGACTTCACAACTCACCACAAAATATGTAAAAAATCTAAACTTGTATACAATTTGCTACTAAAATGGCTATAGTTTGAGTAAATATGGATATATATATATATAGAGTTGAATATTCATACACGTATGCCATGCTATCCGATGGATATATGGATACACTACAAATACTAGGTTAATAACTTTGAGGCGTATTTATACAATGGAGTATTAGATACATGGTTTTTGTTATCTGAACTAAATAATCTTTGTTTGAAATGTCAATACATGAACTAGGATTCTACAATTCAAGATGTTGCGGTAGACGAAAAACCTGTTGAATTGATATGCACATTTGAGATCCAGAAAATTTGAAACCAGAGTCATTTTGGCCTTTATAAAACCAGTGATGTCACATCCTGATAGAACCAGAACCATAGCGATATTGTTTATTTTGTTATTTTGCCATTTTGGGTAATAAATAATAGTAGACTCGTCCGCTTGACCACATGATCTGACCAAATTTAACCCTAAAAACAAAAATTAAAAATGGCTATATTAGGATCGGACCGATCCAGGTTAGTCTAGTCCGAATGATCTGGAAGTAAAATGTTATTTATAATGGTAGAATTTTAACTATTAAGTTTTTTGAAATTGATGAAAAAAAAAAAAAAAAAAAGAGAAAGGAATGATAAGTGGGAGAGGCCCGAGAAGAAGAGGTTCGCTGTCTGTCTCTTAAACCTGTCGAGAGGTCTCTCGAGCCCAGTGTTTGCCTTCTCCTCTGCGTTGACTCTCTCTCTTTCTATTTTCTCTTCCTATAATTTGTATCTATTTTATTTTTGTATTTTGTTTTATGAATAAATAACACATAGTGTCGCTTGGGCGAGCGAATCGATGTAAGACAAATAAAAGTTGAGATTGTCGTTTTTTGAAAGAGTTTTGGTTTTAAAGTGTAAATTCTTTTTACTCGAATTTAAAGGTGCAAATATGCAAATGTTTTTTTTCTTTTTTTTGCAAACATGCAAATGTTGTTTGTTAAGGCAACTAAAATGAAAGGAAATGTTTCAACACGTCTTCCTAACATTTTGGAATTTACATACAAAACAATGAGACGACTATCATAGATGTATTTGAGTCCAAGAAACTATTACCATTATTATCTTCATTATTATTATTATTTTTAATTATACAATGGTATTCTGACGCTAGAAAAGTGATATAGACTAGTCACATGTTGCTACGTGTCGGTCCTCTGTTCCTCACGATACTAAAATATTAATTCTTCAGTGGTTAGGATTTGAATTCTGATAATTTCACCGTTTTAGATTTTTGTCCTCGAGTTAATCACCACCAAATCATTATTATTTTCGTTAACGAATAAGATAAATGAAAATGAATACTAACAACAGCAAGGAAAAGAAGAAAAAAAAATGTTTTTTCAAGTGTATTCTCTAGAAGGTCTAATTATGGGATGGCTTGCTTCATGAAAGGAGTACATTTGAGCAAATGGGAACAACAAGAATGTAAAGAAAACAAATTAAATTGTATTAATGTAATGGCTGTCATTTTCTCAGCCTTTAAATGTGGCTTTTTGTTGATAATAACACGGCATATTTGAGTCTTTTAGAGAAATGTCTTCTCTACTATTGTATATCTACATCAACCATATAATAATCATATAGTTAAAAAAGAATATTAGATATGCACCAAACCTAAAAGTATATATCCTATTCGCCATTTCCATTTTAAAACTATATCTTCTTTTGGTATATTTTTTGTTAACTTGGAGAATTTCAGATAAAAAAAGATCAAAATGAAAAGACCACTAAGAATAAGAACATTCAGATTTAACTCTTCAACCACTAAACCACTACTTCTAAATTGTTTGTATTTGGTAATCCAATTGTTAACATTCGGTGTTAAATAAATACGTATAAGATTTACATATACACAGTTTACATGTTCAAATATTATATTTTCTGTTTTTTCAAAAACCTCCTTTCTAATTAACTTTCTTATAAATTTCAAATGGCATTTCAAAATTACGTTTAAATAAAAAGATACTCTTAGTAAAAAAATACTATTACAGTAAATTTTTTATAAACTAATATTTGAAAAATCAATAAACAAAATAAATTAATAAATTTCTATGGTTCTAAATTGGATCAGAATAAAATATGACATAATTCAATAAAATAATAATATTTTGAAAACTCAAATAATTATTATATATATAAATTATATAAACATACACAAAACTTTTTGTTGTCTATCTTTCTTCTTATTTATAATTTTATTGAACTATATAAGAATTGAATTTTATATTCTATGATATGTAATCATCGTACATAAAATACATCAGTAATATAATAAGTAATTAAAATTTATCTCTATAAACTTTAATCAATATATAATATCATAAATGAAAAATTCTTTCTACTATATATATTTTAAAATATAAATATAAAATATCAATTCTTTATAATTAATAATTTATAAATTAATAAATTCTCAAAGTCCTAATTTATTAATTTATAAAAATTTTACTGTATATTGTTTTATTTTTAAAGTAGACATAAAATTTAAATATATATATAAACAAAGTTACAAAGGGAAACTAAACAACACAAACCGAAAGCACAATCAAACTCTCTACTATACTTTAAAGATCGGCATGGAAATAAAGTTAGAATTTAAAAGGGCTAGGGATCTTGGCTCACTCAATAACCTAATAGGGCAATGGATGTTGAATTTTGACTATGGTCCATGCGTGGTTAGTGATTGGTCGGTCGGTCCAAATAATTATTGTAATGATGTAAATTGTGTTTTTTCTCCACTTCACACACTCATTATATCCATTTGATCCCAGTTGCGATGCAAATTGGCTACAGAACATCACTGCATGTTTACCTTCTTCATTGTTCATTTAATGAAATTTTCTGTCCAATGGGTTTTAATTAAATTAAGAAAATATACATAATGATAAAACTTAGGTTTCTGTAAGAGTCCCCACTCTATAAAACTAAATTAAATTCATTCATACTTTAATTAACAAGCAGGACCACTTCTTTCTTAGTCCTCACAAATCTAGTTAAACTTTGAAAAGGAGTTGGTTCATACAATCAGAACTTATGGTACTTAAAATAGAACTATTCCTGAGGCTTGCCTTAGATCCTAACGGTTTTCCTGACAGATACATATGCTACATACATATATGCACATGCTAATAAAGCAAATGCACGAACACCGTAATTAATATTTGAATCAAGTTCGGGTTCTTCAGATTCTAGAGAGTCTTAAACTTGTTGCATCTCCTTCTTCTTAGCATCCACAAGCATAGCAAGTTGTGCACATTTACTTTTGGCTTCTTCTAGTTCCTTTTCTAAGTTCCTTACCTGTTTCATTTGCATCCATGTTAGAAACCAATGTAACAAAACATATGTTTACACTAAGAAATATCAAACTTACAGTCTGTTCCATCTCAGTCTCTTTCTTTACATATTCCTCGCACCTGTTGAAGAAGGAACACATCGAAATTGATTGAGATCCTATCAGTTAATTTTTTTCCATTTTAAATATATACATACTTCATGAAGAGTTGTATGTTCTCTTGGCTTATCTCCTCCACTGACTTGCCAACGAGCTTGTTTCTAGTATCCTGAGAAGATTTGTTTCAGTTTGTTTTCATCAAACTTGTATAAGAAAACTAAATGAAATTTCACTTACGGTAACTGCAGGTTGAGGATTAAGATGCACGGGTTGGAAGTTATTTCTTACACCCGTGGAGTTTCTCATATGTGGCGGTGGAGCAGCAACTGTACGGACTGAAGTGGCATTACTAATACTGATTTCGCGTATTATTGGACCACCTTGAGAAGGCGAAGGAAAAGGATTGAATGTATTGACAGTAGGCGGCGGTTGATCAGGTATCGGTATCCTTTTCGACTTATCTGCAGGCATTTGAGAAGTCTTGTATCCGAAAACGTGGCAGTGGCTACTCCTGTTTTTTTTCTCCAGAACAAGCAGTGGAATAGTCAAACAGAGATATTGCAATTTGTAAAATCATAATGGAAAAAAAACATGGAGAGATGATTGGAATAATGACTATGGAGAGGAAGAAGAGACCAGTAATCGGTGACAATCTTCTTCAACCTCGCTTCCAACCGCTGGAATAAAGAAGACCTCTCAAAATCCTGCTTATCATGAGCTGGTTCTATGAAGTTTGCTTCAAGAACTCCTGGGGAACAGATTTTGGTTAATGAGTATCACCTCCAAGTCTCTCACTCAAACAGAACATATTCAAATGGAGTTATCAAGTAAAATGAATAGATTTACCTACAACACCATTGCCTATAGCTGACCCGTCCATCGTCACCTTCCAGAATGGCTGTAAGGTGCAAGAGATATCTCAGCTTATGCCAAGTCATATGAAATGCAGGGCCCTTAAGTGAAAAATTATTATAGCAGGCCAATCTATTAATTATCATTCTAGTAACAGTCTAACAGAGGGTTGCTTCTAAAGATGATCTCTGATCATGGAATTGTCTGGTATATAAGAAAGCGTACCCGGATGAGACGGTTTTTGTGATAGACATTGTAACCGCAAACTGCAAGGTTGGGAGCCTCCTTAATAAATCCAACTCTGATTTCAGTTGTAGCCTGTAACAAGAAAGCTTAGTAGAGCGTTTTTAGCAACATAAGCCTATAAATGCATAAGAGAACACATACATTATAGGCAATCGAAAATTTGCAAAAATAATAATAATAATAACCAAAGCTCCATGTAACAAAACAAGAGAACTGAAATAAAAAAGAGGGAAGAGGATCTATGTTACTTGTTCCATTGTAGCTATCTGGGGCTTGTACTTTATAGTTTCAGGATATCTGAATTCATCAGCAATGTTGAACTGCTTCACAGGGATTCCACGAAGTATAATTTTGAAATTTTTGAACTTTTCGAGATATAACAATGAAGCATAGGCCTGAGGAAAACGAACAAAGAGAGTGAGTCTACAAACATTCTTGGAAATATGATACATTATTATATAGATTAGAAGGAAGATATTCAGGAAATTACCCTCAGGGAGTAACGTAAGTGGTATGAAATATGAGATCTCCGTTCCAGTTCTTTATGGTGCACCCGTCTTCCATCATGGACACTTTCATCTCGGAGCCGGATGTCCTATACACAAATCAAAGAAAATAATTTAAATGCAATAAAAGTTGAAACTTGTCGTCTGTATAGGAGCTGACCTAATGAGACACCCCTGAGGCCTGAACAGATATCTCATCGAGTACATATCATTTAAAGGAAAAGTGTGTGTTACCTCATCGTCGTCGTCAAAACTCAGCTCATAGATTCCTTCATCATTTAGCCACAGGTTGTAGATAATTACTTTTGTTCCATGCGTTCTAATATCATCAAACTAGTGGACCAAAGATGAAAATAAACGAATTAATACAACAAACGGCATTACGCGGAATCAAAGTTTTCAGAATGAATGTACGGGGAAAAACCACAATAGGACCTGTTGACTTTCCAGTCAAGGAAGAACAGTGATGCAAAGTAATATTCATAAGCTGGCTTTCGAAAGAAACAACCTGTTGCAAAAGTTCGTCCTTTGTTGAAAATGGAGACCATTTGAGAAGAATGTCAAGGTTGGTTGACCAATCTTCTGAAGATCCATATATAATTGGTTGTGGTCGCTCCTTAGATATATCAATATCAATCTGTATTGCATATCGAATACCGCTTGAGAACAGATGAATAGTTGCAGAGTCTCAAGAAGTATATATTTCAGGGCCATGACAACAAAAGCTACATATGCTGAGGATTTTACCATAGGAACAATGACATCATCTTGACCAGTTCTTCTAAGGAATGTGTAAGACAGAAGGCCGACGCTTTGAGTAGCTTTCCTAAAAACAGATAAAGATACAAAAAAAAAATTCAAGCAAGAGCATACGCCAAGACTCAAGAGTGTATATGCACCAGATATATCAATAATAGTACCCTGAACGAGTTGAGCGAGTAAAAACAATGGCATCAGCTCCAAGTCTCATGGTACTTGTCTTGAAACCATTTCCATCTACACACAAAAAGATGAAGAAACTCTGCTTAGAGACCTAATCACTTCTACCTAACCTAAACTAGAAAGAAGTTCAACTTCCTTTTTCCACAAATTTATAAAATAAAAACTTACACTGTCCAATCGTTGTATTAGACTTCTTTGATGAGTAGCCTAAGCTCATGCATTTTCTGATCCCATTGGGATCCATCCCAGCGCCATCATCTTCAAATGAAAAAAGAAAGAGCATGTGATTCACACCCAACATCCAGAAAAATCATTCAAAGCAAATGTACCTTGGAAAACTAAAGCTGGAGAATTATTCTTCGAAATATCGATCTTATCGATCTTAACAAAGGTGGCACCGTTTTGTATCTGAGGAAAAAAAGCAAGTCAAACATTAAACCAATTCACTCAAAGAAAGTAAACCATTTGTTCCTCAGGCGTACCTCATCAACAGCATTGTCAAGTAGTTCAGCTATGGCTGCATTACAATACAAATTACAAAACAAAAAAAAAATGATTAGTTTATCTAATTGATCGCTTGGAGTCAAATATTAGATTTAGTTTACCTCCAAAGGCCCATTTGTGTGACGTGGCATTGGAGTGAAGGAACTTGGGATGAACACGAGCATGCTCAAGCATCCCTGCCGAAAATTTTAAATTTCATCAAATCAAAAACCATGATCGTAGTAAGTGTGTCGAAGTGTATTGTTTTACCAGGAGCAGCCTGGGAAACAACGTTCGGTGTCACAAAGCTTTCTCCGGCCTTCCAGAAGCTCCGGCACTCTAGGGTTTCCAGTGGAGCCACCGTTGTACTTGGAACTTGCGGATTTTCAATTAGAGACAATCCTCTTCCTCCTCCTCCTCCTCCTCCTCCTCCTACGTCTTCGTCGTCGTCACTGTCTAGATGCACGACATCGGCGGCGACTACAGTTTTCGCGTTAGGAGACATTCCGACGACAACGGGGGAAGCGACGAACGAATTCGAATCCGCGTCGTTGGAGTCGATGCTATTGAGAAAAATATAACAAAACAGCGTGTTGTCTCACAATTATCGTATGACACAACGCGTCGTCTTTCCCAATTGGAGAGAGATGGTATTAAAAAGCAGCGTGATGTCTCACTGTCTTCACATGAGACAAACCTTATCGTGCAGATAAGCCTACATGGGCCATAAAGCCCAACTACGTGAAAAGCTCATATACCAACTATGTAAATATCAGTGTTTTTTTTTACATCAAAAAGGTACATATCAGTGTTATTGTTCCTGAGAGCTTGCACAACATATTAACATACAATTATACCAAAAGATCTAAGATCAAAGTTAAGGTTCTTCAGATTCTAGAGAATCTTAACGTTTTATCTAAACTTGTTGCATCTCCCTCTTCTGAGCATCCACAAGCATAGCAAGTTGTGCACATTTACTTTTGGCTTCTTCTAGTTCCTTTTCTAAGTTCATTACCTGTTTCATTTGTATCCATGTTAGAAACCGATGTAACAAACATATGTTTTACACTGTAGAATAGAATTTACAGTCTGTTCCATTTCAGCCTCGTTCTTTGCATATTCCTCGCACCTGTTGAAGAATGAACATTGGTGAAACTGAAAATTGAGTTACTTTTCAATGGTATGAGTAAATATATACATACTTCATGAACAGTTGTATGTTCTCTTCGCTTAGCTTATACGCTGACTCGCCAACACGGTTGTCTCCAGATTCCTGGGAAGATTTCTTCACTTTACTTTCTTTATTTATTTATCAAACTTGTTAAGAAAACTAAATGAATTCACTTACGGTAGCTGCAGGTTGAGGAATAACCTGCACGGGTTGAGGCTGCACAGGTTGAGGGTTAAGCTGCACGGGTTGGAAGTTACTTCTTACACCCGTAAAATTTCTCATATGTGGCGGTGGAAGAGCAACTGTACGGCTAGAAGTGCCTTTACTAAGACTGATTTCACGTATTATCGGACCACCTTGACTAATTTTATCAGAAGGCAAAGGCGAAGGGTTGAATGCATCGTCACTAGGCGGTTGATCAGGTGTTGCTGTCCTCTTCGACTTATGTGCAGAGAAGTAAGGATGGTATCCAACAGCCTCGCTGCGGCTTTTCCTGTTTTTCTCCAGAATAAGAAGAGAGGAATAATCAAAACAAAGATATTGCGGTCTGGAATCAAAATAACATGAGATGATTGGAACAAGGATTTAAAGAGGAGGAGGAAGAGACCAGTAATCTAGGACAATTCTTTTCAACCTCGCCTCCAGCCGCTGGAATAGAGAAGACCTCTCAAAATCTTGCTTATCGTGAGCCGGTTCTATGAAGTCTGCTTCAAGAACTCCTGGAGAAGAGATTTTGGTTAATGAGTCTCTCCCCGAGATCTTTACCACAGATAAAGCGTATTCTATGCATTGTTCATCAAGGAAGTGATAACTATACCGACAACACCGTTTCCGTTTCCTCTAGTCGAACCGCCCAGAGTGACCTTCCAGAAAGGCTGTAATGATGCAAGGGGATCTCACTTAATTCAAACCATATACAAAAGCGGAAGCTAACATATTTACGCCAACTGCTATATCAAAACGTACCATGATGAGACGGTTTTTGTGATAGACATTGAAACCACATACTGGAAGTTTAGGTGCCTCCTTGACGAATCCAACTTTAATTTCAGTGGCAGCCTGTATACAAGGAAGCTTAATGTTTTTCTTCTCTCTCACAGTTTAATGGAGACACAGCCGAAACTCCCATGCATGAAATGAAACCAGCGAGTAGAAAGAAAGAGAAAAAGGAAGTCTTAGTTTGTATTACATATTCGACTGCAGCTGCTTGGGGTTTGTAAATTATAGTTTCAGGATATCTGAGCTCATCAGCAATGTTGAATTGCTCCACAGGGATTCCCCGAAGAATGATTTTGAAGTTTTTGAGCTTTTTGAGATACAACATGGATATGTAAGCCTAAGGATTTTAGAAAAAAACAAGTCAGCCTTTAAACACCCCTGCAATAGGAAGAAAACAAATAGTAAGAGGATATTCAGAAGAATTACCTTTAGAGAATGTCGAAAACGGTACGAGATATGAGATCTTAGTTCTAATATCACAGAGACAACCCGTTTCCTGTCGAGGGCATTTTCATCTCGGAGCCGTATGTCCTATTACACCAAGTATAAAAGAAGAAATATTAAATACATTTAGCACCCTAACTTCTGCAAATTACCTGATCCCTGAAAAAAGTGTAAGTACCTCATCTTCCTCGTCAAAACTCAGCTCATATATTCCTTCATCATTAAGCCACAAGTTGTATATCATTACTTTTGTTCCATGTGTTCCAATATCCTCGAACTGGTAGGTGAAAAATGGAAATCAGCGAATTAATAAATGGACCACATTAAAAATACACGCTGAACCAGAGTGTCTTTAGAAGAAACGACCTGCTTCAAAAGTTCATCCTCTGTTGAAAACGGAGACCATTTGAGAAGAATGTCAAGGTTGGTAGACCAATCTTCGGGAGTGCCATAAATAATTGGTTGGGGCAGATCACTGGATGTGTCAATATCAATCTGCATTGCAGATACAATAACATCAATTGAGATCAAACTGCAGTAGTTCCTACCAAACTTCGCAGTGAACTACTTATTTCAGGCATGAAAACACAAAGCTACATATGCAGAGGATTTTACCATAGGAACAATCACATCATCCTGACCAGTTCTCCTAAGGAATGTGTAAGACAGA
This sequence comes from Sinapis alba, assembly GCA_012274485.2. Lineage (NCBI taxonomy): Eukaryota > Viridiplantae > Streptophyta > Magnoliopsida > Brassicales > Brassicaceae > Sinapis > Sinapis alba. The sequence continues at coordinate 295,066 of MU105760.1, forward strand.
AGGCCGATGCTCTGGGTTGATTTGCTAAAACAAAGAAAAATAAAAATATGGCAAGATTAAAGACAAAGAGCATACACCAAATTCAAAAGAGATATTATATCAAATACCCTCCACGAGTTGAGCGAGTAAAAACGATGGCATCAGCTCCAAGTCTCATAGTACTTGTCTTGAAACCATTTCCATCTGTACACAAGGGTGGAAGGAACTATGGTTAGAGACCTGAAATAACAACATAACAAGAAACAAAAGGTCAAGAAATTACACTGTCCAATCGTTGTATTAGACTTCTTTGATGAGTAGCCTAAGCTCATGCATTTTCTAATCCCATCAGGATCCATTCCGGCTCCATCATCTTCAAATGACACCGAAAAGATACATAATGTCACTAACAACATCCAAACCTACGGTTCACACATTCACTCAAAAAGGCTAATGTACCTTGGAAAACTAAAGCTGGGGAGTTATCTTTGGCAATATCAATCTTATCTATCTTGACAAAGGTTGCACCGTTCTGTATCTGAGAAAGAATCAAATGAACACCATAAGATACAATTCACTCACTCACAATCACAAAGAGCAAAAGAAAAGCATTTCTCTTCACGCATGCATACCTCGTCAACAGCATTATCAATCAGCTCTGCGATTGCTGCAATACAAATACCAAAAGAAAATCATTCAAACACCACTGAAAAGTTTTATGTAGTTGATCGATCATCTTGCTTCTATATTGATTAGATTTTACCTCCGAAAGCCCATTTGTGTGACGTGGCATTGGAGTGAAGGAACTTGGGATGAACACGAGCATGCTCAAGCGTACCTGTCGAAACTCCATCAAACACCATAATTCGTGTGTGTGAGAGAGAAAGAGAGATGACCTGGAGGAGTAGGAGTAAGAGCTTTCGGGATCACAAATTGATCTCCGGCTTTCCAGAAGCTCCGGCATTCTAGGGTTTCTCGAGGAGGCACCGTCGTATCGGCGATCGTACTTGGAACTTGCCGATTCTCTATCAGTGACGCCGATCTCCTCCGAAGCGCTCCTCCTCCTCCTCGAGCTCCTACGTTGTCTTCGTCGTCACTGTCACTGAGAACTACGACGTCAGCGACAGTACGTTTCGCCATATGATGATGCATTTGCCGCGTTACGGGGATTTCGCAAACGGTTTTATGGAAATTGAACTTGGGTTGCCCCGACCCGCTTTAAAAGGAAAAAAAGAAAAAAAAACGAGAGTGTCTGTTGTTTCACTATGTTTCAACGAAACAGCGTGTTGTTGTTTTATAGATTAAACTAGAGGCGGTGTAAGCCTTAAATATGAAAACAGCAAGGCGAGTTGTTATTACGAGAGTAAAGAACTACATTAGAAAAGTAATAAACGACGACGTTTCTAACAAATGGGTCACACACAATAGGATCACCTTTCTCCTAAACATGAACCTTCTTCATTTGTTGTTGGATTACAAAGACAAACTCAAAACCAAAACATTAAACGTACTTCATTCAGACCCAACAACTCCGGTCTCCATAACCGGTTAAAATGGTCAGTGGTGACCGGTGGGCAGAACGTTTTTTTGATAAGACCCGGAATTGCCCGAGACCCATCACAACTCTACAGACTCTTCTTTCTTACCTAACTGAAAACTAACTCTAAACCAACAAAGTCTTCTGTTCAAACTAAACACACACATGCACACACATCTTAAACACAGTCTTTTGTTCCCCTCTCTCTCTCTCTGTATGGTTTGGTTATACATTTTGAAGTCAAAGAGCTCAATGATCAACTTTTAAGGCTTCCAACTGGTTATAGATGTCTCAGGGGAACAAACTGCTTCAACCGTCAACCGTTTCAACACATTCGGACACGGGTCTTTCCCAAAGTTACTGTTGGATATAGTCACTGCACATCTCGCTTTCCCTACACACTTCTGCATGCAACAAAACACACACCACGGTTATAAAAGACAAAAGAGTGCCACTGCAGTTTTATAAAGATACTTTATCATCTTACTTACCCTCTCTAAGATAGCGTATGAGGTAGCTGCGTGACACTCTCCTTGTTGGTAACTCCCGCATTTTCCTAAAGGAGTTCCAAAGCTAGCGAACTTGATAGCTGAGATGGCTTGACCAGGACTACATTTCAAATGAACTTTGGGTCTACGAAACGTTTGTCCTTTCCCGTAGCTTTCGATTTGCCAGTTCTTGATATTGGGATGGTATTCAGAGACTTCTGCACAGACTCCAGAGACTGATCTTTTGACTAAAGAAACAGCTGATGGGTTTCCTCCAAGTTCCTCGAATATCACCAACAGGTTTTGGCTCGGTTTTAACCATGATCTCGGGACGTGGTAGTATCTTTGTGTAGGCTGACCACAGCCGGATAGGCACTTGTTCGGTTTGTATGTTCCGGTGTAGCTACAATGATCACAGTCACCAGTGGCAAACGCTGTCCAGTATCTCCCAATGCTCTCACCGTTCACCCATATCTGACCTTTACCCATTCCTTCGAGGTCTAAAGCAAGCGGCTCATTTCCTTCAGGCGCATCAAAGTAAGTCTGAAAAGAACAAAAGAAGTATTCACCCATTATTAGCTCTGATTCTAAGTTAGAAAAAAATTAAGCTTTATAGAGTTGTGTTTGATTCAATCGAAAAACCTTGTGCCATGTCAAAGGCTGTGGCTTTTGTACAACTAAGGACGCATCCATCCATCCATTAGAGGGAGTGTTGGTTGGATATGCAAGATTCATAGCTTCACCTTTCAACCCCACCTGATGAATACAAGAGTTAAGCAACTGAAATGTGGGAAAAAATGGAAACGGAGAGAGAAGAATGGGAATGATAGAACACACCTGGTAAGTCCATTTTTGCCATGACAAATCACGTTTCCCTTGAGACAACCCGTGCAGTGCCACTGGTCCCAAGATTCCAGTATTCCATGACTCGAAGTGTCCACCCACATTCTTCAGATTTTGAGAAATAAAAAGAATCAAGATAAGATTAAAAACGAAAAAACTTAAGCAGCAGATGAGTAAAAAAAAAAAGAAGACTAACTGGCAATCCAACAGCAACACTCAGCAAAGCAATTTTGTTAGTTCCAGAACGTAGATTGATCTTTCCCCTATAAGTGAATCTCCTGTTTTGCCTTGTTCCAAAGGCTGAACCTGCAGTTTATATATGATATTAAAGTTTGCATATAAGAACTCTCTAATGGAAGTTAATGAGGTAAATCATATACCTGAAAGCTGTCCATTGACAAATATATGCACGGCATGGCCTGTGGACTGGATAATGAGAGTTGGTAGCTCTCCTCCATGCAGGAATGATTCAGTTTCGCCAATATCAACACTGCAAACAAATTCCAAATGTTGGTTTAGCAAAGTTCTGAGAATAATATTGAAGCTATGGTAATGTTTTTTAAAAAAAATTTACCTGGTCATATACCAAAGATAATCGCTAGTGTCACGTGTGACATTTATCTGCTCCAAGAGCCCTTGAGTGGTGAATGTGGAGCTGTCATCTAGAGAAGAAAGATCTTCCAAGTAACTCTGCCACTGAAAGTTCGGTGTGTTTGTCGGCAACATTTCCATCTGTGATGTTTGAACTCCAACCTGAAAATCAATCAAGAGAGATCCACAACGTTTTAGAAACATTCACAAACGTAATCTCATAGTTTCAGAACAGTCATATACACTTCACCTTTGCAGTATTGAAGACTGCGTTTCTACAATCAGGAAGAATGCTGATGGACCAAGGAGGTAAGTTATAATGAACGTTGTTAAACAATACTCTTGCTGCCGATTCTGTGTCATAGTTTGCCAGGAAAGCTGAACAATCTCCTGATTCTGAAGAGTACACATGAGCCTGAGAAAAATAAAAATCAAAAAATCAAAAAAAAAGTTTCCACAGCAAACCTAATCATAACTTATCAAAACTAAATCCATTCAAAACCTGTTGCTTGTTTCCTAAAGATGTAACAACAGGATCAGTTGAAACCAGAGCTTTTTCACACATCTTGATAGCTCTGTGGAGCTCCTTTAGATGACCATATTTAGGTTCCCTGATTAAACCTATTTAGCATTTAACAACCACTCAATCAGTACACAAAGTATTGCATAAACGAATGTTAGTTTCCTGCTCTTTACCATATTCGTCAATGGGGGCATCATAATCATAGCTGGTGGTGACAAATGGACCTCCGGCTGTTCTTCCAAAGTTAGTTCCTCCATGATACTGTTACAAAGAAAGATTTGCCTTCAGGAAACCGGATCTTAAACCCACGTTTAATTGAGTGGTTTAATTGTGTATATACCATGTAATAGTTAACAAAGGATCCTCCCTTTTGTATGAAACGTGCAACAGCAAACGCCAAATCCTGAACTGGTCTATGGTGCATTGGCCCACCGAACTCAGTGAACCAGCCACTCCATGCCTCTGTCCATATTAATGGCTTGTATGGCTTGTTTGGAGCAAATGAATCACAGTAGAAACCATTGCATGTGTTTATCTGTCACCAAAATCAATAAGTGTCAATACCAAAGTTTGAGTTCGGTCTTCAAATACCTTAAACCTCTCTAAAACCAATTATTTAACCAAAATTCAGTAAGTTATTACAAAAGCTTGTGAAACTCACCACAGGGTCGGGGGCATTGTCTTCTTTGCACATGACCCAGGGGACACCAGTCTCAGTTGCTATAGCCATTTTAGCAGCCCATGTCATGTAGTTGTGACCTTCTGCTCCTAGCAACTGTCCTTGTCTTCCATACTCATTCTCAATCTACATTCGTATAAAAGAGGACACCTTTCTAATTTAAATCACATAGATCCTAGAAAAGAAACATAACTGCATGGTTACACTAATTTGTTCCATTGAAGTATTAACCTGAGAAAGGATAATGGGACCACCCTGGGACTCATACAAGTTCTCACTCTTCATCAGCTCAACTATTCTCTCTGTGAATCCTTGCATAGCTCTCTGCAACGTTACCCCAATAAAGAACATTAATATCACAGTTCTAATAAAGTGGAAAATGACCAATTGAAACTCAAAAAGAGACCTTGAAAGGCTCGTTATCAGTTCTGAAGCTGATTCCAGGAACATACTTCAGCCAGACAGGGAATCCTCTGTTCATTCCCAAAAAAACAACAACTTAAGAGTTGAAAAACATAAACTGGACAAATCTAGAGGCAACTGAATCTGAAGAGACAAAACAAAACAAAAGGTCACAGGAACTATGGTTGTTACCCGAAGTTCCACTCAGCACAAACATAAGGCCCAATTCGAAGATGAGCATATAAACCAGCTTTGTGTATCGTCTTCACAAATCTCACCAAATCATTTCTCCCATCAAAATCATACTGAACAGGAAGGAAGGAAGGAAGGAAGGAACCGTCAACAAATGAAAAGAACATAATGAAGAAAACTGGAACAGAGCTAAAGAAAGTTACCTTGCCAGGAGAAGGCTCATGGAGATTCCAGAAAACATAAGTCTCAATCACATCAACGCCTCCATCTTTCGCCTTCTGAATCAAACCTTCCCACATCTAACAAACCACAACAACAACAAAAAGTTGATAACTTTTAAAAAACCTTTGATCAAATGTACGAAACAGAGAATAAAGTTTGGATTTTTCGTTAAACCCACCAAGAAAAAATAAAAAAAGTTTTAAGACTTTATCGAAATCTTACATCAGGTGTGCTTCGAGGGTAATGTATAGAACCAGAGAAGAGGATTCGTCTCTGTCCATTAATGAGAAGTGCTTTACGGTCATAAGTAACACCACACTGAACAAAACCAACACCTAGAATCAAAACCCCTAAGCACAGCCATAGAATCAGTCGTGGAGCAGTATCACCAGTCCCCATACTCTGCATTAACATTCAAGAGACTACACGTAGAGAGGAGAGAACAAGAAGAAGTATTCTTCTCTTCTTCTGGGTTTAAGGAGAGAGAGAAGAGAGAAGTAAAGAGGAAGAAGACGAAGGAGAAAGAAAGAGGGGAAGAAGGGGTTTTATTGCACTTCACAAGTGTCTATTGGCAACACCACTACGTGAGCTACCGACGCTTTCTCACCATTTTTTATTATTTTTGGTTTATTAACATAAATTAAAATAAGATAACAGGAAAAGAAAAAAAAAGAAGTCTTGTGATTATGATATTAGAGAAAAAAAGAAGAAAATAAAAGGCACGTTGATTGATTTAAAGCAGCTAATCACGCTAGGCTTTTTTCTTCATTTCAATTTTTTCTTTGTATTCCTTAGGTTAATATAATAAATATATAAAGGGCAATTCTCTTAAATAGCCTCTTTTTAGTTTTTGTCACAAAAATAGCCCTCAAAAAATAAAATGACCAAAATAGACTTTTTTTTTTTTTTGAAATTTTGATTTTTTTTAATTTTTTTTTTGAAATTTGAAACCCTAACCCCAAACCCACCCCTTTACTCTAAATCCTAAAGTGCAAATTAGTTAACCATAAGGGTATAAATGCATATAAATGAATTTTTTAGCTTCTAAAAAAAACATTTTGGTCATTTTCTTCCTTAAAAGCTATTTTTGTGACAAACAAACTAAAAAAGGCTATCTAAGGAAATTTCTCATATATAAATGTGAATATTGTTGTGGGTTTGATTTGTTGACTAGAAGATGTTTAAAGTTTGATTTAAGGAAAACAAAATTAGAGTACGGAAAGTACTTTAGTTTATTAGTAGTGAAGAAGTGTTTATATTGATTATTAGTCTTCGAAATGGATTCACATCGTACATGTGTCTTCCACTTACAATTCACAGTGTGTACCTGTCATTTACAGCTTTAGCATAATAAATTCACCATTTGACATTGTTCCAAATTTGATTTTGTAGTTTTACTGCGTCTGTATATTGGACTTTTCTTCAGCTTTTGTCGTGTGTAAATAAATATGTGTAGTTTTTATGTGGAAATGGTTATATATACTAAATAAACATGTTTGTAAGCTGTAGTTTTTATCTGGAAAATGGTTAATTATATACACCAGTTAACCATGTTTGTAAGAACATCTCTAACTTTACTCTATAATTTACTGCAAAATAAAGTAGGAAAAGAAATAATGAATAAAAAAAAATCATTACTTTATTTATAGTAATATTTTTTTGATTGTTCATTACTCTATTTCTCATTTAATTTTACAGTAAATTATAGAGTGATGTTGGAGATGCTTTAAACTGTTCAGATTTGAGTATGAGTAAATATTCTTGTTTAAATGGTTCATCCAAGTGTTTATGCTGAGAAGTATGTTGTCAAACGCCATATATTAGTATTGTACAGCTTCTTTTTGTTGGTAAACTTCCTCGAAGATCAGTTAGATCCTCTTGGGTTCTTGGATCTGGTGAGAGTTTCAAATCCATCAATCCACTTGAGGTTTAACTAAGAGATGCTTCCTTAATCAAGGGTTTAGCAGTAAGACAGTAAGTAACTCTGAACAATAACTTTATTTAAATCACTCAAACATGTGAATGGCTGCTTTCTTGTTATGTATGGTTCATATTCCAGTTTTCATTTTACGCTACTACCACCCACCGACACCGACACTTGTCTTGCATCAATGAGGTTAACTCGTGATTTCATAGTTCGACTTGGGGGTATATATGGAACTTATGATAAGTTGGATCAATAGAACTCTCCAAGAACGTACGGTCCGACATACAACTTTCTCTTAAGCAAAACTCTTTTGTATATTCCAAAAACTTATTTCATATTAAATAATAGTTTTTGAGTTTGGTCAGATTTGTAATCAGATGTGATTCGATAGAATCAACCAGCTTTTCCTATTGTCGGGAAAAAAACTAAAATTTATTATGAGATCGTTGATTTTTAGTAGTATTTGTTAGTAGTTTTTAAGTATAATGCGACAAATAGGTAGCTGACTATAAGAGATTTTAATTCGTACGAATTATTTAGTGGACCTAAGCGGTCAAAACAAAGTTTGAGCTTAAGTAATAATTTGTCTGAATTTAATTAAAATTAATCAAATAAATCTTATTGTCGAGATTTCCAGGTTATGGTGGTGGTGTCCCCACGGGGTAGTTATTAATAAAATTTTGGAGAGATTAAGGATTTGTGTTAAGCCGTAGATGCAATTAAGGCTTGGACGGCGTGAAGTGCGGAGAGAAGACGGAAAAAAGAGGGTATAAAAAGAGTGGGCCAAACCGGCACGCAGTCGCATTACGCTTTGCCTAAACTATACGGCAGGCCCACTTCCTTGCTTCAGACCCATATATTGTGTCTTTACTCTTTTTGTGTTCCAATTTTGATTAGATTTTTGTTTACTCCATTGTTTTTAGTTTTTACTGTGTAACAATTAGAATTTTATACAAACAAATAGGTATAGTCTCGTCTATATATACATTTATACAAACAAATAAACATAAACTCGTCTATATTATATCAAATTATTGTTTATTCTGCTCTCAACACCTCTAGTAAATTAATCAATGGCAATTTTAAATCATTTTATCTAGGTGAGTATGTAGTAGTGATGATAATTGAGTTAATTGTACTTTCGAATCTATTTAAATTGCACCTAAAAAATAACAAGTCAATGTATCAACATGACCGGATCTAAGATTTTATGGGCTATAAACATTATTAAAAAAAACTTATAAAAAAACTGTAATTTAATTATTTATTTTACATTAAAAACTGTCAAAAGTTTTAAAAGCCAAAACCAATATTTCACAAGGTTGTCTCCATATCTTAAACTTGTGTATCAAAGACTGATCCAAATATGATTTTTGATGACATATTAACTCTTTATTATGTCATGTTTTAGGTTTTCAAAGTAAGGTTATTCAATCACATTATCATGTTTATGTTAAGTGGTGGTTGAATTTCGGTTAGAGAATCACCAACCCTAGTAGTTGTCATTTTAACTAGGGATAAAACACAAACTTCTAGAACTTTGTTTCATAACATTTCCAATATTAAAATGATTAGCTATCTCACCACTCTTGCTTATATATTTGGTAAATACCATACTGAAAAAAATAACAAAATCAATTTAGTAATTACATGTAAAAACTCAAATGTCGGTTTGTTTTAGGTGTAGGAGGATGGTGCTTTAAGGTCCTACCCTACCTCTCGTGGTTCTGTCATCTGTGAACGGAGACGAACTCGCTGGCACGTGGGAAAAGCTTCGGTGCACGTGTCTCGCGTGAGTTCTTGTCCTTTTTCTTACCAGTTATGAAAAATGAACCACCTCTCTCATTGGCTTCGAACCTTCGTGAAACCACAAGATTCCACACTACTCCGTTAGTGGGAGTCCATTACTCTGAGTTGTTATTTTCTCATTCTACTATATTGTATATGTATTTTTTTGTAAAGAAGAGACTAATCTCACACGCCTCTCACCAAAACAAGATTCGTATGTCCGAGTTTCCGATCCTTCGCTTGTTCCCAAGACAAATAAAGTTAATTTTCATTCTTGTACGTTGTAACATCGACCTATGTAATGCTAGATTACATCCTCCATATCTTGAAGCATCGCCTTTACTATCGTTAGACCATGATTAAAAGGAGGTTTTTAGGAGGTTCTTAAGAGATGTGTCTCATAAATAATGTAAGAATCGGTTTTAAAAATTGTTAATTAAAAATCGGTTTTTATGAGTTTTTTGCACTATTCGCAGGCCATGTTAACACGTGGCGATCCATAATTGATTCGTTTTTTTTTTAGATAAAGTTTTTTTTCCAAAAACTTCTTAAAGGTTCTTGGGTTAATCATGCTCTTATATAAATGCACAAAGTTACATTGTTGAATATTTCATTTAATTACAACAATATGTATTATTCCTTCTGTTTTATATTAAGTGTCATTTTAGCATTTTTTCTTGTTACATAAATAGTGTCATTTACCAATTCCAATGCAATTTATATTTATTTTCAGCTTAATATTAATTACAAAATGCGTTGATCGTATAAATAAATTTATTTATTTAAAATGTTATTGGTTAAATAGATGATATTAATGAAAATATAAATACATTTCAACCAGTTTTTTAATATGTGTGAAAATATCTAAATAACACTTTTTGTGAAACGGAGGGAGTAATATAAAATATTTTATACACTTGTACAGTTTTCACTAATGCATTAGGGAAAACAATAAAACTTAATAATCACTAACGTCGAGGGTAAAGACTAAAGAGGAATCTAGGTCGGATCCTGACACTTGATATGGCGCCACGTTAAGCGTTCGTTAGCCTTCGCGCCTTTGACTCTTCATTGCTATCCTTTTCATGTCGCTTTTCTCGTTTATTTAACTTTTTTCTGGTTGCTTTAAACCTTTTTTTTTTCCTTATCCAACTTTTCCACTATAGAAAGAAAACTTTAAACCAACACAAACTCAGCCCTTTACAACATTATGGAAGAACAGGAAATATTAATCATGAATTATAAACATAATAATTGCTTAGCATATGAGACATGTTGTAAATTACTAATCCTAATTACCGTTACTAAAGAATCTACCGTTGTTCGCTGAGAGATAATCTCGATCAAATGATTGAGTTTTACTGTTGTTGATTGAATCTAAACTCTTTTATAACGAACATGTCGTGTGAATTATAACCTTCCGGTCTTGCATTAAATATATACATATTCGCTATTAAATACCATCACAACAACATTTAAGGACCAGTGGCTAGTACATGCAAAATAAGGAAACCGATATGGAAACTTGATCATGGAGATATTTTTTGAATGGGGATAACAAATTTACAATGTTACCACACATTGCTTCGAAAATAAGAATTCATCATCTAGTACTTCACATGTTTTGGAGTCAATCATAAATAGATATATACCCCCACACACACCAAAAGGAAGTCATTTGTGTTTCATGGAAAACATTACATTAAATGTTGATAGTGCCATGACACTAGTGTCACTCGTATTTAGGATGCAAAACCAGTTGCATAAAAAGTACTTCCTCCGTTTCATATTAAGTGTTGTTGTAACGAAATTTTTTTGTTACAAAATAAATATCGTTTTTGTATTTCAATGCATAATTTATTAATTTTATTTTTCAGTTTAAATTTTTATTGGTTGAAATATATTTATGTGTATGGGTAATGATGTTTTATATGGAAAATATACAAAATTAAATGTTTTATTAATTTGTGTGCACAAATCTAAAACGGCACTTAATATGAAACAGATACTTACTTCAAGACTAATATAAGCTATAATGTTTCTTTGATTTTGTTAATGGGTATATGGCTTGATTAGTCAGTTAAGCCTAAAAAATACCGAAGATAAATAATTTTTTGCAAGGTTTATGAATTCCCCGCACAATTTTTTTTTTAAAGAAAAAAAACACAATTAGTGGTATGCTATCATCTTTGTTAGACAAAAGGCTTTGCATGAAATGATATAATAACGGTCATTAAAGAGACTTATGTTTATGAGCTTAGTGGAATCATTATTATACCGCACATTTATATAATTTAACGGAATATCGGAAGCCAAGCCACTATATATTAGTATAAATTTTCGCCCGTGATTCCGTAATGAAACATACGCAATTATTTAACCTTTCTTTTGTATATGTCTATTTAACATTATCTCTAACATTTGTTGTTTGGCCATGAGAAAAAAATGATACAGACTGACCATGCCGTTGAACATAGTAATCGAGACCGATGGTCTAATTGACTATGCAAAGAGACATAAACAAGCACGTAGCAATAATAGCCTCTTTATCTATACTAGATCGTTTTTCCGCGCTACGCGCGGATAATATACTTTTAAATTTATTATTTTATCATATTTTTCTCATATGTAAATTATGATCTTAATTTTAGAATAATTGTGTTTATTTTATCATTTACCGCTTGCTATTTTTACTTTTATACTATTTTGGTATAAGTGAGGAAATTTAGTTCTAAAATTTTATCTACTGTTGCACAGAGTTATATTAATGCCAAATAAGTTTCTATTATATGAAATGAATAAGAGTAACATGACTATCACAGGAAAATTAGGAAAAAGTTAGGAAGGTAGTTTGAGTTATTTCTCTTTTAAATGTTTTCCAAACTTTACTTCTATATAAGATTTGAAACATTTTAGGGATAAAAAGTTTGTATAGGTAAACACATCAGAACAAAAAATATTTGGTCAATAATGCACTTGACTTTATTATTATTGATTTATGTAAAATATTTAAAATCGATTATTGATAACTGATTTAGTAACTGAAGTCTGAAACCATTTAAGATTTGTACGATAGTGCATTATTAAATAGTAAAAATATTATTTATAAATAATATTAATTGAAAGCGTTTTAAATGTACTATTATAAATTAGTGACCAATATTTTAAATGTAGAAAATTATTTATTTGTACTTTGATATTTTACACTTAGACTGAATAGGCTATATAAATTATTAGAAAATTTTGTAACTTTTTGTATTGGTTTTGGTGACTACAATTTTAAAATTTATTAAAATTCAATTTTTTTTTTAAAAATGAAAATACATATAAGTTGGTAAACAAATTGAATAAAATCTATAAATTTTAGTTAAAATTTAATTTATTCTTTTATCTCGTTTATTTCAATTTTATACAAAATATGATTAAAATAAATATACTCCCTTTGTTTCATATTAAGTATCGTTTTAGATTTGTATACATAGATTAAGAAAACATTTAGTTTTGCATATTTTCTATATAAATATATCATTATCCATACACCTAACCATATTGAAACCAATAAAAAATTAAGCTGGAAAATAAAGTTAATAAATTGTGCATTGAAATACTAAAACGATATTTATATTGTAAAAAAAAAAATTATATACAATCACACTCAATATGAAACGGAATGAGTAATTCAAACAATGTTTTAACGCTGAAATCAATCAATATATCTTTAAAATTTTAATATTAATTATTTATTACTTGGTGATAACAAAATCTATATGAATTCGTTCTAGTGTTAAGGCAGTCGTGTAATGAAGAACGATTTATTCTGTTTATACTGTTTAACTTTCATGACTCCAAGTCTTTAACCAATTGCATACATGAAAATAAATCTTAAGAAAAACGTTTTATAAAGTACTGGAAAGTTCCCATTTGTTATTTTCTTTCTGTAACGTTACCATTTTTCTTGTTCAGCCATCTCAACTTTACCATTTTTCTTGCAAGTAAAAAGAAATGAGCTCCATATAATAGTGGCTTTTTCACTGTTATGTTCTTTATCATTGCTTCGGCTTCCTCGAATAGCTTTGCATGATGTACACATATAATATAACCAGGTCAGATAAATAATGACAGAATACAACATGTGTGTGCAAACTATATGAAAATAGGAACATCTAGTAATAAGCAAGAAATAATTTCTTAGTTAAGCTTCACAAGCGTACCCAATAACATACAACTCACTAATATGAGTATCGTGAAGGTTTGGATTCTAACAAAATGATGCAAAGACACTAATAAGTTATCAAAACCCAGCAAATTATAAGAAACCAAAGCTTTAAAAAACTAAGCACACCATAAAGAGCTTATACATAGATAACTGATAGAAAAGATAATGATAACTATTCAAACAATTGAATTAGCTTTCAAAGCTAGAAGAAAACACATACAATATTGTAAGAGCTTATCCATTGAAAAGTTGGAAAATTTGATCAATTTTAACTTGCGAGCTTTAGATATTTGCAAAGGCAACCCCAATAGAACTGTATGTTAAAAAGTTAAGAGAATACTTATTTTTAAAAGATGATTCATCGGTGACATCATACGCAAGCAAAATTCCCATGACTCCACGGTACTATGCTGCAATAAGAAGAAACCACATAAGTGAGTATTTCAGGTTCCCACCACAATGAGGAAAGAGAAAGAATGCATATATCACAGTAAGATGAATCAAGAAGCAAAATCTGGGATATACTAAATCAGAACGAAGAGAGACCAATTGTCAAGGTCCAGAATCGCTCTTGTCTAGTAGTATCTCAGATTTGCAGCTTAATTCTCTTCTAACCCAACTCAATAATCTGTATCTTGAAATTAATTCTGTCAACAAAAAAAAAGAACTTGAGTGACTATTGACCACTACAAAGATCACTTACGAAGAGTGTCATGTACCAAAGAGATCATACATGGTTCTTGTCGTAAGTTGCATGATCGAAGAGAAGCATGATGTTCAATTACGTCTTTTGCATGGTTCCATGAAAAGAGAAAAATAATAAAAACAAAAGTTGTGAATTAAGAGAAAATAAGATTTGATCAGAAACATTATGAGATAATCTTAATAAGGAAACAAACAAATAGGGATGAAACACCGACCATTGACGAAACTGGACTGAGATGCGGTGCTACAATAGATAGAAAGAATATGAAAACAAAAACCTAAAGAATGTTTTCTATGTTTCGAGTTTTGTTACAAACGAAAACTCTCTTTAATAGATGTCAAATAATATGAGCTTTTTTTATAGAAACTGAATCGATTCATCTAACTGAGTAAAATAATTGGTTTTTGTACGAAAAAAGAGATTAAAAAAGAAGGTTAATTGCATATATTTTAATGACATGGTCTAAATATTTTTGTCAAAGAAATGACATGTAATTAAATTTGTATTTGATTGGTTGATTAAACATGCCGAAGTGGACACTCTCCCCATTGAGTATTTTGGCCTTTTAGTATAGTATAGATTTGTGATTTGTTAAGATTTCATTTATTTGAATATTTCCATGTGTGTTTACATATAACTTCCAAATATTGTATTTGTGGTATAAACTAACGTATTTAATTTGCAAAATCATTCTCTTACTAAAAAATTAATCTGATTTAAATTTCTTATATGTACGACTTCTAATTTCATTCATAAATCCATGAAGACTCCACAAAAACACAAATAATATTTCGAATAGTAAAATAAACAAAGAGCTACTTTCTGCATCACCAATTGGCGTATCATTTAAATATGTTGATCATTCCACATTACAAATTGTGTATTCTTTTACCCAACCTCGCATGCAGTAAAACTAAAATGAATAGGGCTTCATTAACTTGTTCACATTCAAAGATTTATTTCTTAGGATTATTCACAACACTAAAACAAATTAAATATTCTTCAGGTCACCAGAGAGACATATAATTTACGTAGGATATATGATGTTTCAGATCAGGAAATAAAGAACTTGGTCGTGGCTTTTGATTCCTAATAGATTAATCTGTCTCTCATTCCTTCGAAGTCACAACCTGCAAGTCAACAGAGATATCATAAAAGGTTGCAAGTTTACCGACAAATCTGATGAACACAGAGAGCACATCGATTCCAATTCGAGGATGATAGGAAACTGAGTAAGAAACTCTGAGATCTTTCAGCATGATATATGTATATATAGAGAGAGTATTGTTGTACATTTGTGTTGATAATCACTGCCTATCAACAAAGACAGAAGGTTCCTCTTGTAGAGGTCTCTCTCCATAGCGTTTCGCTTCGTGTTTTGTTTATTTGGTGAAAGCTTGAACCTGTTTTTCAGTTCTTTTGGAATCAAAATAAACAGTTGAAAAGAACACTAATTACTGAAAATGTAAAAAATGAAATCAAATTTACCTTTTAGAAGGTGCTAGTACTGTAATCAGTGTTAATACTTCATTGTCAAACCTGCTAAAATGAAAGAGAAAACTTTCAACACTGAGAATCAAATCGCAAACAAAAAAAACGTTAAAGCTCAGTGAAAAATTCTAAAAATGCAGGATAAGAGGTGAGAGCTGTCTCCATTTTGCTAAATATTTTGTCAAATTGAACTCAGAAGCAATCGAAAGAAAATCATGCAACTCAGCATTGCTATTTGAGGAGAACTGAACATGACCACTCAACTTCAAGAGAAATCTGGATCCATTATATTCTTCACCAGACCCAGAAGAGGCTTCCCTAATTTTTAATTCAAGTAATTAAAGAACCGATGAAGCAGCATATGGTTTAGCTGAGAACTTGATTTCATAGCCTCTAGCTCCATCAATTCAAATAGCATTGACATATCATTCCTCTTTGTTTCAATTCCTCTGACCTAGACAGAAGAAACACCATCCATTTCTCTTGTGTCAAATATTTCTCAATACACCAAAATCTGAAAACCAGAGATCCTAGCCCTTGTCTGAAACTGTAGAAAGGAAAACTAATATCAGAATTTAACAGAACTGAAATCGCCGTCAGATATGTATGTACACTTAACTGAACTTTTGAGATGGTAGATATTCGACACATTATCTGAAGCATGTTGTTTGATATTATGAATCCAGTTCTTAAGCCTTGCAATAAGATAAAGAAAACAGGTTCTAAACAAAGCAGAAATGTAAGACCAAAGATGTCATGTTTAGACAGCAGAAAAATTATTGCCGATTGATGATTCGTCTTGTGACATTATACAGCAGCAAAAATTCTCATTGCCCCCCGTAATAAGCTGCAAACTGTAATGATTATCCATTTAGGAAACTGAACATACATGTACTGAACAAAAACAACATCAGCCATAAGGCTAAGTAGACTGCACGAACTAAAATAGTATGTTGAGGACATTAGTAAAGCAACTCTATCATATGAAAAGGTCGCACTCACCAGTGGTGATGATTCAACAACGTTCTTGACCAGCCGTGTCCCAGATCTGGAACATGGCGTGTTTGCCATCAAGCTCAAAATCTATTTTTTAATCTTAAAATCAATTCTGCAAAGAAGCAAAAGATAGATATATCTCACAGTCTATCTATTATAACCTGAGAAAATGTAGCAAAAGAACCAAGAAATTGGAGACTTATCGCTGAATGTGAGTGGAGCTATGATACGTAGAAGGGATTTATATAATGAGAAAAATAGAGGGAGCTGGAACGATAATATGTATTGCAAAGGCGAATTAACTACAGGAAAGGGAAGAGTTACATCAACGTCTGATTTTCAGGTACGGAAGAGGCGACATGATGAAGGGGAAGGAGGAGATGTGTTTGATATTTTAGAGTGGCCCAATTATAATATTATTAGCATATAGTTTGTTGCAGAAATCGTTGGCCCATTTTTATACATGTGACATGGCAAATGACTGTATTGTGATTGGTTGATTTTTTAATCTGAGGTGGAGCTCTCTTCTTTGAGTATTAAGTCCTTTTATATATTGGGATATATATATATTTTACAAAGAGATATCTTAATAAATTAACGTTCATCATTATTAATTGGTTTAACAAATGAAATTTGCTTAATATAAATATTTAATACTTCACAAACCTTAACACATTTTTGGTTGCTAATCATCATTTGTCTCTTTGGTGGAGGCCTGCCATCCAAATGTTTATATTAATCGTAGAGAAGTTTAATGTAATATACAAATATTTTATACGATTTAAGTTAAAACTGAGAAACCCAATTCTTTCTTACTCCCATAATTACAAGGAAATGTATATTTATAATATTATATTTGTCAAATAACATATACTGTACTACAAGCATTATTTAGTTTGTGGTGGCTGCGAGTTCCTAAAGTATTCGAGAGTGAAAACGGGTTTGAAACTAACGTTGGAATTTATGGGCCGGATGTAGGCTCATATGGGCCTATAGGTTAAATACATTGGCCCACTAAAAATTCATGCTTATCACAGTATGCGCTCCATCATATTGCCGATATTCTAATTGAATCATTGATGCATTCTCATGTTTTTCCTTTTCCAGTTGAAAACACATAACTGTATTCTCTTTTTAAAAGCATGGTTATATTTGTTTTACTCTCTCCGTTTCCGAAAATAAGATTTTCTAGAGTTTTCATGTTTATTAAGAATATAATAATTTTTTAGAGTTTGATTTACCATTTATTTTCATATATATTTTCCAATAACTATCTACCAATAATTTTAATCAATTCAAAAATATTCGCAATTAATGTTTTTCAAAAGTATACAAAAATACATTTAAATATAGAAAATCTATTTTTCGAAAACGGAGAAAATATATTTTATTATCATTACCAGAGTCCCTTCAAAACAAACTGCGGATTTAGACAATGATTCATTTCTAATGTCATTTCAGAAATAATAAAGTTCATAATCTCTATAATATTTTTGAATTAATCACAATATGTTATTGTATGATGGATGATACTAAAGAATAAGTTGTGTTGTTTGCATGGGTCAGTTTCTAAAATTAATGTGGTGTTTCGTTTGTCGGTTGCCAGTATTTCCAGTTACAATAGTGGAAAGGAGCAGGCAACAGAGCATACATAGCAGAAGAAACACAATAATTAATAGATTGACTTGTCACAGTCAAATCAACCAACTTGTTGATTTCGAGAAGTTCATCACTGACATTTCTAATGTCACCATCTCTTATCCTTTTTGTTTACAAATTGCAAAAATTTAATTTGATAAATATAACTATAAAAGTATACATATAAAGTGAAAAATCCAAATGTTTTCAAAACAAAACAAAAAGAAGAAACTTTTAACTTGCGCAAGACGCAACAACAGCATCAACACCAACATCGTGAAACAAGGACATTTTACTAATCGCTAGAGCTTCTCCGTACAGAGATGCCCTCGTCGATCTCTCTACCCTAACCTCCACGAAGTCACCAACTTCAGGTTTCCTCTTAAGACCATCATCACCATCTTTATCAAACAGAGGCTTTCTGACAAACGAAACTCGATGTCCTTTATCTGTTTTTCCAATGAGTTCTGTCTCAGGAGCTCTCTTGTTAGGCCCTTCCACCAAAACTAACTGAACCGAACCAACTTGAGAGTCATAACAAGGACCTGTTGTCTCACGAAACGCTTCAATGAGTTCAGTTAAACGTCTCTGCTTCACTTCCTCTGGAACGTCATCTGTGTAGTTCCTATGAGCGTGTGTCTTCTCCCTCATGCTGTATGCAAACATATACGCCATGTCGTATCCAACTGCTCTTACCAGGCTTAGTGTTTCTTGGTGCTCTTCTTCCGTTTCTCCACAGAAGCCTGCCAATTGATAACATTCACGAGACACAATTGGCTGAGTTTTGATAAGGTAATGGTGTGACAAATACAATGTAACCAACTGCTGGGCATTCGGGTTTCCGGTTTGGATCGGGTTATTCGTTTGGGTATATAAGACCCGTTTAGGAACCAAACATTTATACTTTGGATTGAACCGGGTTCTATTTTTTACAAAACCCGAAACAGAACCGAATTATAAATGGTTTGGGTTTTAAAAAAAAAACCAGGTTCGTAAAAGCCAAAATAATATTCAGGTAATTCAAAATTTAAAATAATTATCGACTTATAGATTATCTTAGTATATAATTATTTTAAAATTAAATATAAGATATTTGGTTCGGTTCCAGTTTAATTTCAGATTTTCAGGTTAGAGAAATAGGAACTATTCGGGTTTTTGCAATTTTCAGTCCGGTTTTAGTCCTGTTTCGGTCTCGGTTTTTGGTTTTCGGATATATGCCCATGACTATCAACAACCTAGACTTTAAGGCATTTAAAACGATAGCAAAAGAGTTTTTTAAGCAATGTTTTTGAGTAAAGCGTACCGGTTATGAAATCGCTGGTTATAGCCACGTCTGGTATAATACTCCGAATCTTCTTAACAAGATCCAAGTAAGCTTCTCTGGTGTAACCTCTCCGCATCCTTTCAAGTATTCTGCTATTACCAGACTGTGCAGGAAGATGAATGAGATTACAGATGTTATGCCTATCCCTCATCAGATACAGAAGATCATCCGGGTAATCTTTAGGATGAGGAGATGTAAACCTAAACCGCATCTCAGGAAACTCCAAAGAGAGTCTGTCCAAGAGATCAGCAAACCTCAAACCCATGTTTTTAACCTTACATCTGCTCGAGAACCCTTCACTGTATTCCCACTTACCCCTTCCTGACTCAGGATCAGACGAATCATCGTTGTAACTGTTCACATTCTGTCCTAAAAGCGTAACTTCTTTCACACCAGACTCCCACAGCTCCTTAACCTCGCGGACAATGGACTCCACGGGACGTGACCGCTCTCTACCTCTTGTAAACGGAACAATGCAGAAAGCGCACATGTTGTTGCAGCCTCTCATAACCGATACAAAAGCTGTAATAGCGTTCTGTGAGATTCTGACAGGAGTTATGTCTGCATAAGTCTCTTCAAGAGAAAGAAGAGTGTTGATTCCCTTTTGTCCATAGTCCACTTCTTCCAGTAGCCTCGGGAGGTCTCTATAAGCATCAGGACCACACACCACATCGACCATTTTATCAGAATCTAGAATCTTGTCCTTTAACCTCTCAGCCATACATCCCAAAACGACAACTTTAGGAGGTTTAAGAGACTTTGCTCTTCCTTCAGCGACGTTGGCTTTCCACTCGCGTTTCAGGAACCAGAAGTAGTTAAGCCTTTGCCACACTCTCTGCTCTGCGTTCTCTCGGATAGCACAAGTGTTGATGAAGATAACTTCCGCGCTCTCTGGATCAGTCACTACTTCTTTGTAACCTGAGTTTTTCATGATGGAGAGGACTATCTCCATGTCGTTTATGTTCATCTGACATCCATATGTTTCGTGATAGATTCTACCTTTTGATGATGATGCAATGTCGGAGTCTGGTGTGCACCTAAGAGCAAGACAGAACCAAGAACGTATATTAGCACCAATGTAAAGGTCTAGACTTTGAACACCAACAAACACAAAGTTGCACTATCTATAGATTGGTAGAACTCTAATCATCTAAAGTTATTGAGTGACCCATCAATGGCTAACACCAATTATAAGGTTGTTAAGCAAATGAGATTCATTTTTAAAAACAGAGCTTTAAGATGTAAAGGTCTAGACTTTGAATACCAACGAACACAAACTTGCACAATCTATGGATTAGTGAGGACTTCTGCGACTAAATTGGAACTCTAATCATTCTAAAGTTCGAAACTTTCAATAGCTAAACACCATTTCTTTCAAAAACAGAGCTTTAAGATGTTCAAAATCCATAGAAGACTTACTCAGAGTCGGTTTGTAGAGCAGTAAGGGAAGTTTGAGCTTTGGAGATGAATTGGTGAAGGCTTGGACCATCGAACTTACTGGAACCAGCAGTTTGAGAAACAGAGAAGCTTCTGGGAAGATCTAATGAAAACCCTTTCTTCCTCTTGATTGAATTCTGCGTGAGACGATGGCAACGAGGGAGAAGAGCAGAGGAGGAAGAAGAAGAAGCGTGGTTTAGTTTCGAGGAGAGGAATGCTAGAGAGAGTCCGCGTCGTGTAGAGGCTTTAAAGCAGAGAGAGCAGCCTTGAGGGTTGCTGAGAATTGAGGAAAGGGAGGAGAGAGAAGAAGACGCCATTGGAGAATGGATGAAGCTCCTCTCCAAAAGGAACAACTCAACGGGAGGCTCTCTGAGGCGCTTAGGGATTTTACAAGAGAAGTCAATCCAATCAATCAATCTACTCGGATGTCCACACTAAAACGCAGCGTTTTCGTTATCCAGACTCAGGGGTAGTACGGACATTTCTTGGAGGTTTCCTCTTACTAACGAACATTTTTGGTAAGAGAGAAGAAAATGCTAAGTCGGTAAGAGCATGTTTAATGGGAGTTTCTTAATAAGGGTTTTTTAGCGGGATTTAAGAAACGGTGTTAAAAAAAGTTAAGAGACGTCTCTTTAAGTCTCTTATTTAAGAGACGTCTCTTAACTTTTTTTAGTTAAAAACTAAGAAACCGTCTCTTAAATCCCGTTAAGAGACTCTCCCTAAGAGACCCCATTAAACATGCTCTAGGTAATCTCCGACCAAAACATAACTCAATGTCTTGTTCTGTTTCAGCTTTGACTTTTTGTAATTCAATTCTACTTGAAAAGTATCAAACTTTGAGATGGAATATTTTGAATTTGTATCTTATTGGTTGAGTTTTATGAGGTTTAGGCTTTGTGAATCGTTAAAAGTCAAAAGGCAAGTTTTTTGAGCTTGATCATCGATCCATGTATTGGTCAAAGCTTGGGGATGATGCAACAGTATAAAGGTAGAGAGTGTCTCGGATACTTTCAGTATTGTGATTCTAGAAGTTTAGCTGTTGTTCCTCAAGGAGGAAACACAGGTCTTGTTGGTGGAAGTGTGCATGTCTTTGATGAGATTCTACACCGGTCTTCTTACCATCTCAGGTCTAGAAGCTGTGACAGCAAATGGGAATGTGCTTGAGACATGCTTGGAACTTTACGCAAAGACAATACTGGGTATGACTTTAAACATTTTGTTTATCAGTAGGTCTCATCATGACATTGTGCATATACAGTCACTTCATTAACAAAAGAGACTTAAATCATCTTGATTTTTTTTGCTTTCTACTTACTGGTTTCCACAGGTAGTGAAGGATCACTTGGTATTGTGACTAAAGTTTCTATACTCACACATGGCCGATCCTGAGATTTAAAGTGCCATAAACCATATTTTGAAAATTTCAATTATTTGTTTTTGTTAATAAATTTGGAGGTCTAAAAAAAATTTTTTTTGGGTTTTTTTCTATGTAATTTTGTTCAAAAATTTTGGGGGCTTAAAGTCAAAGTTTCATTAGACGTGGCCCAGGACCGGCCATGTACTCACACAACCAAAGATGTCTTCTGTAAACTTAGCCTTACATCGTTTGCATTTTGGACATGGACAACCCAATTTGTAAATTAATACAGTTCTTCTTTAGAAACGTGTAACACAAGGAATAATATTATAATTTAACTGCAGGATATAACAGAGGCGTTAACAATAAGCAGTAGGCTTGTTACAAGTATGACTTATTCTTAGCTGTTGAACAATATTTGTCAAAACGATCTTCGAGGGAGATTAGGTAAGATATATTTGCAGGTTGCATTAATGTGTTTCCTTTAAAAAAATTGATGGACCCTAAGGGGATTCTAAATCAATCCATACAAAGTTCTTCCTCACTCTCTCTTCTCACCCTAAGTTATGCTTTATGATTACGCACCGAAATTATTGAAAGCATCTAATCATCTCAATCTATATTGATGAATGCTCCTCCAACGTCAAAAGTGAGGCAGGAATCTAATCATCTTATTTTAGTTTTTTTGGGAATCATTGACATTCTTTTTCTAGACGAATGCAAGGTTGTGATGAGTTGATTTTTCAAAAAGATGAAAGTGGAATATGAAGCAGGCAAGTTTGAGCAGAGCATGCAGTATGATTGATGCAAAGGAACATAAAAGCAAGTGTTTGATTAGAAAAAAAAAGTTTGTTTTTAACTCACTAAAGTGTATATGCTTCTTAGTTGTTGTCACTATCTCTTAATATCTTATTGTCTCATAGATAAGAAAGAATAAAAACCTATGGAGCTTACGTGTAGCGAAAGTCAAAGTTTGCAGTGTATTTAGACCCAAAAGCTCAAAAGATAAGAATCTGCCATCAAAATAATAGCAATTCCAAGATTCTCTCACATAATATCTTTCTATTCTTGGCAGTTTCGGTTATAATGGACCCTCTTGATGTAACTAGCGTTCTCTCAAAGCTTAAGAGAAATGCCACAGATTTTCACATTTTGGTTAAAAACCAAAGTTCTCTAACAAGTCTATTTCTTGGACTAGTAAGATACTTTAGACATTAGATTCATGTTACCATCGTTATGTCCTGTAGTTTCTCTGGAGAAATGTATGTGGACATCTTCTGTTTCAAGACTGAAGCAAATGCATGAAACGTCAAGATTGTAATGACTAGTCAAATTTGATTGAATCAAATTGCTTACACATTTAAACAAATACATCCAAAATAAATTAATAATCACAAGCGCCAAAAAAGACAATGAAAGCAACCAAGACAAAGTTGGAGATCAACTTGTATAGGATGATGCATAACAATTTGGTTACAATAAAATGTACACAAGTCGGCAAATTAAATACATGGTATGAAGTTTAGGAAATACACATAGATTTTTGGAATGTTATTGATTATATTCCAAACTGATGTGATCATGATCGTGAGAGTAGCAAAAGCGTGTAAAGATTTGGTTCTTTAGCACAAGTGGAAAGACAAGATAAAACGACGTCGGACTGATGACTGGACATAGACACTATAAAAATGCTCATGGATATGGCTAAGGAGTCATAAACTCACAATCTTCTCTCTCTCTCTCTCTTACATTCATCACCTTAACAACTTTAAACGTAAATGACAACTTCATCTGAATCAACTCGCAAGGTTGGTTCATTGCTTCTTTAATTGTATCTAACAAGAAGCCTTTTGTATGTCTCTCCTCTGGCTTGATCATCTCTCTATCTTTTTTCTTAATTTTCTGTTAGGGTCTGACCAAAATAGCCATGAATAGACTACAGAAAGAGTTCATGGAGTGGCAGACTAATCCTCCTGCTGGTTTCAAGCACAGAGTCTCTGACAATCTCCAACGGTACATAACACTATAATCATTCATATTCATTTTCTAAAAACAAATGATGTTAATGTTGAAAATTTTGGTGTGAAAAGATGGATCATTGAAGTTAATGGAGCTCCAGGAACCCTTTATGCCAATGAAACTTACCAACTTCAGGTGGAATTTCCTGAGCATTATCCTATGGAAGCTCCACAGGTTATCTTTCAGCATCCAGCTCCACTCCATCCTCACATTTACAGCAACGGTCACATTTGCTTGGGTAAGAAACAAAACACAATGGACTCACGTGTGTTTTTCTCCTTATGTTTCAAAGTCTGGTAACAAGAGCTTCTGTGTAATCTTTGCTGATGCAGATGTTTTGTATGATTCATGGTCCCCTGCAATGAGACTAAGTTCAATCTGTCTCAGCATTCTCTCAATGCTCTCAAGCTCATCCGTGAAGGTTTTGTTGATGTTAGCTTGATAACTTGAAAGAGAAGCAACTAAATCCTATTACGTTATGAGTACTAGTAGGATTAGGAAGTTATCGTAATGAGCTAAGTCTAATGGGATTAGGAGAAAAACAGTGTCTATATATAAAGACACTTAGTTGAGTTATAGATTAACGAGTTTTTGAGTTGTCAGTGTTGAGATATTAAACTTGA